>CM021101.1:448656380-448987175 GCA_007115665.2 Sequoiadendron giganteum
CAAGATGTGGAGAAAATATGGTGAGAGCAAAATGAGAAGTAGAAATGAAATGTTTTTGTGTTGAAAAGCCTCATATTGGGCCGGATTAGGGTTAGGAAATAAAATAAAATTAAAAAAAATGCTTTTAATCTCTATTTAGGCGAACTTTATTGATGCTGGGCCGTGGGTCTAGCGCGGACCCGGGAGAACCCACAGGCCTGGGCACGCACCCTGTGCGTACCCAGGGCGTACCCGCAGGCGAACCCGTACCGGGTTCGCACCCGAACCGGGTTCGGGGCCTCCGGGTACGAATCCGGTAACTTAGCACGAAATACTTAGAAATCCTGTGAGAGTAAAAGGTTTGATATTTTGATAATTTGAGTAGTCTTCCACATACATAAAATGTTAAGCCAAACAAGGCGGCCTTGGGCAATCAAAGCCATGTACATAATACACACTTGAAAAGTACCATCCCAAAAGGCAATCTTGGCGATCACATTAATGCAAATCTTCGAACACTTGCGACCAGGTAAGTAAGAAATGATGGAATGGGAAGGTTTGCCATCCACGTTGCTTTTGCACAATTTCCAAAGAAAGTTGGCTGCGGGGCCAAATTTAGCTAAACCCAAACTCCTACCCTTTAGCAGTAGCATCAAATTAGCGGGATAGAAAGGACCAAATAAGAGCTTCACCCTGTGCAAGCTAGTCACATCAAGTTTAAATTCAAAAATTTGCACTGTTAAACAGGTGTAAATATCAAACCCCAATAAAAGATTACGTAAGGCTAGATCCAACTTGGCCTTAATCATGAAGTACTCCCCATCACTCCTCATAAAAGCCTTTTTAGAAACGATCTCCACCTCATTATTCCAAATTTGCCACATGTAAGACACCTCAGCATTTAAACCCGTCCACATGGCCCGGTAGACAAGAATGTGGACCCCCATAAGGCCAAAATCATCGCATAATTATTCATCATCATGGGTAATACATGTGCCTTGCTCCTTTAGGATTAAACCTTGAATACTAGGCGGAAGGTTCCCCAAATCCCGCCAGCATTTAGAAATTTTCCAATGGGTGCCAAAATTTGCCATAGCATCCGCCACTTGGTTACCCTCCCTATAAATATGGGTAGCAACCTTCAAATTTAGCTTAGACATTAGATGTTTTATGTCTATTAGTCTTTAGTACTCCATCCCAATAATCTGCCCAGGTTGAGCACATCAATTAAAGACTTAGAGTCTCCTTCAATATGCAGATTCCCAATCCCCATAGAGACAGCCAACTGAATGCCCTTTAGCAGCGCTCTAGCTTCAGCAATCATAGAGGATTGAATCTCAATCCCCCCCACCCCAAGTAACCGGCAACAAAATTTCCTTTGTAGTCCCTTATTATACCTCCTATACTTTCCCTTCAGGTCGGTCCCAACCCCACCGTCCCATTCGTCCTTGGTACCGATGAACCCATTCGTCCTTGGTTTGGGACTGACCTATTTGCCAATGTAGGGTGGGAGGATATAGTTGGCAAAAAAGGGGCCGTGGTGTTAATGAAGCAGTGCTTGAGGATAGCAACTATACCTGAATGAACTGCATCATGCCATAGAATAGTAGGGGCCCTGCAGTTCATGTGGGCCCTACTATTCTTAAGGACCCCGGTTGCTAATATAGTTTTCTAATGGGTGATTCCGGGCAATGGAACAACTATTCCCTCCCCCAACTTAGTTTGTTAATCATCATCATCATGATAATTTTTTTGATTTTAAACCATAAGCACATGGAAATGGCAGACAGAGATTGGGAATGGAATGCCATTATTTAAAAATAATGAGGGGTCCTTAATGATGACCATTTTCAATCATCTGATAAAACTTCGCTGTATGTACACATCTAATGTCTTATTATTGTATCTAAATTCTCTTCATACTATTACCTCTTTGCAATTTGATAAGATTTTATTTTGTAAATTTCTATGTAATGAAAAGAAAATTACTAGTCTATTAGTTTTAATTCTTTAGTTCTTTTAGCTTTTGTCAACTGCATATCAACACTTCAGTAAAAACCAAGTGTAATTTGTATGATATATCTGATGTATAGAAATGCAAAGAAACCTCATTTGAAGTATCCTTGATGTTTGGTGACATCCCCTTATGGGTTGTCCAAGATGGGGATCCACTTCCTATATAGGAGAGGAGTACCGAGGGTCAAGGTAGCAACTATTTTTCTTTTTGTAGGGAAATCGGGTCGTGAAGTGTTTTATGTGCATTGTATTGAAGGAAATACTGAAGTTCCTCCTTGCAGACCATTGTTGGCTTTGGTGAGTGCATATATAAAATTCTGATTTGGGCTTAGTAGGAAAAGGGTCTAAGAGGAGGCAGTGGCCTCCTGATTTGTCATCTTCAATCTTAATCAGAAATGAGCTGATGGGGGGGCAGTAATACTGATGCTAATTGCGAGGAAATCCAGGTTTGTGTGTTATCAATACATAGAGAACTTAATTTCTAGACTTGCCTGATCAACATAACAGCTTTGTTCTTCTATACTGTTAGTCAGTATAACTTGTATATTGTGGCAGCTTCAAGTAGATGCAGAGTAAGGCTACAATAACCATTTTACTTATGCTTTTGCCAAGGGATAGGGATGAAGGTACATGTGAATCCATTGAAAGAAATTTGATGCACAATCAATGTAACTCATCTATTTTATTTGAATGCTCTAGAAATTGGTCCTTCCAGCAGCCAGCATTAAGAGACAGGTGAGAGGGATTAGCTTTTCTGAGTTTATGAGAGATTCAAAAATGTCAGTGAGTTATGAAGAAGACTGTAATATGTTGAAACTAACTGCTAAAGGACACAGACATCATAACTACTATATTTTGGTTATTTCACAGGTGTAAAGTGCATTTTAAATTCATGTTTTCAAATATCTGTGTTGTGAAACTAACACATCTATCCAGAAAGAGAATTTTTAAGACATTCCAACTCTTCCTAACTTTTTTCTCCAAGTTATGATTTGATCAGTTCTGATGATTCATTTGTTTTCCTTTCCCCACTTTCCAAGCAAGGAACAATTACAATCGGATATTGTCTTTTTACAACAGAATTACATAGATCCCACTCGACTTGTAACTACATTTCATTATGTGTTAGATATCTCTTTCTAGTTTTCTTTTTATTATGGATCTATAATAGTCAGATATCAGCTTGGAAGAATTCTATTCTGATCTATATCTATATTTTCATTTTTTGTGTTTTAAAGATAAGGGTCCATGCTCAATACCTTGGTTATCCACTTCTTGGGGATGATTTGTATGGAGGAACAACAGGTATGGCGTTATCTCAGTTAAAACCAAAAATGGCTTCAAAGTATCATGGTCAGCTTTCAAAACTAATTTCCAATCTCCAGCGACCTTGTCTGCATGCCTTGTCTCTTGGGTAAGTCAAGCCATTTCATAATTGGAAGATCCATTAGATTAATAGCTTACTAATGGGTAGACTTAGCAGTTTCTGGACAACCTATTTGGTTTTTAACATTTTGCTAATCAGTGATTGGACCTTCTCCTAAAATTGCAGCTTTGAACATCCTCAGACTGGAAAGGAAATGAAGTTTTCATGCGCCCCTCCACTTGATTTTATGGATGTATTGCACCGGCTTCGAAACATGGAATCTAAATGATGACACTTTTCAACTTTTGAAGCTTTTACATTTACAAGCCCATTCATTATTTAAACTATGGGATAAACGTCTTGCATAATGGGAAGTTGGTTTTTTCTTTTACTGCATGCATTATAAAAATATGTTTGACTCATTGAATAAAATGAAGTGATTGCTTGAGTGCACCTGTTAATTTGCAATGGGTGCGATTTGAAAGCATCAATATTTCAGTTCTATTCTCTGATTACTGTGAATTCGGTACCTATTTAAGGTCAGTGTCAGTTTGGTGCATGTAAATGCTTGTTCCGGTTTTACAAATTACTTGATGAAGTTTCATTGCAAACTGTAGAGTAACCTTTTTGCATCAAGTAGTATACATATGTGGATGGAAGCATGAAAGTTGGATTTTCAGTTGAAGCATCAACCCCTGCAAAGCAATCTAGCAAATGATAGACCTAAAATTATATAGATTCACTGGGTAAGAGTCTGGATACCTCTGCTACTGTAGGGAATGAACTATTCAGAATTTAAATTTGCATACATATAGGCATAAAATCACTTACTAGGAAAAGATTAAGATGCGTAGACATGATGCAGTTTGGAGACTACTAGAATGTTATTATAGTCATAAGGAAACATAATTTTTTGACTTTATGGGGAAATTTAGTATCCTCATTTTAAAATTCTGGATGTTAAAATTTGTGCCAACAATTTGCAGCTTGTATTAAGAAATGATCAAAATATTATAAACCAGAGAAGATAAAGGGACATAGGCATTATGGGTTGAATGAATGAATGAAAGTTTTTAATAATGTCCACGAGGCCAAACAGCCTATGGGACCCATAGATTGCCAATAGCACAGATAAGCACAAAAGTCCAAAACAAGCAGACCATCAACGCCTACTTGATCTCCCTTTCCTTTTCCTTTTGGAGCTTGGATCTTTTGTTGTGTATCTTGATAAGTATTCTGCAATTTTTGTTATCCTTTCTTATCCAAATAGGTTACTCAAGGAGCCCACATTTAAAATTTCGATGTAACTGGCCCGAATATCTATGTAAGCCGGACATTCCATGATGTAGTTCTATTCCATCTCCACTAGCTTCAAAGTACAAAAACAACATATCTATTTGCCCACTCTTCTTTAGGCACCTTCCACCCTCTGGTTTCACACCTAAGCTGGTGTGAACTAGTTCTTAGCTGAGCCATTAACACTTTCGCTTTCCATTTTATTGAATTGATTCTATATAGTTCTTTTGTGCATGGTCATATGAAGGATTGAAGTGCTTGATATAGTATTCTCTTTTCCTCCCAAGTTGCCTTGTCCACATGCTTTCTTTGACTTTTTCTTGCGCATATATTTTGATTGCCCAATTGTTATTTGGGTACTCTTTTATGCTAATTACCCACTTGTTCATTCACTTGTCATTTTGTTTAATCCACGTGCTCTTCCTTATTTAATTTTGCTTCTGCTGCCATTTTGGGCCAACAAGATAGCTCCATGTTCTCTAACATCTTTAAATAACTTAGCAACTGGATCATAGCTGATGTCTCCACAGGAAAGACACTAGCTTCAACTAAGGCAATTCGTAGGGAACTAATGGTTTTATTTTGAGTCTACTTGTGATGAGATGCTTTTATAATGTCTATCTATCTCCACTTCATTGTTGATGTGTTGCCACCCCAAACTTCACACCCATATATCACCATCAACACCACTAACCCAAAAAACGTTTTCTTAGACCAATCCATTAGTTCAACCCTTTTGCATCTATTTTGCAATGAGTATAAGGCTTTCCATCCTCATTGTATCCTTTTTTCTCTACATGTCTCCCAGTTGAGATTATATTTGATGTGCCTTTTCGTTAATTGCACACTTATGACATGTGGCTCGTGCCTCCGTGCAAGTGACACATAGTTTCTTTCTTCTCAGGTCATTCAATGCCTCACCATCCAATCTAGATGATGTCTTGGTTTGATTTGCATACCTATGAATTTTTTTTTATCCTTCTTTGTTTGAAAGGTTCTTGATTTAAACTTGTTCTTAGGGGCAACCAATTCCATGCTTCTTGCCTTCTTGATAGCCTCCTTGGTGCAGGGGCACCTAGTCCACATTTTGTAGAAATGGGTCAAATGTCAAGTTTTATTGTCGAGTCATGATTTTGGGTTGTAATAAGGTCTATTTAGACCATGTGTGTTGTTTTGAGTCTTATGGGGTCGGTTTTAGTAGATGTCATATTTTGTAAATGTTGCAAAAGTTGCATCAGCACCTTTGCAACTTTTAGGTGTGTTTGGAAGATGAATGGTCATATGTTTGAAATGTAGTTGTAAACCATTGGTTTTTGGTTGTTTATGTGTAAATATGCCTTGTAAGGTTTGAGGCAAGGTTTTGAAGACATTTTGAAGATCAAACAATAAGGAAAAGCTCTGTTTTTTGTGTTTTTGCTGCTACATTGTTTAGTACGGCTCTGTACAATCTGAACATGATATAAGTGTTATTGGAATTGATGAAGGAGTGAGTCTATTATGATTTGCTTTTGATTTCATTGGTTTTCATTAAGGTTGAAGGGATTTAGAGCAATTTTATTGAGAACGGGTTGAAAACCTAGGGTTTGAGGGTTTTGAGTGAAAAATCATGAATTAGAGGCCATTCCACTGGTGAGAAAGTATGCAAATCGGTGGAGTGGTAGTAGTTAGGTTTTCTCCCATGTTAGTAGGGTTAGCAGGAGTAGGGGATGGAGTTAGGGCCAAGTTTGATCAAGCCCTAGCCTAATATTGACATGTATTAGGCTTAGAAGGATAGGTAGAAGTAGGAAATTTCGGATAGGAGATTGGGGAATGAATCTAGTTGATAAAAGGTGTATATTCAGACTCCATGAGATGTGAGGAAAGCCTTGGAGTGGAGTTTGATAATCACAAGGTTGCTTTGTAAAAAAGGCCTAAGTGGACCTAGTTATTGCATAGCAGACCTAATTTGAGGGTGTTGTTTCAAAACAACCCTATCCAAGTTTTTGATATGCTTCTAAAGGGCATAAAGGGTATCTAAAATGGTACTTGGTTTATGGGTTAGAGGCCTTCTCTAAAAGATATGCAAAAAAATCACCATT
Organism: Sequoiadendron giganteum; assembly: GCA_007115665.2. Classification (NCBI taxonomy): domain Eukaryota; kingdom Viridiplantae; phylum Streptophyta; class Pinopsida; order Cupressales; family Cupressaceae; genus Sequoiadendron; species Sequoiadendron giganteum. Next base: position 448,663,116 of record CM021101.1, read on the forward strand.
TGGAATGCTACAAGGCAATTTGAGGAATTGTGAACAAAACACCAAGTTAGGGTTTCTAAATTGAAAAGGTTGTTGAATTGTGATTGATTAGAGAACCTCCACCTTGCTCTGCATCAAATTGGTATCAGAGCATAGGTTTTGGTCATTTGGGGAAAAATTGCAATTTGAAGGGAAGAAGATGCCTCCAAAGGGAAGTGCAGTCATTGCTAGGGAAATAAGATTGATGAAGGAGTCTTAGGAAGCTCTTTTAGCCAGACTTGCAACACTTGAAACAAACCAAAGAAGAGGTAAGGCCACTGTAGATGAGAGTGACCAAGAGGAAGAGGAAGAGGGTGAGAATGAAAACCCTCGAGGATCCCATGCGCAAGAGTTGGATCTTGAAGAGATGAGGATGGTTAAGATGCTGAAGGTTGTTAGAGGAGATACTCCTGAAGTGAAAATGGAATTGGCCATGTATGGTGGGAAGATGGATAGTAAAGAGGTGTTAGATTGGGTTGATGCACTAGAAAATTATTTTGAATACACGGAGGTAACAGATGAACAAAAGGTGAAATTTGTTAAAACTAAGTTGAAAGGCCCTGCCCTAACTTGGTGGAATTATGTGGAGGAAGAGAGAGTGAAGAAGGGAAAATCAAAAATCAATTCATGGGATAGGATGGTGTCTAAATATAAGGGACAATTTCTGCTCGATGACTATGCAATTCAGACCTTTAGAAAGCTTCAAAATCTCAAATAAAAAGAGATGGATGTCATGGCTTACACATAGGAGTTCAATAAGTTGAGCATTAGAGTAGGTTATGTTGAGGATGAAATTGAGAAGATAGCAAGTTATATAAATGGGTTAAGGTTCAATATCCAAGATGAATTGAGTCTTGCCACCCTTAGAATGGTGGAAGAGTGCTTTCAATTGGTTGTTAGGGCATAAGAGAAGTTGGAAAGAAGGCAGGAAAAACAAAGTAGAGGCAGAGGAAAGAACTTCAGGGGTAGAGGAACATTTGGAGGAAGAGGACAATCACAAAAAGCACAAGGTAAGAAAAGTGGTAATCAAGAGCAAGGCTCTGAATCAAGAGGTGGTTTCAGAGGTAGAAGATCTAATAGTAGAGGTAGATTTGGAGGACAAGGTAGAGGGTCAAATACCTTCTCTAGAAGATGCTATTAGTGCAATTAGTTTGGCCATCAAGCATGGAAATGCTTGGAGAAACAACTTTCTACATCACATGGTGGTGAAAGAACACAGTTGGTGTAAGAGGAAGATTGTGAGAGTGTCAAATCTCCTTCTCAGCATGCTACTCTTGAGGTTGGAGAATCCTTGATGATGAGAAGAACATTGCTCAAGGTCCTTGTGGTGAAAGAGCCTCCACAAAAAAAATCATTGTTTAGAACCACTGGAAAATCTCAAGGCAAGGTATGTAAGGTTGTTGTTGATTCCGGTTCTATTGACAATTTGGTTTCTTTAGATATGGTTGAAAAGTTAAAGATGAAAAGAATCCCACACCCCACACCTTACAAGGTCTCTTGGCTAAATAAGGGTCAACAATTCCTAGTGAATGAGCAAACATGGGTTGAATTCAATATTGGGGGCTATAAAGACAAGATATTGTGTGACATCATCCCAATGGATGTTTGTCATCTGCTGTTAGGAAGACCTTGGCAGTATGACATAAAAGCAAAACGTGATGAATAGGAAAATACATATGTGATTGAAAAGGATGGAGTTTCATTTACCCTCATCCCTTTGCAAGAGGAAAATGTAGACACACAAGTTGGGTCAAATGTCATGTTGGTTGGGGAAAAAGAATTCTTGAAAGCTATGAAAGAAGGTGGACAAGTGTATGCAACTATGACAACAACAAAGCTAGATGATGTTCCTAAGGAAGTCCAAGCCTTGTTGAACAAGTACCAAGATATTGTTGTAGATGAGCTCCCTAGTTCTTTGCCACCTATAAGGGATGTGAGCCACCACATAGACTTTATACCAAGAGAAAACCTACCCAATAAGGTTGCATACAAAATGACTCCTCAACAAAATGAAGAGATAAGGAATCAAATACAAGAAATTGCTTGATAAAGGCCTCATAAGAGAAAGCTTAAGTCCATGTGTTGTCCCGATTGTTGTGACACCTAAAAAAGGCGGAGATTGGAGAATGTGCACCAATTCAAGGGGAATTAACAAAATCACTATAAGGTATAGGTTGCCCATACCAAAATTGGAGGATTTGATGGACTGTTTAGGAGGGGCTTGTTACTTACCAAAGATTGACCTTAAAAGTGGCTACCACCGGATTAAAATTAGAGAGGGGGATGAGTGGAAAACTGCCTTCAAAACTAATGAGGGGCTGTATGAATGGATGGTAATGCCATTTGGGCTTTCAAATGCACCAAGCACTTTTATGAGCTAATGAATGAAGTTCTGAAACCCTTCATAGGTAAGTTTGTAGTTGTATACTTGGATGATATTCTTGTGTTTAGTAAGACTAAAGAGGAACACTTGCAACATTTGGACAAGGTGTTGAAGAGGCTGAATGAAGGAAAGTTGATGATCAATTTGAAAAAGTGTGCATACATGAAGGAGGAGTTGGTCCACCTTGGTTTTGTGATTTCAAAAGGCACTTTGAAGATGGACCCCAGCAAGGTAGAAGCAATTTTGAATTGGCCTACTCCAACTTCAGTCAGTGAGGTAAGAAGTTTCCACGGCCTAGTTAGCTTTTACAAAAAAATTGTGAAGAATTTTAGTCATATTTGCTCTCCAATCATTGATACAATCAAAGAGGATAAAAGGAAAAGGTTTGTATGGTTTGATGAGGCACAAAAAGGCTTTCAATAACTAAAACAAAGAATAGCACAACAACCCATCTTAGCATTGCCTGATTTCAATAAGGTGTTCACAATTGAATGTGATGCAAATGGATATGCAATTGGAGTAGTATTGAGTCAACAAGATAGACCTGTAGCATTTTTCAGTGAGAAACGTAATGAAGCAAAGAAGAAAGTATTCTTCTTATGACTTGGAGTTGTATGCCATGGTTCAATCATTGAAAAAGTGGAGACACTATCTCCTTCCTAAAGAGTTTATTGTTTTTACTGACAATCATGCTTTGAGTTTCTTAAACAACCAAGACAAACTCAACCACATACATGTGAAATGGGTGGAGTACCTCCAAAGCTTCACCTTTACCATAAAACACAAAAAAGGGTAGTCAAACAAGGTGGCAAATGCTTTGAGCAAAAGGGTAATGTTGGTTGAAGAAATTCAACTCCAAAGCATAGGTATTGATTCTTTGAAAGGTATGTATGAAGGAGATGATGATTTCAAGGATGTTTATGTTGTTTGTAATCAGTTGAATGGCACTTGCCATGAAGAATATTCTGATTTCTTGATACAAGATGGCTTATTGTTTAAGGGTGCTTAGTTAGGTATTCCAAAATGCTTTATGAGGACTAATCCGATTAAAAAGAAGCATTGTGGTAGCTTAGGGGGTCATTTTGGTGTGGACAAAACCTTGGAGTAGGTAAGAAGGTATTATCATTGGCCAAAAATGCAAAGTGATATTAAAAAGTTTGTTGAAAATTGTGTTGTTCGTCAAAAAGCCAAGGGTTCAAGTACAAATGCAGGTCTTTACCAACCTTCACCAATTCCAAATAGGCCATGGAAATCCATCAGCATGGATTTTGTGTTGGGTTTATCTGAAACTTAGAGAGGGTTTGATAGTGTATTTGTTGTTGTTGACCGGTTTAGTAAAATGGTCCATTTTATACCATGTAAATGTACAAGTGATGCCTCATACATTGTAGGGTTGTTTTTAAATGAGGTGGTCAGAATTCATGGATTACCTTTGACAATTGTGTCTGACAGGGATAGTAAGTTTGTGGGTCACTTTTGGAGAACTCTTTGGAAGAAGTTGGGAACAAACTTGACATTTAGCTCTGCCTATCATCCATAAACAAATGGGCAGGCTGAAGTTGTCAATAGGAGCCTTGAGAATCTTCTTAGATGTTTGACAAAAGAGCATTCACAACAATGGGATTTAATTCTTCCACAAGTTGAGTTTGCATATAATGACTCTATCAATAGAATTGCTAGGAAAATCCCATTTGAAATTGTCTATGGATTGAAGCCTAGGGGAGTCTTTGAACTCAAAGATTTGAGTGGCATGGAGAGGAGTGTTGAAGGAGAGGAATTTGCAGTAGCAATGAAAGACATACATCAACAAGTTAAGGAAAATCTTCAAAAGAGTGGAGAAATACAAGTAACATGTAGATTTGAAGAGGAGAGAACTTCATTTCAAAGTGGAGGACTTGGTCTTAGCTCACTTGAGGAAGGAAAGGCTACCTAAAGGGAAGTACACAAAGTTACATATGAAAAATATTAGGTCATCTAGGGTGATCCACAAATTTGGGGAAAATGCCTATGAGATAGAACTCCCTCATGGAGTTGCTATCTCCTTAATGTTTTTGACCTATATCCTTTTAAAGGATTTGTGATTGCAGGTACAGGTGCAGGTACATCAAAGGATCCAAATGAAGATTGGGTCAAGGATTTACCACCAAGTGAACCATTGAAGCTTGAATGTATCTTGGACACAAAGGAAGCCAAAAGAACAAGACACAAGGTGTATAATGAGTATCTAGTGAAGTGGTAAGGCCTTCCAATGGAGGATGCCACCTGGATGACAGAGGAAGACATTAAGAAGCATGGGACAACAGTTCAAGAGTTGATCTTAGGTGGAACTTGAGATTTTATTCTCCTCGGGTGTTTGGTGCAGGGGGATGCTGCCACAATAGCGGTTTACATTTTCTGGGAGATCCTGATTTTTGCTGAAATCACATATTTTTAGAAAATATAATGATTTAAGCCTTGAAAATTTCCATTTAAAGGATTACAATTGAAAAGGGTTTGATCAAACCACCTTAGACCAAGCCCCCTTGGATAGAACCCCACTAGTTTTAAACCATACCTATAATAGAGTCTCCTTTACATCTATCAAAATGCTAATAAAAAACCACTTTTGATTTACCTTTTGGGGGATCAAATGAATTCATTTAAATTTTATTTTTTGTAAGTATGTAGTCCTTATTATAAGCTTCCAAAAAAGTATAATTTTAATTAAATTAAATTTGATTATTATATTTATTTTTTATTTTTTGTGTATGTAAGTTTTCACCGAAAATCAAACTCTCTATTTTGCACATGTGGAAAATAGAAGATTATCAAAAAGAAAATTTGAAAAATATGAGTGCACCAAATATTGAAGTCCTTGATCCAACAAAGTTTTTTTTTGAATTTCAATACATACAAAAAATGTTACGCGTTATACGGTCGCGCTATATCTGAATTGTAATTGGTTTGACTTTGAAACTTGATTAAAGAAAAAATATTCAATAAAAAACTATCTAACCAAGTGGAAGCACTAGATATCGAAGTTACAAATCTAAATTCAAAAGAATTAAAATTTAATCCTTCATGGAAAAAAGTTATGCGTTATACGGTGAGCGTCATTTTTTTAAAATGTTGTTTTCTGAAAAAACTAGTTTTCAAGGGAGATGAAAAAAAAGTGCAATCTGGTTCCAATTTTTTTGAAAAAAATATATTTAGAATCTACAGACAAAATTTCACAAAACTCTAGTTTGTATCATCTTCAAATTCCTCATGGTTTAGCCACTATAGGTGCCCGAAAGTGAAGATTTAGTTAGAAAAAAATATTTTAGTGTCTAGTTTGGCCAAAAATTGTAAACCACTATTGTGGTACCACCCAGGGGCACCTAGTTCACATTTTGAAGAAATGGGAAAAATGTCAAGTTTTGTTGTTGACTCATGATTTTGGGTTGTAATAAGGTCTATTTAGACCATGTGTGTTGTTTTGAGTCTTATGGGGTCGATTTTAAGAGATGCCATATTTTGTAAATGTTGCAAAAGTCGCATCAACAACTTTGCAACTTTTAGGTGTGTTTGGAAGATGAATGGTCATATGTTTGAAATGTAGTTGTGAACCATTGGTTTTTGGTTGTTTATGTTTAAATATGCCTTGTAAGGTTCGAGGCAAGGTTTTGAAGACATTTTGGAGATCAAACAATAAGAAAAAGCTCTATTTTCTGTGTTTTTGCTGCTACATTGTTTAGTACGGCTCCGTACAATATGAACATGATATAAGTGTTATTGGAATTGATGAAGGAATGAGTCTACTGTGATTTGTCTTTGATTTCATTGGTTTTCATTAAGGTTGAAGGAATTTAGAGCAATTTTACTAAGAACCGGTTGAAAACCTACGGTTTGAGGGTTTTGAGTAAAAAATCATGAATTAGAGGCCATTCCACTGGTGGGAAAGTCTATAAATCGATGGAATGGTAGTAGTTAGGTTGTTTTCCATGTAAGTAGGGTTAGCAGGGGCAAGGGATGGAGTTAGGGCCGATTTTGATCAAGCCCTAGCCTAATATTGGCATGTATTCGACTTAAAAGGATAGGTTGAAGTAGGAAATTATGGATAGGAGATTGGGGAATGACTCCAGTTGATACAAGGTTCATATTCAAACCCCATGATATGTGAGGAATGCCTTGGAGTGGAGTTTGGAAGTTTGGAGTTTGATAATCACAAGGTTGCTTTGTAAAAGAGGTCTAATTGGACCTAGTTGTTGCGTAGCATACCTAATTTGAGGGTGTTGTTTCAAAACAACCCTATCCAAGTTTCTGATATGTTTTTATAGGGAATAAAGGGTATCTTAAATGGTACTTGGTTTCTGGGTTAGAGGCCTTCTCTAAAAGATGTGTAGAAAAATCACCATTTGGAATGCTACAAGGCAATTTGAGGAATTGTGAGCAAAACACCAAGTTAGGGTTTCTAAATTGAAAAGGTTGTTGAATTGTGATTGGTTAGAGAACTTTCATCCTACTCTGCATGACTCCTATAATGGTGGGTCAAATTCCTTAATCCTCCCTCTAATGGGCTCCATTAGTCCTTCACTAAAAAGGAATACAAGTCTCATCTTTGTGATAACAAAAACCATAATGGAGAGCTCTGGAACTCTGAGATGTATATGTCAAGAGAACCATATTGTTTCAACTATGCAAGCTCTTTGAAGTGTAAGTTAGGATCTTTCTTATCAAAAATCTTGATGAGTTTATTTGTGAACTCATCATATTTAGTGATCAAGTTATGGCCAAGTGTGACTAGGCCATGATACCACCATTTGTGCGTTGCTCTATCAAGGTGCAATGTGGCAATTAATTGCCTCATTCTTTGACATGGGTCTAAGTGACAAATAACTATCTAACATCTGAATCCAAGCTCTAGCAGTACACTTGTCACTAGCATCAAAATGTGCCAATGTCACCTTCCCCAAAGCACTTTTGAAGTCTCTCTACATTGGTAACCCAATGTTTTCCACTCTTCCACCTCTCTTCTTCCTTTGGTTCAATTGTTGATCTAAATTCAATAAGTCACGAACCTCTGATGGTAAGGAGACATACTCCATATAAGTTGCCCTCACTTCATCTGCTAAATGTACTTGTACCTCTAGAACAACTTGTGGCTCCTCTCCATGGGTAAATATGGGATGGAATGGTCTAGGAACAAACACTGATAGTGCTACAATAGTACGTACCCTAGTGTTTGGTTGATTTATGGAGCTAGTTTCACAATTTGGACCTTGGTTAACTTGTGGGATCTCTTGATTCAACTTACCCAACATTTGTGACATCATATCAAGCACAACATTAATTTTTTTCTTTGCTCTAGAATTAGGAATAATTGAACCAACACGTCCTTTGTCTCTTTCAGTCGTGACTTTAGGTGAGCTCTAGTTTCTAGATTAGATTGAATTGTCACTGTGAATAACCAAAACCCCTTGCACTACCTGTTCTTCTGTTAAATGATTAATATTTGGAGTTTGTGGGTTATTGAAAAATTAATATTATTGTCTTTTTTTTTTCTATTATAATATCTCAGCTCTCTTTCACTCATAGATGATGTTGCTAATCAAGAAATAGATAAGGACATAGGCTAGTAGGAAGAGACTAGCTTTGATACCATTGTAAGAACACCCCTTCTATTTTTTTTGAAATTTTAACCATAAATGCCACAACAATAACTCAAACAATAAACATGTATCATGCAAATTTGACAAATATATACACTAAAAGATTTGCAATTTCAAAATCTTGTACTATTACAATTTCATAATAATGATTACATTCATTTAAGTCAACTACTACTGAAAATAGAACTCCAAGATTCAATTAAGGAGACACTATGGATCATCCATTGAAACAAATACCATACAAAGTATAAATACCTTGAAAAGAATGTATCATTGGGCCATAACAAACCTGCTATAGAAGATTCATGGGTAAATAGCCAACAACAATTCTAGTTGATCAATTCCATCATCAACAAGAGGCTATCCAACTATAATTAAATACTTCTCTAGCTTTCTTTGATATCACAACACATGGAAAAAGCCTAAAATAGTTATTACAATGTGTTGTAGTAAGAGGGAAGGTACATATACCTTCTACAAACTTTGAAAAATTCATTAATCCATCATTATGATGCCTCCCAACTGCAGTGATAGGCTAACCCAATAACTAGAAACACCAACACTCACTCCTAAACCACCTAGACCCATAAATCATTTCCCAACCAGCTACTAGTAGTCAAATTCTAGACTTTATTTTACTGTATACCTTGAGGACAACCTACAGGGATGCTGCTTAAGAAAGGGTGATTTTAGCATTACAATTGATACTTATTTTTTGAATTCAAACTACTTTCAAACATGTGCTATCACTCTAGTGGTTTCAAGTGCCACTATAGGGAATAAATGCACCCTCAAACTCACCACAAAATTGGTATAACTTCAAAGCTTCATCAACACTTGTATGACCTGCTAGGAGGGTCGACTTTCTCAAATAAAATATTACTAACTATTAAGTACTAAGAAAACACTTGTAAAGGAGGTTCCCAACATTCAAAAATTAGATGATAAAGTACCCAAAACTCGAAAGTCCTTCCTCTAACCTAGGTGTCCAATATGAGGGGTGCGACTTGTCCTAGCAAATGGTACTACTAGACTTGAAAACTCCTACAAATACTCCATAAACACTCCAAAATACTATGTAAATCAAAATACTTCAAATATTTTCATTTTTTCTAAAACCTCGAAGTCCAAAACTCAAGAAAAATCGATGTGCTTCTTGAATGAAAATACTAGACTAGCTAGGATGGATCTTCCACCATCAAAACTAGTGATTATTGATGAGGGTTTTCATCTTCAATCAACTCATGGAAGAACTTAATATTCACTCTGACAACATCCTGTTGTGTGCAAACTTGAATGAGAAAAATGAGAGCCAAAACCCCTTTATATCGAGTTGGAGGAAAAAATGACATTTAAAAAAATTAAATATTTCATTTTCCCTCGAAAAGGCCCCTTCAACAATTTTAAAAAAAATTAAGTCCCCCTATTTTATTTCCCTAGGCATCCAACTTGGGGAAACACAATAACATTTTATAAAATTTAACACTAAAGTGAATATAAAAACATTACTTTATAATTTTAGCACAAATATTTAAATAATCCCATCCTCCTTATGAAGAGCACTGCTAAGACATCGAAAATGGAAATTGATTACACCAAGAAAAAACTTGTTAGCATGCCAAGGGCTAGAATAGATCTTACCGTAGGCTACTAGAAAAGATCCATGGAGGATGGAAAAGGCATTAGTTGTAACCAAGAGACATGTCCCTTCATGGGAATACACATATAGATGCAATGTAAACAATCTTTAGAAGATATAGATAGACATATATGAGCAAAGATTAGGTCCTACCTTTTGTATGCAATATAGTGTAGTATAAGATATAAGGATTTTTCCACATATGTTATGGATGAATGAATTATTATTTTATTATTAGTATAGTAGAATTTATATGTTCATCTGAATTCCTTACCGAAAATGCTTGTTTCTCTTACTGTATTATAAGCTACACAAGAATTCTTGGGGTATAGATCTCCAGACTGTACTTCCCCATTCTTCTTGCCAACATTGGTTTCATTGTTGGGACCCTGTAGAGAACAATAAAGAAGGTATAAAGCATAGAAAGGAAAAATAAGTTGACATAAATTTTCATCAAACTTTAAGGCCCCCCTTTATGAGAGGGGGGTAGGGCATTAGGGAATGAGAAATGGAAAGGGAGGAGAGGTTTAAAAAGATGCAACTATTCATGTTTTTTCTTTCATCCACAAAATACACACACACACACACACACACACACACACACATATATAGAGAGAGTAATGGAAGTTCGAAAATCACATGGGAGTTGGAGATAAAAAGAGAAAAAGAGAGATAAGTGAAATCATTAAATTAGGAATGGAGATGAACATAGAAGAAAGGAGGTTAAAACAAATTTAGGGAAGATAGGAAAGATACTGCAAACGAATGGAAGAGGTAGAAAAGAGGGCTAAGGAACAAAACCTAAAGGTTGCAAAAGAAAACCATAACAAAGAGAGTGAGTGCATCATTGGGGGTGCTTCTGAGCATGCCAAAGTGGGTGTTGTCGAAGAAGGAGAAGAAGAGTGTGCCATAGAAGGTGCTGCCAGAAGAGATAGGGAATAGATTATGCAACTAGGCTTAACATAAACAAGATGAATCAAATTCTTCAAAATATAGAAGAAGAAATTGAGGATTATGGAGATTCCAAAAGAGAAATGGAATGAGTGGTAGTAAGAATTAGGACATCTATGAATAAGACACCAATTACACATTTGGAATGGTCACATATCCAACTAAAGATGAATGAAGATTGGCCATTACTAGAAACTTTGGTACAAAAACTTCAGAATATATCATTTGATGACAATTACTTGGATGAATTAGAAACTAGAAGTGTATTAAAAGTAAGGAGTGAAGATGCAGTAATAAATAAAGAGAATTATTTGAAGTTAACACATAACAAAGTGACATGATCAATTAACCAAATGACACTAACCAATAAATTAAAATTCCCAAGAATGAAATGAAATTTTGAATAGATGCAATCCCCAAACCAGGAGTTGTCCCTAATGCCAATAAAAACAAGATTGATATCTATGGGGGGAGTAGAACAACTACAAGAAGAGAAAGATAATATAGACATATTTAGTGGATACAATTTTGATATAGGTTACACAGATAGTGATTCAAAAGAAGAAGCAACCATGAACACCACTATGAAATTTCCCATGTTTGGACAAGACACAACTAAAGAAAATGAACATGTGTTCATCTTAGAATATTTATGGATAAGAAAAAACCTAACTAGAAATGACATCAAATTATTTGACTTTGTAGGATAAATTCACGGAGAAACATTACAATGGTATTAGAAAAACTATCCAAACCATAATAAAGATCAGGATACGGTCAAGCAGGATTTCCTAGCAAATTTTTCCACTTCGAAATTACCTACAAAGGGAGTAAGAAAACTCTAGAAACTAATGCAACAATAGGATGAATCAATCAAGGAATTTGACAAAATATTTAAAGAGGTCACTAGATGCCTAGAAGAACTTATAAGTGACATGGAAAAGATTAAATGGTTCAATTTTGAAGTCCTATTAGAAATAAGACACACTTGATGGAAGAAATCTCAACCCATTCAGAATTGGTTACATTCGTCTACTGGATTGAAAATCAGCCATGACACAAATAGGACAAATAAAGAGAATATAAAGAATTAGAGAAACTTAGACTAAGGGTAGAACAACTATGAATTCAACAAGACATTATGACATAAAGAGACGTATATACACCTAAGCCTAAAATATGGTGCACCTATTGTGGAAGAGGTCATGTTAGAAATGAATGTCCTAAAGAAATAGGGAAAATAAAGCAAACGTGTTACGGGTAGACCTCCGAATGATACCCAAAAAGGTGAATTCAATCTACTGCGGAGTCTGTGGAGAATGGGATGACCACGATACTAAAGAATGTCCATCATAGTTATTTTGATTAAGGGAGGACCCTACCACAATAAGCAATAAAGATCAACATATATTGGCATATGTAAAAGGATTGGAAAAAATTAAACTATATGCACCGGCTATTGGATATAGAGTACCACCATGGCAATAGAACTAGGGGAATGCAAACAATAGCCAAAATCTAGAACAATACAACACTAGTGGTCCATTCCATGGAGGCAAAGGCTGAGGTTGAGGAAGAGGAAGGAGAGCAGATGCTATATACTTCAATTGTGGAAAACTGGGACAATTCGCAACTGAATGCTAGGGTGAGAGAATAAAACAATGTGGATTTTGTGGCCAAGAAGATCATAATGCCTTCAATTGTGAAAAGACATGCTGGTATTATAAAAGTATATCACCACAAACCCAAAATGATAAACCGCAAAAATCCAATAGAAACAAGGGAGCAAGACTCCTTCGAAAGGTACCCAAGAACCTAGAAGAAGAAACAAGGAGATGTTGAAAGACAAGAAGGGATGAAGGGTACACTACAAAAGAAAGCAATATAGGAGATGAGTACCGAAAAGATCTTAGAACAAAAGTAAAGGATAAAGCAATAGTAGTCACTAGACAAGGTACCAATATTGGAAGACAAGAAGTAGCGCCACTAGAAGATGAAAGCTTAGAAGGGGAAGAAAATTTCCACCCCACCAAACAACAACATGATTAGATCCTAGAATAGGCTAGGCAAATCATTGGGAAGAAACAATCAAAGGAAAAAGAGAAAAATGGGTTTTTCTTAGAATAGGAAGAATATTGAAACAACTAACACAAATGAAAGGACAACATGACTTTCTCACAAAATTGAAACAAATTACTAAGTACTAGAATATAAAATCCATTCCACGAGTTAGGATAGTAGGGAAGCATTGGAAAACAAGGTTCATCATGATTAACCTCCAGATTTATAACTAAACAATCGCTAAAATAATGGTTGATTTAGGAGCAAATGACAATCTAATCCCAAAAACAATATGGGAATACTTAGGAAGACTCATACTAGAACCTACCCCATACAAGATCAGTCTGACATATGGTTTTGAAATGAAAACGTTAGGTACTTGGAGATGGGTGGAAGTAAATGTTAAAGGAGTAAAATGGGTTGTAGATTTTGAAGTAGTCGCAATACATGAAACTTTTGACTCCTTTGATGCACTCTTAGGACTAAGATGGTTTCTAGATTCACAAGGAGTAATAGATGCAAGAAAAGAAGAAATTGTGTTTGTAGATGATAGAAGAATAGTACACATCCCCTTAAGGAAAGAATCAAAAGGAAAAATATGTAGAAGAGGTGGAGGTGCTACACACTATAACCAAGCTACCTACAATTGAAATTGGAGAAGAACCCAACTTGGAAGGGGAATTGGAGATAGATGAGGCTGATGGAAGTACAAATAGTGAGAATATATGAGAAGAATGGCTACAAGATGAACCAAAATCATATTCTCACATGATCTTTGGCTCCAGGAGGATATTTATGGTAAGGAAGACACCAATGGAAGAACCACCTACAAAAAAACACTACATGAGATTGGTGTGGATACAAAGAGTGGTAAAAGAAAGAAAATAAAGTTTCTCACCACGTCAATCGCATTTCACATGGAATTTCAAACACCAAGTTACCTAAATATTTTAGAGTAGGAGACTTACTGGCATACCAATCACAAATAGAACAATTTTTCCCAAATGAAACCTATAAACTTGATATCCTACTACATACTCTTACCAGGCTGCATGTTGGCATAACACACATAAGCACACTATTGTTAGGTGGGAAACCTTCATAACCTTGATAAAAGAAAGATTCCTACCAGAGGTAGGAGAATATGAGGACATACCTATATATGAGGGAGATATCCTACCACAACATCATTTAGACATGTGTATACACTTTTGGGAAGAAGGATATGAGTATGATAGACTGTACATCCAACTATTTTATTGGAAACTTTACCTAGTGGCCAAAACTTGGTACATCAACCAGGAGAGACATGGAGAAACTAAAACATAGGAGGAAATAAAAACATATTTCCTCCATACCTTTTTTTTTTCTAGTGAAAATTCTCAGATACATACCGCATTACTATGAATGAAAGAGATCATATTCAATTTGGAAGAAGATAAAAAAATAGTGGTACCACAACGTCCCTCCCCAACACCCAAAGAAGAAGGTATATATATGATTACAGGTAATTGGTTGTACTAAGAATCAATCAATATAGAGAAGCACTATTGTGCGACATAAAATGATGAAGAAATATTTGATCTGGAAGTAGAAATCAATCAAGGAGAAAGAGAAATAGAAGAATCCATTGAACCCAAGAAGAAATACTATAATGACCCCATCAAACTAAAGAAGGAAAATATTGTGGCAGTAGGAGATCCCAATATGGAAGGAATAGGGGACTACTAGGATGAAAAGGTAGTAGCTCAGACAATAGAAGCCCTCTCAAAATTCCAAGATTTATTCCCTAGAACCTTCATAGAAATGAAAGGAATTAAAGAAGTGGGAGTGATGAAAATTCAACTTAAGTAAGGTGTAATGGTCTGAAAAATGCCTTATATGAACCCAAATATGAAGAAAAATGTCAAAACAAAGATAGACAAAATGCTAGCTGCTAGAATCATTAAACCAATAGAGGATGTTGATTGGATAAGCCCTATGGTTGTCTAAAATAAGAAAACAAGAGAGATAAGGATTTGTGTAGATTTCAAGGAGTTGAACAAAGCTTGCATGCATGATCCCTTTCCTACCCCATTCATAGAAGAAATCCTAGAATGAATTATAGGAAGAGAGATTTACTCATTTACTGATGGTTTCTTCGGATATCATTAGGTTAAGATGAATGAGGAAGATCAGCCCAAAACCAGTTTTTCCACATAATTGGGGTCATATATGTACATAGTAATATCTTTTTTGGTTGAAAAATGCCTCTGTGTTATTCAGTAGAATAATGATTAACACCTTTAAAGACTTCATACATGATTTTCTAGAAGTTTACTTGGATGATTGGACTATTTATGGACTAGTGAAAGATCATGTACAGGTACTCAACATGATGCTAAACATATGAAGAAGCATGCAAATTTCACTAAATTTGAAGAAATATACCTTTTTGGTACCCTTTTAGGCCACATTATATGTAAATAAGGATTAATAGTTGACCCTATGAAAGTTTCCTTAATATTAAACTTACTGCCACCTAAAATGCACCAAAAGTTAAGATATTTTTGGGATATATAGGGTACCATAGGAAGTTCATAAAAGGATATGTTGGTATTGTTGCACCATTAGAAGATCTATTGAAGAAGAAAACCACTATGAATATTGAATGAAATGAAGAGTCTAAAAAGGAATTTGATACATTAAAGAAAAAGATTGTGAAAGCACCAATCCTTATATTTCTAGACTGGAATAACCCTTTTCATGTGCATGTAGATGATTCTGATATTGTTATAGGAGAAGTGCTTGCCTAGGCCAAAGGGAATAAAGACCACTGTATTGCATTTTCTAGTAGGAAATTATCTTTCATGGAGAGAAAATATACTACCATAGAGAGAGACACTGGCTACGGTCTACACACTTCATAAATTCAAACACTACCTACTATCCACTCCATCATTTTCTTCACTGATCATGAACCTCTTAAGTATCTACTCAAAAAACTGGTAACACATGGATGCATATGCAGATGGTTATTACTATTCTAGGAATTTGATTTCAAAATCATGGTAAAACTCGATAAAAACAATCAAGGACCAGATTACCTATCCCGGATTGAGATCAGAGAAGAACTAGATGATTAAGGAGAGGATCTCGACACACACCTATTTCACATTAAAGCAGTACTTAAGGAGTTACAAGTGATCACAATTTTACTTTCTAGAGGGGAATTCCCCAAAGATATCTCACTGCAAGAGAAACAATCACTTGTGTGGGGGGCTGCCCCATACACCTTGGTTGAAGGATAATTACATCATTTAGGTAAAGATATCTTGAGAAGAGTTGTTTATAAACATGAAAGGAAGTGAATTTTAAAGGAAGCACATGAAGGAGTTGCAGTGGGCCACAACTCATAAGAAACTATAGCTAGAAGGGTGAAGCTTGTTGGCTTATGGTAGCCAAATATTCATAAAGATGCTAGGGAATAAACAAAAGGGTGTGATATTTTCTAGAGTAGGGAAACCTACCACAAAATATGAAATTCCATTAAAATCGATACTAGTGTAATGACATATAATTGTACCCCTAATGCAATTTTACATTACATAAATCTTACTTTATCCCAATAAAAATGATAATGCTAATCCCCCTTTTCCTCGCCTTCAAATTTGTCCTTGATCCCGTCATTTTTAGTTGTTGATTTTATTTTTGTTGGGGATGCTTTCCTGATGCACAAGCATCTATGTGTCGTGCAAACCTCTTGACAATATTATTGATCTTGTGGCCATTGGGACGTTATACTTTCACTTGCCTACAAAGTGTATTGCCGCTACAGTCATAAGCACACTAAAAAACATCCCTCTTGCATGCATTTTTTCATTCAAACTCACATACTTCCCTCTCATTCATCCACTCACTCATTCTTGCAATTTCAATCTCTTGTTCTCTCAATCTTCCATTATCTTCTTGCATTCTTGTTTTCTCAAGCTCTTCTACACTATCTTGCTCAATCTTTCTGCATGTTCGTGGCTATTACATATTTGTCTCAAGCTCTCTCAAGTGGTACAATCTCTTTCGGATTCTCAAGCTCGTTGAAGAGAGGGTAAAAATTTTCTTATTGGCATTATCGTATTTATTTGATAGCACATTGATATATTGCATGCATTATTTCTATATCTTGTCATTCTACATTGTCTCTTGTCTATTTATTTATCTTGTTATCTCTTTGGTTGTTCGTGGAGATGGAAACACCAAAATAGTCAAGCCCCGAAAAATCCCTAGAACTTTTCATTGTTTGTGTGTGTGCAAGTTGTTCATGTGGAGCTTTTCAAGAGGCTTCATAGCACTGGACCACCCATGAATTTGTCTTTCTCTCTTTTATCTTTTTTTATTTCGTTTCAATAGTTATTTACTTGCATTATCTAGTATTCTTCTTGCTGTACCTTTCCTTTATTTTCAACATTATGTTAGCTTAGCAAACTATCAAACTTTAGTTCCTGAGTTTTCAATAGGTCTTGTGTGTTTCGGTAGAATTCCTCTATTTTCAGTGTGTATGAGACCACAACATGGTGCAGGGATGTCTTTGTGTTGCACTGTCATCCTCTGGACAAGAGCTAGCCAGTTTGTCTTTGAGACCTCTAAGGTTTTCTCTTTCAGCTTATGAAGTCCTTTTTCCATAAAACATAAAACATTGTAGAAACCTCCCTTTCACCTATGTTTGTCACTTGAGCATTATTCCTTTAGGTAGTTGAGGATAATTCACTCCCTATACACTCTACTCTATCCTAGGGACTTGAGAGTAGTGAATCTCCTCTACATTTTTGTGAATCCAACATGAACCTTTCTTTCCTCTTGTCTTTGTGTCAATTTTTTTTCTTCTCTCTTATCAGGGCATGTAATAGATAGTGCATTGTGATTCTTTTATGAGTTTTACAACCCAATTTACTACCTTTAAGAATGTAGTAAGGAGCTATCGACATATTGATATGGGGTCTAGAAGGTCCAGTCCTCCTTGTTCAAGTCCAAATTTTGAGGATTACTTTATATTAATTCCTATCGGATTCTCCCTGCCTCATGTTGAAATGCATACCCCACCAACATCTCCTTTGAGATCTTTCTCTTCCTTAAAAGATTCTCTTTGGGTTCTTATCGATCAAATTCACTCTTTGGAAGAATGGCTTGAAGAGTTCAAAGGGTTCCTAGCAAAAGAAGATGTTTATTCTCAAGTAGCTCCTCTCCTTATTAGTATAAGGTATTTGCTTATGACTGATCAGAAGGGTTTAGATCTACTTCGAGGTATTGCAAATATTGTGGATACCTATGTCTCATAATACACTTCCATCTTCAACAATACCCAAGATGTTCAATCAAAGATTGCTAGTCATCAACTACATGTTTTGATTCCTAAAGTGTCTATCCACATGGTTGACACGGGTCCTGTTGGCATTACAATTCACACATTTGGAGTGTGTATTGAAAAAAAACAACTATGCACAATGTGTAATGAATTCTCTTTAAATTAGGAGGGGAAGCTCCATCTTTTTCTAATATGCATGAAAAAGTAAATGATCTAAATCCTATCTTTTTGAGTCGGCTGGAAGAGGCACAAGGTTAAGAAAACCAATACATTGCAGCTAAGTTTTTTTCTCTGGTTTTGCAGATCTTAAATACAACTAATTTAATGCTTTAATGTATCCTATTTCCTCAAGAGAAATAGAGCATGAGGACTTAGGAGCAAGGAATTTTTAGATGATAAAATTTATCACAGGATTCCCAAGGAGGTAAAATACTCTATCCAAGGTGTAGGCTGAAATGAAGGTTATTGAAAATGATAATAAATGGTAAACTAGTATTCAGGATTCCCAAGGAGGTAAAATACTCTATCTGAGGTGTAGGATGAAAGTAGGTTACTTAAAATGAACATTAAACGACAAGCTCAATCACAAGATTCCCAAGGAGGTAATATACTCTATTCAAGGTGTAGGCTACAAACAAGATTACTAGAAATGACATCAGATGATAATATTCATCTCTAAATTCTCGAGGTAAATACTCTATCCGAGGTGTAGTTATTAAACAAATCTTATTAGAAATGAATATAACCTAGGATAGCAAATTTTATGAAGGACCTATCACACAAATAAATGATCAACTAGCATTATATTGAACAAAGATGAACCATCACAAGTAACATTACACAACAAGACGGCTCAACAATTTGTTATTACTAATAAAATTTCAAAGTACAAAGTGAACCAATATTGAGAATAGGAATATTTCCTACAACACAACTCTCTATAACAATCAAAAGTTCATGAATAGATACATAAATTGCAATACTACATGCAAAGTGGGCTCAACATGTATACTGTCACAGAAAAGTTAATTACAAATAAGAAAGGGCACTCTTATTTATAGAACTCAAAGGTGTAGGGAACCCTAAAATCACCTTGAGTTAAAATGAGTCTTGCAAGAATGTAAGAGTTTATTGCTAAACTTAAATAAATGAAACTATACAATTAACTGGAAAGCTTCCATCAGTTAACTGAAATAAAACAAAACTAAATAGACATGTGCAACATGCAAGTCCTTATTGAAATGAAAGTTAATTGATAACTAACATCAGTTAATTGGATCCTAACTAAAAGTCCAACCTCCTCCAAAGATATCTCTCAGGATGAGATAAACATGTTTGAAATTAGAAATGAGAACTCAAGACTAATGTCGAGTTAACTGTTGCCTCTGACTCTATCCTCAAAAATAACTATAGGATCTAACTAACTGTCTACTCCAAGCCATCATGGGCTATCAACTCATCCAAGAACTTGTCGACTATCCCATCTTCTGGAATTTTGACGCTATGCATGATGATAGACTGCTTGCTCAACTCCTTCTCTCCATCTTTGATCATCCTCTAACATTCTCTGACATCTTTAGTTGCCTTGTTGAAACTAGTTGTCATCAGTGAGAAGTGTTCCAACTTGGATGCCATAGGATCTCCATCAAGACTATCACAAACCAACTTCTTGAACTTGGTCTGCACTGCATTAAGCTCAACATATTTGTCATCCTCATGAAAATAGTGGCATGAGATTTGAGTGATAAACCCATTGATAAGTTTGAGATCTCCAACAACATCCTCTTTGAGCACAACCATCCTTGTAGAGATTCTCTCATACGTTTCCACTTTGAAGATATGTTGTTCTCTCCAAGTGAAAACCTCCCTTTTATCCTTGTTTACTACAATGGTATCATATGCAATTTCCAACTGAGATATGAGTATCAAGTCCTTTGGGTTGTACTCTTCTATAGACGCTTCAAGCCGTTGGATCCCTTGACAAAGATTATGTGCCTCGTACCTCAATTGATATAACTTTTAGAGGAGGTATCAGCCCACAACAATAAAATCCTTGATCTAGTTCTCCAAGAGCTTTCCACAATTGACCAACTAACCAAGTCTTTATTGATCTACATGTGTCTCTCGAAGTTGTGGGAGCATAGGTGCTTGTCCTATGGTTCCCTGAAGAAGATTTGAGATGTACTATCACAGTTGCTTAACCTTAGCCTTGAGGGCTGTCTTGTCTTCTCCGTCCTTCATGACATGCTTTTCAAGATTACTTGTAGAAACCTTGAAAAGGTTCACGTCCACATGCCGAGTACTCCTACCAAGATTTTCTTTGACGAAGGTGAAATCACCAACTTTAACTTTATTCAGGCTCTTGCCCTCTGGTGGTGTAGCAACTTCAACGATAATATTTTCTTTAGGAGTCTTCTCTATGTACACCTACTTTTTGATCTTCTTGTTTGACTTATCCTGATAAGGATCACCAAAATTGGATAAATCAAGCTAATATGAAGGCTTTTGCCTCCGTCTTCCCAAAGACCTCTCAAGCCAACATGAATGATCAATCTTATCTTCTTGAGGAGAAACTGCTTCTGTTGTGTCAACCACTAGTGGATCAATTGGTACAAAAGTCTCATGAATTGGAAATTATGGCTCTGAGTCAATATCAATGGGAGATGACCATGGAGAAGATGGTGGACTGGGAGATGATGAACTGAATTCATCTTGCACCAATGGCTCTACTAGAACTTTCATCGCTTTCTCTTTCTCTTTTCCATTTCCTTTCCTCGTTCTTCCACTAAGCCTGGCACCTTTAATCAGATTGCTCCTTTTCTTTACTCTGGGTTTTGACCTTGATGTAGAAGGCAGTGAAGAAAACACCTATGGTGGCTCTAGAACTAAAAATTCCTTCCACCTCCTCTTGCTATCCAAGAAGTACATGCTCATTTTGCTAGCTCCTTTAGATAAGACTTCAATTGAAGTATTCTCCCTAGCATACCAATCCAGTTGTTGAAGTGGCTGGTGACCAACTTGGTCTTTGACGAATGTGCTAATTATTACCTCTCTGTCATCATTTGAAAAACCTTCAAAATCTTCTAATACGAAATAAACAAGCTATGGAAGAGTAAGTTTGCAGTAGTGACGTCAGCATACTTCAAAATCATCTTCATAGTTGACCCAAAAGTCCTCAAGTGTTGCCTTGTGTGACTGACTTCACTCCAACCGAGCTGCATAATGAACCAAAGGATCATATGAGCATTTCTTGATGAAGTACTTAAGATGGAGTTTCGACAACTTGTTGGTCATATGCTTGAAATCAGTTGTTGCTCTACACTTGTATATACCTAAACCAAAATGAAAGGTGAATTCTTGCTTGTGTCAATTGCGAAGAAAAGAATGAACCTCTTGAGCTTGTCTCAGAAACTCCATGAATAGAACCTTTTCTGAAGGATACCTTGGTAGCATCAAAGGTTCTCCAGTGTAACCATACACTAGAATATATGTGAAAGTGGGAAACTAGATAAACCAATCTACCCAACTCTCCATTGCTGATTTTTCCTCCACCGAGATTATGATGTGCATTTCATTATCTAGGTCTTTGACTATCTTCATTAGGAAGTGGTCATTCACCTGCTTAAAAATATTGTTTAGCCTTTGAGAATTCCAATTGAGGGAAGTACTCGTACACATGATGAATGCCAAGAGTGTCAATGGTCTTCAAAGTTCTAAAATTGCCTTAGAATGCAATTAAATAGACCAAATAAGAAACCATGTGAAACTCAAGGATTTTGAGGAATCCATTGATTTGTTGGTGAAGACACTCATTGATCAACATTTCCCAGTCAAAGTGTTCCTTATTATTGAAGGGAAAACAAGGATGGATCTAATGACCCAACAGTGCGGAATACATTCCCTTAACACTAATACAATAGAGGAGAAGAGAAAAAATGAGTTCTAATAGCTTCTAAAACTATTGCGATGAATACATGCATCCTAAAAGAGATAACAAAAAATAAGCATTTACAGATGACACAAGTATTTACATGGGAAAACCTTACAATAAAAGAATTACATACAATATACAGTCTTTCCTCTCTAATCAGTTCACATCAACTCTCAAGATTAAAACTTCCTATTACAATTACTTGCAACTTACTTACATACCAAAACTGTCACCTTTTGGTTTACATAAAATATTGTATTCGACTGACAAAGTCATACATCACATTCAATGTCTCAACCAATCCCACTGCTTCCAGGTTCATGCATTGATCATTCAAGCAAGCAATCAATCTACACTGATTGCATCGAGCCACCC
Source organism: Sequoiadendron giganteum (assembly GCA_007115665.2). Lineage (NCBI taxonomy): Eukaryota > Viridiplantae > Streptophyta > Pinopsida > Cupressales > Cupressaceae > Sequoiadendron > Sequoiadendron giganteum. The sequence goes on from CM021101.1 coordinate 448,685,442, forward strand.
AAGCAATAACTTCACCACCCAAATCGGGTTCCTTTCATCAACTGAAGTCGGCTTGCAGTAACTGCTTTTACTACATTGGCCTTTATCCAATCAAGCTGCTATCAACCAACCATGTGTCCATCTACCATTTGTTGGTCACTCTGAATTTTCATCTAGCTCGGTCAAGCTTGGTTGACCGAGCTTCTAGCTCACCCGGGCTCTAACCGCATCACCGCCGAGTTCATTTCATCTTGCTGCGATATGGTGGTGAGCTCGTCCGAGCTCAACTCACCATCTACCGCACTATAGTCGAGTTCGACCGACCCGACCGTGGCATAGTGGTGAGCTCATCCGAGCTCACCCCTACCACTTCAACAAGCTCTGCCTTAACATTCTTGCGCTACTGCGGCGACCGACTTCCCTTACCATGGTATGGCAGGAAACTATCTGGGGGACAATAAGCAGTCAAACCATGCTACTGTGGAGGCCGCTAGGCCACCCCGCGGTAGGGCGATGACCGCTGATCGGATTGCTGGTGGTCTTACTGCAGCCACCGCTGTGAGCAAGCTCATCATCTATGGTGGAGCAGTAACCGCGAGGCTCACCACTGACAGTCTCACTCTGGACACTGCGGTGAGAGGATCCACCACCCGCTGTGTGGTGGTAACTGTCGACCAAGCTACTGGCGGCCTTACCGAACCACCACGGTGAGAGAACTCACCATGAGTGGTAAGGCAGTAACTACTAGGGTAGGTTGTAGGATGCCTTACTGCGCCACCACAGTGAGAGAACTCACCGTGCACGGTAAGGCGGTAACCGCCAGGCCTGTCACTGCGGTACCGCCAGGGGCAGACTAGACCGCCGCGGTAAAGCGGTAAGGGCTGAGAATGAAATTTTTTTGCCAAGTCTGAATAAAGTAGATTCACAAACTAGAAATTGAGACATGCTTTCCCAACAAGCTCCCACTTGGCAAAGATTTCTAGCTTCCTCATGACTTCAAAAAAATTACTGACGGTCATAGGCCCCAAGGCCCATCGATTCTGCGCACCATCTGAATTTGTCTGTGCTCACCTACTTTGTGAATGCATCTATAACATTCTTCAAAGTGTCAACCTTTTCAAGATAGAATCTTCCATCTTCAACCATGTCCCTCACGACGTGATACTATACATCAATGTGCTTCATCCTGGCATGGAAACTCGGGTTCTTTGCCAAACAAATGGCGCTTTGACTGTCACAATAAATAGTAATCTGACCTGCATTAAAACCAATGTCTGAACACAAACGTCTTAGCCAAACTGCCTCCTTATAGGCATGAGTTGCTTCCATTTACTCTACCTCTATCATGGATAAAGCAACTACAACTTGTCGCGTGCTCATTCAAATGATTGCTCCACCATTTAACATAAATGTGTATCCACTAGTGGATCTCCTATTGTTAATGTCCCCTACCCAATCAGAATAAACATATCCTTGAATGCTGAGAGTCCTTTGTGATGCAACCAAACTGCCATGGTAACACAAAGCATAATCTGAAGTCCCTTTCAAATACCTGAACACTCTCTTCACAACAGCCCAATGTGATCTTCCCGGATTTTCCATAAAATGACTTAGAACTCCCACTGCTTGGGAAATGTCTGGTCTTGTACAAACCATTGCATACATCAAACTACCAACAACACTTGCATAGGGCACACTGGTCATGTCCTCCATTTCAGTAGTAGATTTTGGACAATCTTCAACAGATAGTTTCGTTCCCTACATGACTGGAACAACTAGCTGCTTGCAATCGTTCATCCCAAATCTCTCCAGAATTGTGTTCACATACTTACTCTGACTTACCCAAATCTTTCTGCTTGTTCTATCCCTGGTTATCTCCATTCCCAGAATATACCTAGCTGCACCAAGATCTTTCATTTCGAATTTTGTAGACAACTGAGATTTAAGATTAGAAATCATAGTCTTGCTATTTCCTATGAATAACATATCATCCACGTACAGGGTAATAACAAGCACATGATCATTCTCGAATTTATGATAAACACAATGATCAGATTTTGATCTTACAAATCCCATAGACAACACAAATGTGTCAAATTGCTGGTACCATATTCTAGGAGACTGCTTCAAATCATACAAAGATTTATTTAACTTATAGACCAGATTTTGTTTACCTTTCACAATGAAATGCTCAGGCTGGGACATATAAATTTCTTCTTCCAACTCACCATGGAGAAACGCTGTCTTCACATCCATTTGCTGAATTTCAAAGTCATACACAACTGCCAATGACAACAAAATTCTGATGGATATCAGCTTTGATACAGGAGAAAAAATCTCTCTATATTCAATTCCCTCAATCTAGGAAAATCCCTTTGCAACTAGTCTTGCCTTATACTTCTCAACATTGCCATCAAGACCTGTCTTCTTTTTGAATATCCACTTACAGCCAACAGGCTTTCACCCTTTAGGAAGTGGTACCAAATCCCAAGTTTCATTCTTCTTCAATGAATCCATTTCTTCATTCATGGCTTCCAGCCAAGAATTCGAATTAGTCATTCTGATTGCTTCTTTTATAGTCCTAGGCTCACCAGTGCTAGTAATTAAGGCATAGGCACAATTCAAATTTAACATAGAGAAACCATACCTTTTAGGTTGCCATTTTTCTCGTGTAGACCTTCTTATAGGTTGAGGTTGTAGTTCTTCATCATCAGAACTTTCAGAGCTGCTTGAGCTCTCCTCAGTCTCAGGTACACCATGCAGCTCTTCCCTTTCTGGATTTTGGGGAATCTCAACTGCATCCTTCTTCTTGTCACTCTGATCTGTCTCAAGTTGTTGATCACTTATTGAAGGTTTCAGCTCACAAAATATCACGCTTTTGCTGTACAAAACCTTCTTAGTGATAGGGTTCCAAAGCTTGTATCCCTTCACACCAACTCCATAGCTGATGATAATACACTTGACAACCTTGTTATCCAATTTTGATCTCTTTTCATTTGGCACATAAACATATGCCTCAGAGCCAAAGACATAGACATGCCTCAGAGAGGGCTTCTTACTATACCAACATTGCTCAACATACTCCTTGCCTTTTCCATTAGCATCCTATTCAACCTTTCAGCAACTCCATTCTACTGTGGAGTATAAGGTGTTGTCTTATGCCTTTTATTTCCATGATCTGTACAATACCTTTCGAAATCTACAGAACAAAACTCACCGCCATTGTCTATCCTCAAACATTTAATTTTCCTTCTAGTCCAATTCTCTACCAAAGATTTAAATTCTTTAAACCGACTAAACACTTCTGATTTACTTTTAAGAAAGTATACAAATGCCCTTCTCAAACAGTCATCAATAGAAGAAACATAATATCTAGACTTCGATAACAAAGGAACATTAACTAGACCAAACACATCAGAATGAACATAATCCAGTATACCAGAAAATTTATGAGGACTCGAGTAAAATGAAACACGGTGTTGTTTTCCATAGATACAATGCTTGCAAAAATCGAACTCAAGGATACAATCATCAAGCCCTTCTACAAGATTTTTATTCTTCAAGGTTTTTAAACCTTTCTCACCTATGTGACCTAGTCTATGATGCCACAACATAGTCTTCTCAGCTGGGAGTTTTACCTCCAAAGCATTTGCAGATAGAGAAGTGTCTTAATATTTCTCTACAGGGACTGATTTACATGACTCTACATAGGCATTGTTACATTGAATAGGACGTGTATCCAACTTATAAAGAGTTCCAGTACGAACACCCTTAGCCAACACCATTGCAGCTCTAGCCATTTTACATCCTTTACTTGAGAAAGAAACTTCTACACCAGCAATAATAAACTTATTGATAGAAAGAAGATTACGAGCCAGACCTGGTATATGCAGTACACCACCAATCCCTTTGACCCTTCCGTCAGGAAACTGAATTCTGACTCTTCCTCTACCAACTATCTCTAGCGTTGAATCACTTGCTAGGTACACTTTTCCACCATCATACTTCTCATACTTGGAGAACCATTCTCTATGAGACGTCATATGAAAAGATGCACCTGAGTCAACCAGCCAGACATCATCTGATGCCTGAGTTGTGAAGGTTGCTAGAATGAATGTGTCTACATCACTTTGAGAAGATTCATTGTCAGAATCATTTTTCTTCTTCTTCTCCTTACAATCCTTTCGGATTTGACCAAGTTTCCCACAATTCCAGCATCTCAACTTGAACTTTTTACCAGGAGACTTTGATCTCCTTGCAGATTTGGATTTCGACTTCTTGTCCTTCTTCTTTCCTTTCTCCTTTGGTCTACCTCGAACAGTAAGAGCCTCTTTGGCCATCTCTGAAGACTTCCTCCGCATCTCTTCAGACAACAATGAGGCAACAACATCTTCCATCTTGAAAGTAGTGGTAGTAATTCCAATGGCCATCACAAGATTATCCCAACTGTCAGGTAATGAACACAATAGGAGCATGCAATGATCCTCCTCCTCAATCTTTACACCTACAAACACCAACTGAGTAACACTCATGTTAAATGAGTTCAGATGGTCTGTAACAAATGCAACTTCTTCCATCTTCAAGGAGTAGAACTTCTTCCTGAGGAATAACTTATTTACCAGAGACTTTCCCTGATAAATATCACCAAGCTTCTTCCATAATGAAGCTGCAGACATCTCCTCATGGATGTTTAGGAGTATAGAATCAGTCAGACTCAGTCTTATCAGACCTCTTTCTTTTCTATCAGCAAGGTCCCAATCCTCTTGCTTCATACTTTGTGGCATAGTTCTAGACACTGCAATCCAAAGGTCTCTATCCACCAACAAGTCTTCCACTTTGAGTTTCCATAACTCAAAGTTTCTGTCATTGAATTTTTCAATCTCTACTCTACCTGATGTACTCACCATCTCAAATAGAAACAAGTTTCAACAATGCAAGACTCCCACTGAAACAGTATTAGCACAAAAAACTGACCTTTTCTCTCAAGGATAACACAACTGGCCAAGCTCTAATACCACTTGAAGGGAAAACATGGATGGATCTAATGACCCAATAGTGCGGAATACATTCCCTTAACACTAATACAATAGAGGAGAAGAGAAAAAATGAGTTCTAATAGCTTCTAAAACTATTGAGATGAATACATGTAGCATAAAAGAGATAACAAAAAATAAGCATTCATAGATGACACAAGTATTTACGTGGGAAAACCTTTTCAGGTAAAAAACTCACCACACCAAACAAAGACAATTGTATTAAAGTAAAAGCATTACATACAATATACAGTCTTTCCTCTCTGATCAGCTCACAACAACTCTCAAGATTAAAACTTCCTATTACAATGACTTGCAACTTACTTACATACCAAAACCGTCACCTTTTGGTTTACATAAAATATTGTATTTGACTGACAAAGTCATACATCACATTTATTGTATCAAAAAATCCCACGACTTCTAGGTTCATGCATCGATCATTCAAGTAAGCAATCGATCTGCACTAATTGCATCGAGCCACCCAAGCAATAACTTCACCACCCAAATCGGGTTTCTATCATCAGTTGAAGTCGGCCTGCAATAACTACTTTTACTACATTGGCATTTAGCCAATCAAACTGCTATCAACCAACCATGTATCCATTTGCCATTCGTTGGTCGCTCTGAATTTTCATCTAGCGCGGTCAAGCTTGGTTGACCGAGCTTCAAGCTCACCTGAGCTCTAACCACACCACCGTCGAGTCTGTTTCATCCTGTTGCGGTACGGCGGTGAGCTCATCCGAACTCACCTCGCCATCTACTGCACTACCACCGAGTTTGATCGACCCGACTGTGGTATAGTGGTGAGCTCATCCGAGCTCACCCCTACCACTTCACCGAGCTCTGCCTTAACATTCCCGTGCTACCGTGACGGTCGAATTCCCTTACCGCGGTATGGCGGTAAACTATTTGGGGGACCGTTGGCGGTCAAACCGCACTATCACGGAGGCCGCTAGGCCACCCCACGGTAGGGCGGTGACCGCCAGCTAGACTGTTGGCAGTCTTACCGTTGCCACCACAGTGGAGTGGTAAGTGCAGACACCGCGGTGAGAGGATCTACCGCCCATGGTGCGGCGGTAACCACTGACCAAGCCGTTGGCAGCCTTACCTCGCCACCGCGGTGAGAGAACTCACCACGAGTGGTAAGGTGGTAATCGCCAGGGTAGGCTGCGAGCGGCCTTACCATGCCACCGTGGTGAGAGAACTCACCGTGCGCAGTAAGGCGATAACCGCTAGGCCTGTCACCGCGGTACTGCGAGGGGCAGACCAGACCGCCGCGGTAAAGCGGTAAGGGCTGAGAATGAACATTTTTCGCCAAGTCCGAATAAAGTAGAGGCACAAAATGGAAATTGAGACATGATTTCCCAATAGTTATCGATAATCTGGGAAATGACATAGAACATCCATAGATAGAAAATATGAGCCTCCTCCTGTCCTGTAACTCGATTGAGCAAAGTAAACAAGATAGCACCCAGGTCCTTGAATTCTCCATGCCCAACCGTCTTTGGCATGTTTATCTTTTGTTCTTTTAATCACCTTTGAGAAACCTCTCTTTGATATCTTTCCTTGTCTCCTAGCCATATCTTGTTACATTCCTTAATGCTTACGAGGAAATTGTTTGAACGAGATGGAATAGCAAAACATTTCTCGACATCTCTCAACTTCAAGTTGCAAATGACTCTCCCATTTGCTAATCAAAATTTTCTTGTGGATGAGTCATAATGCCTTATGCATGCAATTACAAACTCAAGATCAAAAACTGTGATAGAAATAGATGTCGCTGCCAGTAATCTGAATCACTCAATATTCTTGACTATCGAGTTGTCAATCCCTTCCAACGTGCTCAATTTGACCACTGAATAGACATGACCCAAGTTTGTGTTAGTAGTTTTCAAATATTCGTGAACTAAAACCGATTTGGCCTTATAATATATTGGGTTGAATTGCATTCTAAAAATCTAGACTTTTGACTGTAAAGTCGGGTATGTTCAGAAAAACTTTAGAAAAAGATGAAAAAGGCTTTAGATGAGGCTAAAAATAGGCAGTCCGAGAAAAAAATTCAAGATTTTTTTTGAAACGTGGGTTTTGTAGAGAATTAAATTCTAAGACAACTCAGTTTGTTAGAAATCCGAAAAAATGAGATTTAGTGAGGCATGCAAAGGCTTTTAGGTTGAGAGCTTTAATAGAAAAACTAGCATATGTGTATTGTAGGCGCTAATGAGCTAAGAAGACCCAGAGTCTTAGTTTTTCAAGAAATTGAGTTTTAGGCCTGCATGCAAAAGAATCTTCAAAAAAAAGCACAGTGCTTTAGAAATGGAAGCAAGGGGGCAATTTTTACAAAAAATTATGGAACATGGGTTTTGCTGCTAAAGCTGAAATATGTGAACCTAGATGATCAGATTCTGAAAATTCTGTCATTTGCTTTGATGTGCGAGAGAAAACCTAAGACAAGAATAGAAGAATTTTAAAGATAGAAAATATAAGTTATTCTGTCTCTGAAAAAAGTTGCCTATGCTTGAATTGGATTTGATGAAGTTTGCATGCACTTTGAAAAATGAAGTCTGAAGAATACTTCCTCTAAACAATTCGGACTTGGCACTACAAAGAACACTGGAAAATATTACTTGTAGCACCTTCAGATCTTTGCTTGCTCAAGAAAATACATGTTTGATTCCACCGGTGATGAGAATAATGGACGCCTCTTGCCTTAATAAATAAAATTTATGAAGGCACCAATTTATGCTTGCAAACACCTAAAAATGGATGCCACATTTTGATTGGACCTCAAAAATAGTTAAGTGACTGGGAAATTAGCTCTAAGTAGGGTGCCACCTCCATGCACTTCAGTTAATTGTGCATGCAAAAAAAAAGTCCACCAATTGTATGTTAAAATTAAGTCCAGTTGAAGTCGACTTGAGAAGTACAACTGAAGGTTTAATATTATTTAAATTCAATTAACAACCTCCACCTTTATAGGGTGTCCCTTTTCGCTTCAGTTCAAAAGTCAAACTTTGACTTTTGGTGTCACTTTTCAGACAACCAAATTTATGAAAATTTCAATTTGCAAACATCAACGAAGTTGATGTTCGATCATTGATTCTAATTGATTGATGTATCCAAATGACTAGTTGACAGTTTCATTGAAGAGCACGATCAAAATTGACAAGAAACTCCATGAGACTGCAAATCCAAATTATGACTTCTGAGGCTTCAAAATTCAGGGTGCCCCTAATCTTCAAGGGCACTTTTAGCTTCAGACTTAGTTAATTTTTCATCATTTTGAAGGTGATTTTGACCTTACTTCATCTCGCGTTCTTCAACAAATGACAAAACTTTAGAGTTGGCTGGTAGTATCACTGCAAAGCTGGTTGGATTTTGAACATAAGCTCTTGGAGAGCACTTTTCCTAAAAACATCATCTGCTAGGTGAAAAACATGGGCTCCCCTGGCCTCCACGGGTGCTTTTCTTCCCAGAGATAAGCATTTTTCCAACTGGCTAAAAATCCACTTAATCTCCGTCTGAGGCTATTGTCAAGTCTTTTGACCCGGCTAAGGTATGCAATTGAAAGCTGGAAGCATCATAAACAGGATGAGCATCCGAGATGACCCAAAAGATAACATTTGAGGCTTAAAAACCTCGGGCGTCGTTGGCCTCCAGGTGCGCTTTTTCTATTTTCTGACATTTTTGACCATATCTTGCTATGGAATCTTCACTGGAGTGTTTCAAGATTAGATTTTGACACCTGGCACCTGGCCATTTGCCATTGTTGACCTCAGAGATCCTAACTTTTCACTTGAAAATATAAAACTACCCACTAGACTTAAATTGAGTTTTAACTGAATCTAACTTCACCATTGCAACCATGAAGTAAAATAAGCCAATCAAAACAATTTTCAGTCAATTCTGACAAGTTTCAATTTTTAGGGTTTATTGCCTTAAAAAACCCTAATTTTCAATTTTTTCAAAATTTACCAGTTTCTTCTTGACATCAAATTGACTAAAAGAAAATTCTTGATTTTCCCAAAAACTATGTTTTGACATCATTTTACAAGGTTTAAACCATTTTAAGCAAAATGCCTTAATGAAGTAAAGAATTTGGTTTGGGTACAATAGGTCGTTCTATCAATATTGTTGTTAAAGATACTACCACTGTGTTTGAAGAAATTCCTATGATAAGAGTGAGTTGTATTCCTTTGGGATTTGGAGCCTCTGCATTAGAAGCCAAAATTCCTGCCACTTCTGGTCCTTCCACCTCTTGTGCTACAACTAGTCATACTCTATCTACAGATCTTGTCCTCAATGCTCTATTGCAAAATATGGAGTAGATGCAATCTCAATTGTCAAATTTGGCTAGTTTTTCTTCTTGGCCTATGTTTCAACCTTATTGTTGTTGTAACCCCTTATATTTTTCTATCTTGAGCACTCCCATCCATCAAGGGGTGGAGATTCCAAAATTTGAAAAGTACAATGGTAGAGGAGATCCGCAGACACACATCTCGTCTTTTAATTCCATGTGTATCGATTTCTTCCATCATGATGCTTTATTAGAAAAACTATTGCCACGTTCTCTCAAGGATGTTGTTTTGGAGTGGTATTGCTCTCTCCTTGATAAGTCTATCTTTTCCTTCGACAAAATTGTGAATTAGTTCCTCTAGCAATTCCAGGCTAATATTAGACCAAAGGTCACTTTTACCAATTTCATTCAATGCAAGCAGGGTGTGCATGAGAAAGTGATTGATTTCATCACCCATTACCAAGATCTCTTTTCATAGATCTCCTATGCCCTTCTAGATTCTAATGTACAATGAGTGTTCATCGAGAACTTGTTGCTGACACTGTGAGATAAATTTATTTTGATGAGGTATCCCTCCTTCGCCCATTTGTGTGTTTCTTTGCATGAGTACCAACAAATGGTTGTTCAGTAGGGGGTTCTTTCTAATCCTCACATTAAGATGGCTGGTTGGTTGTTTCTATCTCTAAAGAGTCAAGGAAAAACAAGGTGGCGAACATGATTTCTATTCCCACTAATAAATTTTGTGTAGGTCGAAATTGATTTTTTATAAAATTGTTTGAATTTTATACAAATGTCCTACAAAGATTGTTAAAAGATGGTGCAATTTCTCTTCTAGAGATCAGACCAGTTTTTGAGTCTTATCCCTAATGGTATGATGCACAAAATTTTTGCCAATACCATCAAGTCTTGGGTCATGATACCAAGTGATGCATGCGTCTTCGTCATGTCATGCAAGACCACATGAACAATGGTATCATCCGACTCAATGTTAAAAAACATAACTCTAATAAATCTATAGTGAAGCCTAGCAACCAACTGTAAATCTACACGGATCTCTTTTCATCCCATTCTGCTAACTTGATCATAGTTGCATCTTCTTCATCTGTTGATCCGAGTCCATCTGAGTACATGAACATGGTTTCATTTACTCTTGTTCTTCCTCCATGCCACATGGATAAAACACCTGATATTAAATTCATGCCATGTGACTTTCCTATAAACAAAGAGCCCTCTCTGATGTATATCCCACTTGTGCCAATGATAATTTAGTCATTGGTGTTATGGTTGACCCCATGAGTCAGGTCAATATTATCATGAAGGAGACTCTTTTCATAAAAAAAATACATAAGGATAAATACAAGGAATCATAGACCACGCTTCACATGCACGATTGATTTTTTGTTGCGCCTGTTGGTTCCATTTCTTTGTTTGTCCTGGTTGGACCTAAAACTTTGGAAGTTTCATTTGTTGTGATACCCGAGTCTAGCCTGTTCAGAGTTAGACTAGGCATCCCATCGCTAGTCTCTAAATTTAGTTGCCTTAGTTATCCACAAATGCTTGAAGTTTCCCCATGAGGGTGTCGTGTACACTATACATGATATTGGATATAGACGGTTGGTGTCACGTGGGGACTTCTCCCTGGATCACTTTTGGCCCACCCTAGTTGGACCTCTTCCACCCAAAGGAGACCTATTATACAAGGATTATTTAGGTATAAGACTAGGGGATCGGTGCTTAAAAGTGGTTTTCCTTCTTTTTCCCAGGCTATCTCTTTGAAGGCCTATTTGCATGCACAAAAATGTGCTTCACCCTCTACCCTTCCAAAGGCTAAGGACAAGAAAGCTCTTTCCCTTAGGCCTTATCCTTCTTCTTTTGAATCTTTTTTTTTCTGCTTTCCAACTAGTGGTGTCCTGTGTTCCTCCTACTATGCCTCACATATAAAAAGGAAAGGCACCCACATTGTGGAAGTCAAAGCCTCAAGTTGTCCAACTCCTGATTCTACCCACAATCCGCCGACCCACTCTTTATGGTAAGGGGAAGCATTCTTGTGGAGTTTTTCTTGTGTCTCATCCTTTGAGGCCTCCCCCTATTCCTCCACCTACCCCTAAGGTAGACAAAGGAAAGGGTCAACCGTTACGATGCCTATCTCTCTTCCTGTATTGGTGCCCCCTCCCCCTATTCCTCTATCTGAACCTAAGACAAAAAAAAGAAAGTGGCTTGCCATCAAGATGCTTATCTCTCACTGTGCCTCCTCCTCTTGTTCCTCCTCAAGAGTCCACCCTTCCACTAACAATGGTTGTGGAGGTTGCTCCTCTGGTAGACCAGGAGCCTCCTACATCTTCTCAAGTTGCACCGTCTAATGCCCATAACCATCGTAATCAGATTGTGTGTGAGTGTAAGCATCTCAGGAAGGCCTTGGATAAGGAGTGTGAAGCTTCAAAGAAGACTAAAGAGGAGCCTTCTCTTTCTACTTCTATTTCTTTTGTTTCTATTGTTCCTATCTCTCTTCTCCTTCTACTTCAGTTCCCATCACCTCCCTTTTGCTTCCATCTTCTTCAATGAACCCCTATGAGCCTCACCCCAAAAGGGTGCAAGTGTTCATCGCTCCATCTATAGAGCTGCCTCTTATCACCTCTCTTCCTAATCTTCCTCATTTTTTGTAGCTCATTGACATGCCTTTTACAAAGGTGGTGTCCTCTATGGCTTCATCTCCTTCTCCATCTTCCACTTCAGCTATGAGGATTCCACATCCTTCATTGAAGCGTACGTTAAAGAGTGATCTCGCTTTGAGTGATGGTCGAAAAAAGTATTCTTCATCTTTAAAGTCTTGTTCCACCTTGGCTTGTAATGTCCTCATGATAGAGGCAACATGACCCTCCTTGAAGTTTTTAAATGCCCTTCTTCTTGAGGTCGATAGTGACACTTGGGTTTCTTGTCCTTCTTTTGTCCAGTCACAATATATCACTCTTGAGAAGTGCATTTTTCACTCGTTTGGACATTCTAACTTTGTCATCAATCTTTGCTAGATTGATGATGCTAGTAACGCATGAGCTCAATGAGGAATACCTTGAGGGGGATTCTTCATTAGCTCTTTCCGCAGGTGAGTCAAATGGAAAAACTTTAGCTATGCCCCCCTACAAGCTCATCTTCCCTCCCCTTATGATGATTTAGATTGAGAGAAAGACAACCTACAAGAGGTTTCTGACTAGAGCAAGACCTCTTCTTCATCTTTAGATTAGATTTGTATGTTTGTTTATGTTCCCTCATGCTTGTCTATTAATTTTTGTACTCTCACCCGAAGGACCCTTTCTACCATTGTAGGTGCTTGGATACAAGAGAAAAACCATGTCATGCACTTCTATTCATGTCATCATTCTCCTATATGTCATAATCTTTGCTTTTCACATCAGGAATGATGCAAAGCATTGTGAAATTTAGGCCTCTTCCATGTTGACCTGATTTTTATTTTTATATTATCTTCATGTTCTCTTCTTTCCATTTTGATCTATTTGCATGGTGATGATAGTTCAGGCATAGTATATGTAATATTTATTTATTTATATCTATGATCAATTTTGACTCCGAATGATTGGATCGCCCTATGATCTTGATTTCTTTTTCTCTTCTTTTCTCTTCATGATGTTGTGGATTCTATGTGTTGTCCCTCATGTGACAACATTCCATGGATACATCTTGCTATGTATTTCATGCCACAACATCTCTTTGTCTTTCATTTCTCCTTAAAATGAGATGTGCTCCTTTGTGTAACACATCATTCTAAGGGGGATATCATATCTGCTTATTTTCAAAAGAGGATTTAAAAATGTTTTTTTCTTGATGTGTTATGTCTCATCATCTAGCTTGGGGGCAACCTGAATAGACCTATCTTGTCTTTTCTATGACTGTCCTGAATGTAGTTCACAATAGCCACAAACCTATCTACTTGTCGTATGGTCTTTAGCCTTGCTAGCCATACCTATCAGTGCCATATTTTATCTGATTAGATTATGTCATATCTTGTCTATGAAATTTTATCATGTCTATTTTTTGCTTTATCACCTAACATGTTTATCTACAGCTAACATGTTTGTGATGAAATTGCACCCAACTTTATAGGATCGAAGACCTATGCTCTCTTTGCATCTTGGCTTAGCTACTCTACATCACATATACTAGATTGAAGACCAACATCCTCTTTGTCCTTGGTATATTCTCTTCAACCTCTTTCTATTTTAGCTCGTACACGTTTTAGATACATATGCTCACTAAAGTGGGAAAAAATGTAAAGTCGTAAAATTTCACCTCCAATGCAATTTCACATTACATAACCCTTACTTTAGCCTATAAAATTATAATGCTAAACTCCCTTTTCCTTTCCTTAAAATTTTTCCTTGACCCCGAAGCTTTCAATCGTTGAAGGAATTTTTGTCAGGGACACTTTTGTGACGTGCAAACATCTATGTATTGCACAAATATTCTAACAAGATTCTTGATCTTGTGGCCATTGGGACGTTACACTTTCAATTTCCCATGAAGTGTAACACCTCTACAATTGTAGGTGCACCTAAAAATGACCCTCTTGCATGCATTTATTCATTCAAACTCACATTCTTCCCTCTCATTCATTCAATTACTCATTCTTGCAACTTCAATCTCTCATTTTTTCAATCTTCCATTCTCTTCTCACATTCTTTCTTTCTCAATCTCTTCTACACTGTCTTGCTCAAGCTTCTTGCACATTCATGGCTACTATGTCTTTGTCTCAAGATCTCTCAAGTGTTGCACTCTATTTTGGATTCTCAAGCTTGTTGAAGGGAGGGTAAACAATTTCTTATTGACATTATCATATTTATTTGATAGCATATTGATATCTTGCATGTATTCTTTCTATATCTTGTCATTCTACACTATGTATTGTCTATTTCTTTATCTTATTGTCTCTTTGGTTGTTTGTGGAGGTGGAAACACCAAAAAGAGGGTTTGAATATAGCCCCAAAATTTTCCATTATTTTTGTGTATGTAGGTTGCTTGTGTGGAGCTTTGTGGGAGGATTCATAGTGCTGGACCACTTGTGAGTTTTTCATTTCATTTCAATAGTTATTTACTTCCATTATCTAGTATTCTTGTTGTTGTACCTTTCCTTTTTTTTTCTCTATTCTTATATCTTAGAAAACAATCAAACGTTAGTTCCCAAATTGTCAGCAGGCCCTTTGCATTTTCGTATACTTTCTCTGTTTTTGATCCATGCAAGACCACAACACGTCGAAGGGATGTCCACATGCTGCATTATCGTCCTCTAGCCAAGAGCTAGCTAGTTTGTCTTCGAGACCTCTGAGGACTTCTCTTTCGGCTTTTGAAGTCCTTTTTTCATAAAACATAAAACATTGTAGAGACCTCCCTTTCACCCATCTTTGTCACTTGAGCATTAGTCCTTGAGGTAGTTGAGGATAATTCACTCCATGTAGACTCTTCTTTGTTTTAGAGACTTAGGAGTAGTGAATATCCTCCTCTACAACTAGCACAAAATCCCTTTGAAGAATAGGCCATAGAATTTATTGGACCTATTGACCCATTGAAAAACCATTCTAAGGAGAAGTTCATTATAATAGGAGTAGAATATCTCACAAAATGGGCTAAATCAGAAAACACAAAGGATTGTACCACAAAGAATGTAGCAAGAATTTTATATGAAAACACAATCACAAGATATGGATGCCCACTTAGTTTAGTGAGGGACCAAGGAAAATACTTTGTAAATAAAATGATAAAGGAATTACTATAAAATTTTATGATAACACACAATAGAAGCTCCCCCTATCACCCACAGGACAATGGGGCAAGTAAAAAATTAAACAAAATAATTGGATAAGCTCTTACTAAAATGTATGATGGGAATAGGACAGATTGAGATATAAAAGTACTCATGGCACTCTAGGCATACCACACACCATATAAAAGGACTAAAAATTTCACTCCATTTCAATGTCTACGGTACTGATGCCACAATCCCTATGAAATTTATAGTCTCAAACCTACATACCACACTCACCTTACGGTTGGTAGATAACCGATCCATCAAACAATGTATAAGAGACTTAGACAAGTTATATGAGTATAGGGAAATTGCAATGTATAATCACCAACTTGAGCACTAGAGGAAAAATCCATGGCATGGTAAAAACCTAAGATTTAAAATGTTCAAAACAAGGGATATGGTATTACTCTATGACAACAAGTTCAAAAAGCAAGGGAAACTGAAGGTTAGATGGTTAAAACCATATTATTGAAATGAAGGGAAAATAGGGTTTGATGGATATGATGGAATGTGAAATGGGGTTATGCACCTATCTTCCCTATTTCATTGGGAAAAAGACATCCTCTAAGATAAGATTGAATTTCAAACCTTAGGTGAGTCAACCTTAATGAAGATCTTGTTTTTTTCCTTATGATTGAGGATAGGGTAAATCAACTTGAAATTTAGTTTTGGGAGATAAATGAAAAATACTAAATGAATCTAATGTAAGACTTGAATCATCAATTTAAAGCATTATAAAAACATAAACAATCGAATTTTGAAAGATTTGAAATGATTAAGAATTTATGTACCTATCACCAAAAGATCTTGCTAAGTGTCCTCCTGGCACAAATTCACCCTAGGGTAAATGGGTCTTGCTACTGGGATCCAAAATCTGTTTTGACAATCCTCTGCTCCTGGATCTGCACTCCCGATTCCTCCAAGATTTCATAGTCAGAAAGTTGGAAATAAATTCTACAAGTGATTTTCTGTGGCTTGAAAAATTTGATGACAACTTTGACAACTTTACAAAATTGCACAAATTTGTAAACACAAAGATAGGGATTTTTTTTTTGTTTTTGGTGAATGGGGTTTTACCTTGGTCAAACTTGATTTTGGTAATTAAACCTTGAAATGAAATGAAACATGAATGGAAGTAATGATGAATGAAAAATAGTTTATTGCAACTCAAAAAACCCTTGAATGGAGATCCGTATAGGACTAAAATCTAACACATCTCTCCAAGGTATTGATCTTTCATGAAATGGATTGATTGGATGTTGATCTTGATGCTTAAATCTTGACTTGAATGCTTGAAACCTACATCACAATGTTAGCACCAAAAACATGCATGAATGAAGATAACTTTAACACGATGCTTGAGATATTGAATGCTGCAACAAATGACTGAGAAATATGCTCTTGATAATAATATTATCTCTTGTGAATTTCACCTCTTGCTTCTCTAGATATTGAATTGATAAAAGGACCTTGTATTTATAAGTAATTTTATAATTTCTCAAAAATTAAACATCAAAGGCCAACAATTGCAAATTGAATTTGAATCATAAAAATGCTACCATAAACATATTAAAAATTGGGGTCCTCAACTTTAGGAGAACCCATTTACCCTTGGGCGAAAGGGTCCTAGGACCAAAATCTAAGACACTCCAATTCCAAGGCAATTTAATTAATTTTTGAAATTGTTTAATACAAATTTCCCTTTCGAAAAATGAGATTAATTAGGATTTTAAATGCATAATTGGGCTAATTAGAGGCTTAATTAAGTCCAATTTATTAAGGGACCCAAACATAGTGTGAAAATGTAAAGGGATACATTTTCCAACACTACAATTATATCCATGACATAAATGATTCTGAACCAATACAACTTAGATGAATTAATGGCACACTTCTATCTGGATATGTAAATGGTGCATGACTCAAACATTGCCACTTGCCAACAAATTGAAAACATCAAATATGAGACTAACATCCTAATGTATATTATGTACTTAGTTCAACCCATAAAAATGAATAAAAATGAAAAAAACATAAAAGGTAACCCATCAAATCATAAAAATAGAACATCTAGAAAAGCTCACATAACAAGTAGCATTAAATACACAACCACCCACTTATCTATTTAACACTCCATCTCACCCTAAACACTCGCCTCCTATGTATTCTAATTTTTTGTGCTCAATAACTTGAAATAAAACCCTAGAAGCTACCCACACACTATATAATTTTTTGTTTAGATAATTGTCACCTCAATAGTAGTTAAGATCTTTGAGAAGCCTCGACCCACATACCAAAAGTATCCATATAAGGCCCTCAAAACATATAAGTATGGGGCATTCTCCTAGATTCCACATAATGTGGTATACCTGGAGGATGTCTAGAAATATATTCATGAGAATACTATAGAGATTGATCACATTAAGCTAGAGGAGCTACATCTAACACTGCTAGAAGATGATGTGAAGATGTATAAGCCAAAATACATGGAGATTGGCTAGAAAAATTTGGACATCTAGAAAGATTATCCAAACTTTTGTGATGAAGAGGCATGGGTTAGAATTGTACTGAGTTAGGTGCATGATAAATTCATGTACCTAGATAAACCCTACCATATCATGAAGGAATGCATTCATGCAGTGACAAGGCTAGGAATCACAAGCAACATCCTGCTAAGAAAGCCATAAAAAATAGTGAGGTGCAATAGTTGATCGGAGCAACCCCAAACAATGAGAGCATGCACATAAAGATAATAAAAAGTGATGGAGTTTGATATGCTACAATGAGGATTTCATATACAATCTATTATGCCAACTAGGAAGACTCTATCACAGCTACCAAAATCCACACGACATATCAAATGGTGGTGGATGAAAAATATTTTGACCTTATGATGTCATGCGGGAGCAATTAATGAGTAATATTCAAAAGATAAAGATCACCAAGTACCATTTCCAATATTCTATGTTATTTATATGTCTAATGTTATATTTCCTTAAAGAATTATCCAATTTCAAAGGAAAAGTTTGACAACTTAATCAAATAGTGGAGGCCCAAATCAAGCACCATATTTATCAATTCTCAGACACCAAAGCATACAAAGCCACATAGTGGGGTTCTTCAAAACCTTCCAAGAGAAAATGCAAGAAAGGGAATGGATTCCCCATGTATCCACTACGTAGGACAGCAACACAATCACATTCATGGTAGACAAAGACTACACATAGATGGAGGTAGTAGAACCATGCACAATATGGATACCATGGCTACCATATGAATTCAATTCACAAGAGGTAGATTCCTATGCCACTAACCTACTTAGCCAACCCAAGGATAGTAATGTAGAGGGGTTTGACACATATAAAGAAGTGATGGACAAAAAGATCAACAAGGAGGCACGATAAAACTTGGAGAAGAAAAAAGAGAAACTCCACAAGCATTGGGAATACCAGAAGGGGGGTTCGCTCAATTCTGTGCTACAATAGTGTAGTCAGAGCCCTCCTTCACAAGAAGATTAGGGAGGATTCACAAAACCTCACTGAAAAATTCAGAAGGCCCCACAACCTCACATAAATAGTATCGATACTAGGGAAGCCACCACAAGCCACCCCATAAAAGAGGGTCGGGAAAGAAAGGCCTAAAAAATGGCCAAGAGGTAAATACATAAGGATACAAAAAAGGAAGAAGTAGAAGAGATAGTGAAGGGAGAAGAAGAGGTCGATCAACCTCTCAAGATAAGGAAAAGAGTCCAAAAAATTCCAGAACCTCCCCCTCAAGTGATTTAGGAGAAAACTCAACCACCAATAGACATCCTGCCAACGACCAATGCCATCCTCCACCATAGGATGCTACTATAGATATTAGAGACATATGAAGAATCAAATGGGGAGAACAAAGGTAGATTAATACAATGTCTTCTTTGGTATGTGAATCAGTCCAATAAATAGCTAGAAGATGCAATGAAGGACTTACCAAAGGGAATTATTACTGTAATAAGGGAGAAAAGGTTCAATAAAAGTAGCACCAATGATATATGACACTAACTATTTATTTATTATATGGCCATAAATTTTCTTTCATTTTAAATTATTCAACATAATATAATTTTAAAATATATATTTTATATTAATGAATTAACTGAAAGAAAAGATGAGTTATATGTGTTTTCCCAAACTTTGAAGTCTATATTGGATGATGAGGTTAGTTTGTGTAGTAGAAGGTGGAAACTTTGAAAATTGGTGCAAAGGTGCAAATTTTTTTGAATACAGAAGGATGAACTTGTGGTAGAAGTTAGTGAAATAAAGAAAATTTATCAATTAAGTGAGAGTTAAAGGATTTGGCCACTTGAGAAGAACTTCCACTTTCACAGGATTCACTTGATTCCCTTTTGCATTAAGGAGATTGATGTTTGACCAAAAGAACACTTAGGAAAGATTGCATATAGACTGTTATGTTGAAGTGTGTGAAGAACATGTTCCAAATGTCAAAGATGTAATTTCCAAGTGTGATAAAGGATGATGATATCATCTAAGTAGATGATAAATATTTTATCTAGACAATCTCAAAATATATCATTCATTAATTGCATGAAATTGGCAGGAGTATTGGTGAGACAAAATGGTATCATAAGCCACTGAAAAGATTCATGTTGGTCTTGAAAGTTTTCTTTCATGTGTCCTTTTCTTGAATCATGGATTGATAATATCCAATTCTTAGATCAATCTTGAGGAAGAATTTGACACATGGAAGTTGATCCAAGAGGTCATCAATGTGAGAAAGTAGATGCCAATTTTTACTGGAGATTTTATTCAATATCCAGAAATCAATATAAAAATGCCAAGTCCTGTCCTTCTTGAGCACAAGAAAAAATGGTGAACTACAAAGGTACGTAATTTGTTTAATGAAACCTTTAGATAATAAATCTTGAAATTTCCTTTTGATCTCATCATTTTAGAGAATTGATTATCGATACAATGGGGCATTAAGAAGAGATGTATTATGAACAATGTCAATAGTGCGGTTGATTTCTCATTTCAAGGGAAGTATATTTGAATTTTGAAACACATGTGAATATGTTTGCAAAAATTTTCAAAAGCAACATATGATTTGGATACAATGAACTTTTCCTTAGAATCATCATATTGGAGCCTTATGAAAATTAATCTACAATCAAGAACACTAATCTAAGATCTATTCCTACACTTACGAAATGCACAATTAAGAATACTAAATTCAAGAACATGTAAATTAAATGCATAAAAAACAACTGAATTCACATGAGATTATTGTATAGTATTAAATACATTATCCTAAGATTGCCGTGAAAAATTGAAGCTCTAACAAAGCTAATGTTAAAGGTCATAATTGTGCAATTACAAATCCCTTTTAATGATTGCATAAGTGTTGAACTAAATGAATGCACAAAATCAATAGAAAAATATATCAACCTAAAATTAACATTAAGTTAGTACTATGAGTAACATTTTTTAAAATTAATTTATATAACAAAAATATAAAAAGTTAGTTACAAAGAACAGATATAATTGAAGCACTCAACATTTAAAGTTTTTTTTAATAGTTAAAAGAAGCATTAAGATCAATAGAGGACCAAACACATCTTTGAAATAACCAAGTAACATAAAATATAAAAACTCCAAATCAACAAATAACAACTCCAAAACAACATAATATGCTAGTATGAACAATGTTTCTGATCGTTTTACATCTAATTAATACAAGACTCAAGAGTAGGGAGAGAGATATTAGATATGAGAGAAATAAACTATTCCATAACCATTTCGTTAACATTAAACATTCACTTAGGAAAAATTAGTTGAACTTTACCTAGTCTTACTAAGATTTGCACTTTTCTAAGTAGGTTTAATAAAAGTAGCACCAATGATATATGACACTGACTATTTGTTTATTATATGGCTGCGAATTTTCTTTCATTTTAAATTATTCATCATAATATAATTTTAAAATATATTTTTTATATTAATGACTTAACTGAAAGCAAAGATGAGTTATATGTGTCTTCCCAAACTTTTAAGTCTACATTGGATGATGAGGCTATGGGAAGGAAAATAAAACATGGAAACCATTATTGAAGTGAAAATAAAAGAGGTCCATCTTAAAAATGCTAAAAACAAGATTAGGAGCTCCACTCATAAGCATAATAAAAAGGATAGAAATGAATAGGATTTGATGAAGAATAATCAATCAAATGGGGTTGATAAAGAAAAGGTTAGCAATGTTCACAAAAGAAATTAAAAATAACCACTATGCTTGTACTACCTACTACATAAAATGATCAATATTAGGTAAAATAGGATGTTTCACTCAAAATAAATATTAGAGATTTGGAGGACTTGGTGGCCAATGTCATAAATATAAGAAAACAATGTTTGGAGAACATTTCTTTCAGCATGAGAAGTCTTGAGGAGGAGCTCATTAGAACCAAATAAACAAGAGAAAGAAACCAATTATTCACAATTCCAATAGTAATAGGTTCTCTCAAGGATGCTTTGTTCCAAATTTTTCAGGGAAGGAAGGCCATCCTAAATCTTTAGGGGTTGGGTTGTTCTTCCTTAGGGTAGTTTGTGTTGGATGTGTTTGTTCTTGATCTTAGTGTTGGGTTCTTTGTTGGGTTGTGTGTTGTTCACGCCGTCTTTTTGTTTGTGTTTCTAATGATTTTTTTGGTCCTTATTTTGAAGACTTATTTTTGAATTTTGTCATTAGGCTTTTGTATAGACTGGGATGTTCTTTCCCCACCTATTAATTAATAACAAATTATGTATTAATCCATAATTGAATATAAGCACCTAAGTTTAAAGGAAATATAATATGTTTTGTTTCATAATTTCATTTATACTTAATTGTATTAATAATATTTATTTCTCAAATATAATCTAAATAATTTATAATAAAACTTTACCTTTACAACCATAATAAAATATATTGGAATAGTTATAATAAGGATTCCAAGTCTCATATAAAGAAGGATGTAATATATGTACAATACTATATTATACAAGTAATTAGTCTAGATTGTAATTTGTATAAGGATACAATTTATTATTGATAATGAAACCCTAAAATTTTTTATAAGGAGGCCTATCATTTTTTATATTATGTCATTACAAATAGTTAATAATAGAAAATCTTAATTCTATTTTTTATACTAATGATAAATTACTAATATGAAAATATAATTTCATTATTTTATTCATCCCCTTTTTACTATTTGTTTGTTTGTTAAGGATTTGTAGGGGGTAACTAACAAGAATATTAATGAAAAAGGTTATCCAAGAATAATGATGGTCATGATGAGCAAGGATTCATTTTATTGAAAAGATAACACAATAAATATAGATGGAAACATGGAATAGTGGATTTTTGTGTGTGTGGTGTATGGTGAAGGAGTGCCTTGTGAGGATTGGGTCCACCACAAAACTACACACTAGCAAGGGATGCAATCATGTAGTGGCCATAATTACCCACAATGTTGTGCCCCTATCACAATACGAGAGTTGCACCCTCACCATGGTAGGGTTGCATCCACCATAAGGGACATGATCTCACATAATTATTTTTATTTTTTTAGTTTTTTAGTTTTTTTGCTTAATGATTTTTTCTATGTATATTACAAGAAATAAATAATAAGAAATTTCATCAAATGTTAAAGTTGTAGCTAGAAGTAGACACATAAGTGTGGAAGCATAGACCAAAAATGTGAGTTGTTTGATACAATGTCTCAAAAATGTGATCTCAAGAATTATTATGATTGCATGAATTTACAACCTCTCTTTATTTTATTAAATATTTATTTAATTTTTTGTTTTAAAAAAAAACAAAATTCTATTGCAATGTGGAGGATTTTCATGGTGCTCAAGATTAACACATAAATAAAACATAGATATTTATGTCAAACAAATATAATTGTATTTGTATATATATTTACACATTCTTGTAAATATTTTACATTTTAATGTAATATAGAGGTTAGATTTGTAAGAAAAATTATTTATTAGTGATCACAATGGTGACTTCATACTACTATTACCAAAAAAACAACAAGATGACACAAAAAACTAGGTTAAAACAATGGCGAGCACCTTGACTACCCAAAAAGAAATCACATTGGACATGTGGAATATCACCTTAGGGGAGGGACTCCCCTCATTATAGTTAACACATTATAAGAGTGCCAAAATTGAAAGTTTGGTCTAAATTGGAGCATTTTAATGAAGTCTTCTTCAACCATTTGTACTAAGAGATTAACCATCTAGTAGGCTATTTGAAAAACTAGGCCATGGATAATGATGATTCAAAATCTATCTTAAATGATACAATTGGGAGGATCTCCCACATGCTTGGAGTAGGGTACAAAAACATTCACCTTTGCCACTAGTCAATCCCTCCACTAGAAGTTAGTTAGTGGGGAATTTTATGCAATGACAATCACACATCAAAAGTTTCATTTCACTCTTATATTATGCTCAATTGATAATGTCATGTCATTGCAAAGATGTGGGTATGCAAGTTAACACTAGAAAGAAATACGAAGATCATGATCTTCTCCTATAGAAAGAAAAATAATTAGTTTGACTTTTATTATAGTGTATTCTATAGGAAGAAATGGAATATAAATACCTTGGGATTGAATTCAACAAACAAGATTATTTGGGAAGCTTGTAGAGGGCAAAGAACTTTGGGAGGGTGGAGAGCATTTTTTCCCCTTCAAAATAGATGTAGAGAGGTAGAGTTAAGGGATTGGAAAATTGTTAAGATTGTATTTGGGTTATTAGTAATTAGTATGATACTTTATAGATGTGAAATATGGGCTAGCAACACTTGGGACACTAAATGGATACTAATAGAGAGAATAAAAAATGCATGATCACAATAAAAATCAAATTAAAAAAAAATTGGTCCTCTATGAGATTCTTCTTTCTAAAATGGGTACAATTATTATTGAACCCATTATTAGGATTAAGGTTCGATCTACCTTTTGAATAGTATATAATATTGCATGGTTCCAAAATTCTTGGAAATTATCTCTAGGCACTTAGGGTGTATTAGAAAAATAAATTTGTAATATATATTCTCACCATTGTTTGTACCAAATTCATAAGGGATGATGGGTTCCACTAATAGTGGTAAAGGTGACTTGTAAACATAAATATTTAATATTGATTTCTCCACATGTGGATTCCTAGTATTGTATGATAAAAGATAAGCAAAAGATAAATGAGTGACTATTGGTATTCTTTAGGCGGGTTCTTGGAAAGAGGTAACATGTTTCTTGGTATTCCATCTGTAGATACCGAAAATTAGTCTAGGCCTGCGAGTACACATTTCAACATAATTTTCTATAGTCCGTTGTTATGATTAAATAATGTTTATTATTTAATTACCTTTATAACACATATTTCCTCTATTAATTAAATACCCTTTTTAATTAATTCATTAATTCAATAATCATCCTTTATTCAACTTAATTAATTAAATAAATCATATTTATTTAATTATGTTGCTAACTAATTAATTCTTCCCCCTTTATCATACTTTTCTAACTATAATTAAATATCTTTATTTAATTATTCATTTAACCCCCTTTATCTATAACTAAATATTTATTATTTAATTATTCATTTAATCCGTTTCAAAAGTCAATTAAATAAATTATCTTTATGTATTTAATTAAAGTCTCTTATTTTCGAATGTTGAATTAAAGTAACATTTAATTCATTATTTAGTTAATTATGTCACATTCTTCCATCATTCAGTTATCTCTTACATTCACTCACCTTCGGACTCGAGTTCTATTTTTAGTTCTCCAGTTATCTCTTGAGTTCAAACACCAGTTTAACTCTGAGAGAGAACTCTCCATCACAACTAGTCGATTAACTAGTTCTAACTCATTTTGCATTCACATGCATTTAATCTTCAACTTCTAACTTTGGCCTTTGCATACAAAGTCTATTTCTTCTATTTTTGAAGATGAAGATTAGAACTCATGTTCTAACTCACGTTCTAAAATTAGTCTTTATCCTACAGTTGAACTCACATTCTAACTCGCGTTCTATTTGTCACAGAACTCACATCGCATGACATTCATCAATCTCATCCGTCGATCTCTCTTTCAATCTGAGCCGATCGTTCGAAAACACAAAATCTATAAAATGGCCTATCACAATCATTATTCCTCCTCCCCGAAATTATACACTTTTGAGAAGAGACTATTCTTTGATATTTTGCTTAGACATTCAATACAACTATACTTGCATTCAAACACAGAAATTTGAGGGCAAGAATACCAAAAAGGCAAAATGGAAAAGAGCAATGGAGTTAATTCGAAAGGGTGAATGCATATTCGGTGAGATCAATTTAGTTTGTTTAATTATTCATTATGTTTTCAATTTCATTCTTTATTGTTTGATTTTAGATTAGTTTTGATTTAGATTAGGATTAATATTGTTCGTTCTAGTTGTAGATCTTATCCACAGATTAATTCTATAGTTACATTTGGTGAACCCGACGTGAAGCACATTCAAATCCACACATACTTCCATTTTCCCATTTTTTGTTTTTCATTTTTCGTAAGTTTTCCATCCAGAACACCCCATTTGTCAAAACCAGCGACACAACTGTCATTAAGAACTGCATCCGCTACGCCATAAGCCGCATCCACCTGTCAATCGCTGCATCTGTTTGTCAATCAATGCATCTGACTGTCAATCGCCACATCTTCCTGTCAACAAATTTTTGAACCGCATCAGACATTCCATTAACCGCATCTGTAGCTCCAAAAGTTGCATCTGGCTGGTGAAAGTTTTTTTTATGGTTTTTTATTGATTTTCGTGCATCCATATTTTCAATTTTCTCTTTTTAGGTGATTTGGATTTTTGCTAATATTTTGTTTCAGTTGTGTCAAGGTGGAATAACAAGTGTTTGTAGGACGAAGCATAGAAGACAATACAAAAAAAAAAAACCAAAGACAAACAATGAACTACTTACAAAGTTGCATGCAGGACCTAATGCTTTTATCTTTTTAGCATGCTTTTTGTTTTGGTAGATAGATAATCGTCTTGTGGGTTAAAATGAACTTCTACTTGGTAGTGTAAACAATCTCGTTTGGGATTCATAATTTACTAGTGTTTTTTGTGTCTGCATTGTTAGTTTAGAACCCCACGATTTAGCAATCGAAGTATCCTCTCCCCTTGCGCATTCATGCGATCCTGGGTGTAAGAGAAATGGTTACTGACTCTAGAACTTGGGCCTGTCTTGGTGGGAAAAAGTACTCACCCCAAGATGACTCAAACCAGTAGCACGCTAAAGCCAAGCGACTTCCAACCGGTATATAAAAGTGGATTCTTGGGGAAACCCCAAGAATCACGCTCACTATTTCGACGAGATGGACAGAAATGGACTCTCGTCGATGTTGGATAGTGTCCCATGAACGGAATGCCTAAATTAAACACCTTGTTGTAGAGTTACCAAAATCCTATCTACTTGTTGGCGCAGTAGGGTTTGCCCTATGAAGCCGTCTTACAATCTTACGGTTTACGTGTAGAGTTGAAAAGTATGCCATGGGAGATTCATGGGTACTATAGCTTGGCTGCCCCATATAAGTGAGTGCCATGGAGGGGAGCCAGTGGGGTCAAGCTACTAATCATCCACCGTAAATATGCGTAGCTGGAGAAATCCAAGTAAGAATTCAACAAGTACTGTCCTAAAAGCCTAGGGTGTAAATGTTTTTCGAGTCTCAACAGTCCATTCATCACAAAACTGAAAATACTTTGAATGCTGCGTTTGCTATTTGCTATATTTGCCAAAATCTTGATCGAACAAACAAAGTCAGTCAAACAACTTTCGGTAAAAATTTTCAACTGGTAGAAATAGAGTTGCATTTATCAGTTTAATCGCCACATCTGTATTAGAGAGTCACATCTGTTAGGAGAATAACCGCATCTGTCTATCATAGATTTTTCGTTCACAGTCTAAAAGTTTTGAGTCACATCTATCACAGTCTGAGTCGCATATGTTCATGCAAACCGCATCTGTCAGTTTTCGACTCGCATGTGTCCATTAAAACCGCATTTGTCAGTTTAAACACCGCATGTGCTTAGGTAAACCGCATTTTTCATAGGAAAAACTGCAACTGCTAGAAACTTTGCATGCACTGTCGAAAAGCCTCATATGTCGAAATATGAACCACAACTGTTAATTGAACCGCATTTTCCTGTCAACAAAAAACATCAAAAACGACGAGTTGAGTCCAGAACATCATTGTCATAATTTGCTGTAGGTTTTTTTAAGATCAACCTTAGATTTGAAACTGGTAAATTTTTCTCAAAACCTTGCATTGTTAGGTGTCATATACGTCTTAGTTACCATCATTAGGTGTCATATACATCTTAGTTACCATCATCAGGTGTCATATACATCTTAATTACAGTAACATCCTAGTCATAGTCATCTTAAGTCTCATGCAAATAGATACTCCCTAGGAAATTGCATATGACAAGTTTAGATAACTTTCCTTGTCTTTAGAAACGTCCATTATCTGGTTTGTCACAGTCAGTCAACCTAGTTGCATGCATTTATCCCATAGGTAGGTAGTTTATACCGTTTTTGACTCATTTATCATCATAGTCTACTCACATCTCGCATTTCGTCTGTCCTATCATACGTCATCTTAGTGTACGTCTTTTAGAAACCCTTTTGGCTACGTCATTTATCGTCAGGAAAATCCAAAAAACATAGACATAGGTCATATCAGTTTTTAGGCATAGTCTGCATTACCCATTTTGAGCAACTTTTTCATGGTTGAAACAAGGTCCAAAAAGAAACACAAAGCAATGACAAACCCAAATGAATTCATCAATCCGTTCAGAAACCAACCATCGAGCAGTAAACAACCACACAAGTCTTTGCTAGAAAAACATGTCACAAGAGACACACATGGTCAAATTTTCATAGAAGACATAGACGCCACAGTACAAGATCTTGAATTTGCATCCTTTATGGATGACTATTTGGCAAATGATCCCCAACGCTATCTAGCAAAACTGCTAGCAGAATGTGCCAAACTACCTATAGGATTTGATATATGTACCTTGCAGACATTTTCAACTCAACCATCTCAAACTACAACGTCAACTATCTCTATTCTGCAAATTACCGCAACAATACCAACTGGTATACCAATTCAGACATCCTCAATTGTAAACACCACCCCTTTCAACATCACACAGGGTTTACAATTTACTACGGGGGAAACTTTCTCCAACCCCTTTAGCACTAACAGAACTGGTAAGAGAACCAAAGTTGGCAGCAATATACCTATACCAAGTCAGACAATTCAGACAGGAAGCATCCCTATTCCTAATCAGACAATTCAGACAGGAAGCATTCCTATACCAACTCCAACCATTCAGACGGGGAATATCCCTATACCGAATCAGAATATTTTGACATGATATATTCCCTCGCCCAATCACAACCCGTCACAGAACATGGTGTATCAAAACACCTACATTGATCCCAATTTCATAAACACCATGTCCTTGACACAAGTCGATGTCCTTCAAAACCAGATGCAAACACTTCAACAGCAGATGGATAACATGTCTATGTCTGAAAAACAAACTATCTTAGCACAAGACCTATGTCCATGTCCATTTGACAAAGCGCTGTATATGACACCTTTTCCCCATGGATACATTATACTGATTTTTCCTAAGTATAATGGGAAAAAGAATCCTTTAGAAGACATTAGAGAGTTCTCAACGACATACATGGACATTGCGTATGACCCCACATACTTAATGAGACTATTTCCATGAACCCTTGTTGGGATAGGACTGGAATGGTTCTCTAAACTACCATATGGTATACGCTCTTGGAGTGAATTAGCTGAAAAGTTTGTCGAACATTTCACTTTTAACATCGACAATGAGGTAACAATTGCAACCTTGTGCCACACGACACAAGAAGATGGCGAAACCTTCACCACTTTCTTCCAGAGATGGTGAAGTCTAGCTAGTAGATGTCTTGTTGAAATACCGGAAAAACAAAAGGTCACCATATTCCTAGAGAACATCAACCCCAAATTGCGAAGTGATCTAAGGGTACACTATTGTACTTCATTCTCAGACCTAGTACAAAATGGAATCATCCTTGAGAAAGGCCTTATAGACAAAGGTGAAATGAAGGCACCAGGCAGGAACCCCATTGCCCAAAATCAAAATGCGCCAAATGATAGAAGAAAATTTTGGTCTAGGAACAAGAATGTTACAAATGATGGCATTATGGATGCTAAAAACATACATACCAAACTAGTTATCACACTTAGAGGGTACACCTCCAATCAAGACATGACAAATAGTCTAGATCAACAAGCTAACTATGTCCAAAATTCACAACAACAACGACCGCAACAAAGGAGATTTCCTACATGTGAATTTACACCTTTAGGACAACCAATCAAGGTTATTTACAAAGAATTGATCAAGCATAATCTCATTAAACCTTTGGAACCAAGGGAGTATGATCCTGGACAGTTTAAACCATCATGGTGGGATGATAAAGCCTATTGTGACTATCATCAAATGAAAGGACACCACTTGCAAACATGTCAGCAACTCAAAAACATTATACAAGACTTTGTAGAAAATGGAACCATAGAGGTCAGTGGGCAGAAAAATACCAAGAACAGTGATCATAAGGTCTTCACGGACCCCTTACATGATCACACGAAAGGAAAAGCCTCTAGTTCAGGACCTAAGAATGATCAATCAGCCAATTACACAAACACCAATTATGACTATGGCAAAGGAAAGATCATATATAGCCTCCACGCATCAAATGAGCATGTCGATACCTTCACCATTAAGAAGCCTCCAGAATGTAGTGTAAACACACGCAAAACTAAGATCACTATTCCAGGTCCTTCTTCTGAACCATCTACGCAATTTTCCAAGTTCAAGTACAATCTTCTTGATCAATTGAGTAAAACCCCTGTGCAAATATCTATCTTGGAATTGTTGACCTTATCACCTAAACATCAAGCCATCCTTGACAAAGCTCTATAGAATACAACCATTTCTATAGATTTAGATGTCAATCATTTCGAAGAGATGGTGGGATATTTAACCAATTCACATCATGCCACCTTTTCCTAACAAGATTACTCAACTGAAAATTCAAATCATAATGACCCTTTACATCTTGAAGTCTTAGTCCATGAAACTAGAGTCAGACAAGTCTTGGTAGATAGAGGAGCAAGTTTGAACCTATGTACCCTTAAATTGGTTAAGGCATTAGGATTCTCAGAAGACTATGTAGATACCTCTAAGAGTATAGTCATCAAGGCTTACGATGATGAGGAAAGATCATCCAAAGGAGTTGTCATACTCCCTATCTGAATTGGCCCAGCAATCATGAACACCAGCTTCCAAGTCTTGGATCTCACCCTCCCATACAACTTGTTGTTAGGTAGAGCTTGGATACATGCAATGAAGGCTGTACCTTCAACATACCACGAATGTCTCAAATTCCCCTATAATGGCACAAAGATCACCATTGATGGTGATCTAGATCCTTTTCAGTATTGTACAAGCCTAAAGGAAATTCCACAACGACAAGTGCCAGTTAACCAAGAAGTTTCTTCATCCACTTTATCCCAATACATTGATCCCTCACATCTCAATAAGTCCCTTTCATTCAAACCACCATCATCCACTCCAAAACTCGAGATCCAAGACAAGGGTTGTGGCAAATACAAAATAAAGGCATCATACTGTGTTAGCGAACTGATTCCACCTAAGGCATATGGCCTACCCATGGCGGATAGAAGACAATCAGTGGTTACGTTTCATGTTCCCCCTACAACGACATTAACCAAATGGGGAGAATTAAGCGAAGAAATTGTGGATCAAGGTGATTCCTGGTTGTATCAAGAAGAACATGAATATCCCTCCCCGTCTATTCAAATAGCCAAGGACCATTATGGAAAAGGTTTTAAAATAATGAAAAGGAAGGCTATGATGGGCGCAGTGGGTTGGGTCTATATCAAAATGGAAGGACATAACCAATTACTGTCTACCCACGACCGAAATACCTAGGGCTAGGTTGTCAACCGCTTAGAATCGGGTTTCCTGGTACTTCGCTATAGTTTCAAGAGGAAGTGAATGATTACGCAGACATCGAGACATCTCATGAACCATTTCCCCCAATTTGCGACAAAACCCCAGTTTACGACAAACCTCTGGTTTTCGATGAATCCCCTTACTCAAGTGATGGTGAGTGGGAGTCCCTTTCATCTACTAGTACTATGAACATAGATGCCTTATTTGGAGAATTGGACCTCACCGTGAAACCTAAACCAAAATTATCTAGTCCCCGTCCTAAGAAGCACTTGTCGAAACAAGAATGGCAAGAGAACTATTATTGGGAAACCCTTGATCATGCATCTTGGGCACCTAAAAACCCATCTTCTGACCAATCTGCCCTTACTATGGTCCCACATCAGAGTTTACCTACCCGTAGGGAGAAGACCAAGCAGGAGTTAGTCCAAAACTTATGTGACCATGTCAACCACTCCGTGTTAACCTTGAGAGCAGATACCTTCAAAAAATTTGATGATGACATGCCCCTTATATATCCCAAACTCGTTGAATGGGATCAACAAGGTACACCTATCATGGATACATTCGAGAACAATGAAGCAATTTCTAAGTTCATGGGACTTAAAGAAGGCATACCAAGAGGGGACCATAAAGCAGGTTTTACCATAGACTTGGATGATAAGGCATACTTTGGGGAGTCTATTTATACCTCTAGTCACAAAAATGAGAATGAAAAGAAAAAAGACAATAAAAAGAAAAATGATGAGTCCCTAGGTGAAAACCGAAAGGCACCTTTGGACGAAGAAAAAGTCAAAATAAAGGACATATCCGAGGGCGAAAACCTCTCAGAGGCACCCAAGGATAGAGGTTTAAATATTCTCCCCGTTGCATAGGAAAAGTCACCGATGTTAGTGGAAGAATTTGTTGAAGTCAACATAGGTACAAAAGAGAATCCTAGGAAGGTCTATTTTGCCGCTTCTTTAACAAAGACAAAAAAATCTGAGTTTAAGGACTTCTTTCAAAAGAGACAGATAAACTTTGCATGGTCATATGCTGACATGCCGGGGCTGGATCTAGATCTAATATTACACCATTTACCTCTATAGCCAGGTATTAAGCCAGTCAAGCAGAAGTTGAGGAAGATGCATCCGCAAATTGCTCTATTGGTCAAGGTAGAACTTAAGAAACTTTTGGATGTAGGATTCATAAGGACAATAGACTATGCGGATTGGATATCAAATCTTGTACTAGTGACTAAGCCAACTGGGGGCATTCGTATTTGCACAAAATTTAGAGACATCAACAAGGCATGTCCTAAAGATGACTTTCCTTTGCCAAATATTGACATGATAGTAGACCTTATAGCAGGCTACGAGATGCTATCCCTCATGGATGGTTTCTTCGGATATAACCAGATTAAAATTACACCTGAAGACCAGCATAAAATGGCTTTTACGTGTCCATGGGGCACACATTGTTGGAATGTTATGCTGTTTGGCCTTAAGAATGCAGGAGCTACCTATCAACGAGCCATGACCACAATTTTCCATGACTTTGTACATACTTTCATGGAAGATTATGTAGATGACATCATAGCAAAATCAGAAACAAGGGAAGGTCATTTGAAAGTCTTAGACAAGATATTCCAAAGGCTGGAGAATTACAATGTCTGGCTAAATCCGAAGAAGTGTGTCTTTGGGGTCAAATCAGGGAAACTGTTAGGGTATATCATCTCTTGCAGAGGCATTGAAGTAGATCTAGAGAAGGTAAGAGCTATCATAGAAATGCCTCCTCCAGTCAGTATTGGTCAACTCAAAACCTTACAAGGGAGATTATAGTCAATTAGACATTTCATAGTACAATTGGTGGATAAAATACATCCATTTCAGCATCTACTCAAGAAAGGAGTGCCATTTATATGGACCCTTAAATGTCAAGAGGCCTTCCAGCAAATCAAGGACTATTTGCTCACTCCACCGGTCTTAATGCCACCTATAAAGGGAAAACCATTGATCTTATACATTTCAGCAACCCAATCATCATTAGGAGCTCTTCTCGCACAAAAAGATGATCAAGGTCACGGGAGAGCAGTCTATTACATTAGTCGTACCTTAGTGGGCTATGAATTGAATTACAACAACATAGAACGTGCCTGTCTTGCGGTAGTTTTTGCTACCCAAAAACTTTGGCACTACATGCTCAATCGACAAATAGTGTTAATTGCAAAAATTGATCCACTCAAATACCTTCTAAGTAAGGCAGCTTTAACAGGCCGATTGGCTAAATGGGTCATGATACTTAGCGAGTATGACATTCAGTATGTCAAAAGGAAGGCTATAAAAGGATAGGTGATTGCAGATCAACTAGCTGATGCACCTATAAAGGCAGACCATCCATTGGTGGCATATTTTCCAGATGAATTTCTCTTCAACATTGACATTAAAACAGAATGGAAACTGTACTTTGATGGGTCACACACAAATCGTGGTTCAGGAGCTGGTATCTTATTTGTCACACCTCAAGGTGATACCATTCCCAAATCATTTAGGATTGCATTTCCTTGTACCAACAATATAGCAGAATATGAAGCTCTAGTGATAGGGTTGAAATGGCAGTTCAATGGACAATTAAGAGCCTACATGTTTTTGGCGACTCTCAACTTGTAATCTGACAGGTAAATGATGACTACGAGACTAAGGATGAGAAGCTTGCACCATACAAGCGAATGGAAGATAGTTTTAAATAGTATTTCAAAGACATCACTTTTCAACAAATACCACATATTCATAATAGAGTTGCAGATGCAATGGCAACCGTGGGTTCCTTGTTGGATATTTCGAGTAATGTGCCTAAGTTCGAGTTCTTGGTTGAATAGCTTTTGGTTCCCGCTTATGATGTCCCCGATACGGTGATAGTGTGTACCATTGTTGGTCCTATGTCTCCTTGGTATAAAGACATATTCAATTACCTAACTGACCAAACCCTACCTCAAGACTTGTCTAATAACCAACGTCGAACATTCATTTGAAAGTCAGCTAAGTACACCATCATCGGAGAAACCCTATATAGACGCACCTTAGATAACACCCTTATGAGATGTCTCGATGTTGAAGAAGCACAAACAACTTTGCGAGCAGTACACGAGGGTATATGCGGATCTCATTCGAGTGGTCCTACTCTAGCCCTTAAGATTATGAGACTAGGTTACTATTGGCCTACAATGGAGAAAGATTCATATGTCTTTGTAAAGAAGTGTCGACAATGTCAAATACATGGAGACTTGATAAGAGTGCCAATGCAAGAGCTTCATCCAATTACTTCACCATGGCCCTTCGCCCAATGGGGACTCGACCTCATAGGTAAGATACACCCTCCATCATCAAATGGCCATAAATTCATCATCACCGCCATCGAATACTTCACCAAATGGATTGAAGCTATCCCCATGACATACATAATCGACACACAAATATCTAAGTTTATCCTAAACTATATCATTTTTTGGTATGGTGTACCACAATCCATAATCACAGACAGTGGCCACCCATTCAAGAACCAAGAAGTACGCCATTTATGTGAATAATTCCATATCAAACACCATTTCTCCACTCCATATTAGCCACAAGGTAATGGCCAAGCTGAGGCATCTAATAAGACTATTGTTAGAATCCTTAAGAAGACTATCAATGACGCTGACCGTGATTGGCACCTACAGCTTAATCCTGCCTTATGGGCTTATTGCACAAGCATCTGTACTCCCACCGGTGCCACTCCATATTCACTCGTATTAGGGTCCGAAGCTATCTTACCTATCGAGGTTGAAATACCTTCTCTATGGGTATCCTTGAAGGGTCATGTTGATGATGAAGAGTACCGTGTCTCAAGGTTACAAGAGCTAGAATTGCTGGATGAACGAAGACAGAAAGCATTAGATCATTTGCAAGCATATAAGAATCGTCTTCGTCGTAGCTACAATAGGAAGGTTCTTAATAGACATTTTGACATTGGTGACCTGGTATTAATGGAGAATCCTAAGAACCAAGCTAAAAGAGAAAAACCAGGTAAGTTCGAGCCTAACTGGTTGGGGCCCTATATAGTCACAAAAGCCTTTGGATCAGGCGCGTACCAACTCTCTACACCTGAAGGAGATCTGCTTTTGTCACCTATCAACTGTCTGCATCTAAAGAGGTTCTATGCTTAGCTTTTGAGAATCCATGTCTTAATCTAGAAAATAAAGAAAAAATTGCAAAAACAAAAAAATGGTTACCTTGATGAAAACCTGGCAAACAGGCGTCTTTGTAACACCAAAAAAATTGAAAAAAAAAAGTAAAGAGAAATAATCCGTCCTATAGTGAAAACCACTTTGGTGGCGCTAAGGATAAGTACCATGGTGAAAACCTGGTAAACAGGCGCCATGTGTAGTCAGGCTCACTCTTTCATCTACCATCATTCCAATCAGACTTTCCACCATCATTCATAATAAATGGTTGTCTTATCCATTCCTTGAAACGATTGACATCTAGCGTCCATTTTGTCACATTACCCACTCCATCTTCCAAATCTTATTCCCGACTGGGGGCAAATCCTTGTTCTATGCCCTAACACCTTTGTACATAACGTCACATCATTGAAAATGTCCTGAAAAATACCAAGACATTAGAAAACTTCAAAAGAAAAATAAAAAAAAATAAAAAAAGTGTCAGAAAATCCCAAAAATCATGTCAAGTCAGTCATGTCTTGTCAATCATGTCAAGTCGGTCATGTTAAGTCAGTCATAGACATAGTCAAACTATGTTGCCTCTGCGACTGGGACATAGGCAAGGCCATCAATCGATGTTCCCCCAAGGCATTAGGTCAGTCAGTTTAGGTTTGTCATGTATCACACACATTAAATGATGACTCTTTGTACATAGAAGGTCATTGGTCATGTCGAACTACGAGGTCTCTGCGTGTACAACGTAGGCAAGGCTAATCAATTGATGAGCTCCTAAGACCACACTAGGTTAGTCCAATAGGTTTCATTCACGATCATTATCACACACGTTGCATATCATAGTTTAAGGTATCATATCATGTCATACACTGTCTACACGCACATACTCAAATTGTCATCAAGTCAATATCATACATATTGTCAAAGCAATCAACTTATGTCTAAGCAAGATATGTCTTTCTTGTCAACAGACGTCATCAACTTGTCATAGTCTCATGTGGCTTGTCACTTCAATGTCATTAGACTCCAACGTCTTATACGACACGTGTATTTCTGAAACTAGGCTTTGTCATGCCTTATACAGAAGTCACGGCGGTATGTGTCATTCTCTCACATTACGCTATGTCAAACATCAAATAATCAAACAATCCCACAAGATCAAGTTTTGGCGAATATATTTATTTGGCTTTATGACTTTATATATTATTTTGTCTTATCCTTTTATCGATTTGTGCAAGATCCTGTTACTAGCTTTCTCGAGGATGTCCCTTGGAAGGATTTAGAGAAGCAACGATGTCTTAGGACTCTTTTTCTTTGGCTGCTATTTGTCAACTATCTTTTTACACATTGGTTTGTGAATCATGTTACTAGTTTCCTCAAGGATGTCCTATCATGGATTTAGAGGAGCGATGATGTATCATGATCCGTCTTTTATTTGTTTGCTGTCTGTGGTTTGTCTTGACAACAATGACTGGGGAAATCTTGTCCTTAGTTTGCATTTTGACACTCCTTGTCTACGACTGTCTGTTTTTTATAGATGGATGACTTTGTACACTATGGTCTATCTCATATCATAGTGTGTCCCATCCATTTGTTTCATGTCCGCCCAGTGATGATAAAATTGAAAGGATAGCATATTTTGGCAAGATATTAAAGATTATATGTTTTCTCAATCAACTCAAACTCATTCATTTATTTTTCTCCGTCAAATCAAACACATTCATTCTTTCTTACTAACATTTCTCTCGTCCAACATAATGATAGCGTCCTATGATACAATACATGCATTAGGTCATTTGCATTTGCATAGATTCAATAAAGCATTTTCATATAGTTACACATTAACATGGCATCATCATAGCATAATAGAAACATTGCATATACATTTCACCATCACATATAAATAAGCATAAACATTCATTACATCCATTATCCATCGCATATAGACTCATCCATAACATGTAGAAACATTTCATTCATAACACATGTACATACATTATCTAGGAAACATAATATATAAGTACTGCATTATCATAAATAGAACTGCATATCATATAGAAGCCGCCAAAATCACATATATATATATATATCGCTCAAAAAGTGTGTCATAGTACAATGTTTGAATGTATCAATAAATAAAACACGAGCTCGCAGGCTCTCTGATCAATATACATATGTCTACATAATTAGGTCCCTATCATCGTGTTCCGCTACCCCTGCTATCATGTGGTGATGGTGGTGGGAAAATAGTTGAAGGTAGCCTTTGTGAGGTGGAAGGTCTCTCATATGGACCTGGCCTTGATGGTCCTACCACCCCCTCTGTACTTTGTGTCCTCTGACTCCGAGTATGACTCCTGTCCTGACTACGCACCTCTGAAAATGTAGGAGCCCATCTCTGTACTGGCACTGCAGCCTCATAAAGATCCTTGTAGTAGGATGCTCTCTCAATTGATCTGACTAGCTCACAAGCAAAACCCTCAGATGAGGAACCACTGCAAAGGTGCCTGATCTTTGAAAACTGCTGCTCTACCTCCTACTGTCGGGCTATAGCTTGGTCTCTCTCCATGAGAGCACTATCCCTCTCTATGCAGATACTATCCCTCTCTGCATATGCACTGTCCCTCTCTGCATGGAGACTGTCCCTCTCTAGTCTCATCGCGTCAAACTCCGCTATCATCACTCTGAGTCTCTCCTCCAAAACCTCCCTCTCACCATCCCTAGGAGCATCCTCCTCCCGTCTCCCCTCCACTATCTGATCTCTGAGCTATCTCTCCTACTCCTCCATCGGTGCCTCCTCCTCCACATCCTCTCCATATCCCGCCAAAATCCCTAGAGTGTCCACATCCATCTCTGCATCTAGATCCTTTGCAACGTGCCCTAGTCTAGCATCCACATCAACATGCTCCTCAACCACTACCTCCGCGGCAGCATGCTCCCCCCCAGTGTGTACATCCACTCCCCCACCGATGTTCACCATCGGTACATCAACTGCTATTGCCTCCTGAATAGGTGCATGTCCCCCTCTCTGTCCTCTCTGTCCTCATCTCCCACCTCTACCACCATCTCTACCATCCACTCTACCCACTCTGGCACCTCCACCTCTCCATCGTCCTCTCGGCCTTGTGCCTCGTCTCTTGACTGGTGCTAGAAAATCTGGATTTGTGTAGGGAATCGGGCGATGCACTGCCCACCATGCATCATATGTTGCTGTAGTCCCTGGATCTGCTAATCCATCTCTCTATCCCCACTGTACTAGCTATAATGCCTGTATATCTACCTCAGCTGTGGTAACTAGTATCATGGGTCCCCACCATGGAACTTCTCTGGACAAATGAGCAAAGTCTGCTCTACTCAGAGGTACATCTTGAACCTCCCCAAACTGTCTCAACACTCTATCTGGCAGGTGTCGCTCAATAATGTGCACACTGGAAAAAATCCTCCCAATCAGGTACTGTGTCTATTTGCAGAATGGAAAATGTATATCATCATCCGCCCATGCCTCACAATCCATGAAAGGTCTCCATATAAACTGATCCAATGTATCCAAT
Source organism: Sequoiadendron giganteum (assembly GCA_007115665.2). NCBI lineage: Eukaryota > Viridiplantae > Streptophyta > Pinopsida > Cupressales > Cupressaceae > Sequoiadendron > Sequoiadendron giganteum. The sequence goes on from CM021101.1 coordinate 448,724,463, forward strand.
GCATGTCTCCAGTATCCTGTGTCTCCAACATGTGTCTGCATAATCTGCCCTGCATATCGGAACACATATGGTAGTTTCTCATCTCTCTCTACTATCATTGGAGGATGGAATACAACTATCCTCTCAAAACCCCATATCATCAACAAAGTCATCCCACAACTTAAGGATTGTGCATCTCTGTACGCAATGTCATGAAGGTGAAAATATAGCATCCCGAGTAGACATGGACCCCATGCATATCTCGTCTCACTCTTCAACATCCCAACTAACATAGCTCCCCATCCCACTGGAAAGCCATGACCTCGTCTGTCTGGAAGCACAATACCCCTAATCAATGTACATAGGATGCAATTGATCCTGTCGTATCTGTCTGCTAACACTGGCCACCTAATCTCATAGTGCTTGATGCCGAGCCTACTGATGTCATCCACCTGGTAGAATCGTGCCAACTCCGTGAACCCGTGCTGCGGATCATATGTAACCCACTCTCCTCTAATAGGAAGTCTCAATATCCTGTACACATCCTCTAATGTGACAGTGGCCTCCCCAGTCGGCAAATGAAACAATGACGTCTCAGAATGCCATCGCTCACACAGTGCAATCAACATCCCCTTGTTCGCCCGAATGGCAGGCATCGACAAGTAGTGACGTAGACCTACAACCCATAGCAATCAAATCTCTACAGAAGTCAATCTCTCTCTCAGATCAAATGTATCTAGTTGTGACTCCCGCGTATAAATAGGATCTAACACAACTTGCATATACACCAAAACTGTTAAGAATTTTCCTTGAAATTTTTTTGAAAATTTTACCAGCCAAATGCGGCTCACTTTTACAAATGTGGTGCATTTTTTCAAATGCGTTGCATAGAGCCTCACATGTGGTGCACACTGCATATGCGTTGCATTTTCTTACCACCCCTTTTCGACTACTGCACATGCGGTTCACAAAAGCCACATGCGGTGCACATTGCACTTGCGGTCCATTTTATACTTTCTATTGTCCAACTACATATGCGTTTCACTGGACACATATGCGGTTCACACATACACTTGCATTTATCCCTAATGCATTTGCATTGCAGAACTCCACATGTGGTGCATTATGCTCCACATGCGGTCATTTCCTCATTCGCCGAAACTAGCCTTGGCGAGTTTTTGCAGATGCGTCGATTTGCAGTCAAATGAGGTGAATATGATGACATATGCGTCGTTTATGATGCATTGCATTTGCTTATTCATTTTCTATGCCTAGTAAACCATTCCAAAAAATACATTAAAAGATCTTTTTTTCACGTACGTATCGGTGGTCCTGCATCGACTGGCATCCTGAAGGTCTGGATCTGATATCCTCGATGCCTGGTGTACGAAATAGGTGCCATTTCCTCAGTCAGTTAGAGCAAAATCTCTAGTTTTTCTATCTCCTTCGGGTGCAAATGAATTCATTTTAGCCCTAATTCCTATTTATAGGTGGGTTAAAAGTGGCATTTCTTCAGCCCTTCTCTATTGGCCACTTAGCCTTTCAACTTCCAATGACCCGTATTCGTCCGTCTTCACTTCGATTTCAATTCCGTCAACTCCATCGCATTTTTGACTATCATTTTGACTTATCGGGAATTTTTCCTGATTTTTTTTGAAACATTTCAAAAAATGTCAATTTTCCCGAGGGGGCATACCTTATCTGTTTCATGCTGGGGCATGAATGAGGCATATTTTCTTTGACACAACGTCGTAACAACATTGTATCAAAGAGGGGCAAACTGTAGATACCGAAAATTGGTCTAGGCCTGTGAGTACACATTTCAACATAATTTTCTATAGTCCATTGTCATGATTAAATAATGTTTATTATTTAATTACCTTTCTAACACATATTTCCTCTATTAATTAAATACCCTTTTTAATTAATTCATTAATTCAATAATCATCCTTTATTCAACTTAATTAATTAAATAAATCATATTTATTTAATTATGTTGCTAACTAATTAATTCTTCCCCCTTTATCATACTTTTCTAACTATAATTAAATATCTTTATTTAATTATTCATTTAACCCCCTTTATCTATAACTAAATATTTATTATTTAATTATTCATTTAATCCGTTTCAAAAGTCAATTAAATAAATTATCTTTATTTATTTAATTAAAGTCTTTTATTTTCGAATGTTGAATTAAAGTAACATTTAATTCATTATTTAGTTAATTATGTCACATTCTTCCATCATTCAGTTATCTCTTACATTCACTCACCTTCGGACTCAAGTTCTATTTTTAGTTCTCCAGTTATCTCTTGAGTTCAAACACTAGTTTAACTCTAAGAGAACTCTCTGTCACAACTAGTCGATTAACTAGTTCTAACTCATTTTGCATTCACATGCATTTAATCTTCAACTTCTAACTTTGGCCTTTGCATACAAAGTCTATTTCTTCTATTTTTGAAGATGAAGATTGGAACTCATGTTCTAACTCACGTTCTAACTCGCGTTCTATTTATCACATAACTCACATCACATGGCATTCATCAATCTCATCCGTTGATCTCTCTTTCAATCTGAGCCGATCGTTCGAAAACACAAAATCTACAAAATGGCCTATCACAATCATTATTCCTCCTCCTCGAAATTATACACTTTTGAGAAGAGACTATTCTTTGATATTTTGCTTAGACATTCAATACAGCTATACTTGCATTCAAACACAGAAATATGAGGGCAAGAATACCAAAAATGCAAAATGGAGAAGAGCAATGGAGTTAATTCGAAAGGGTGAATGCATATTCGGTGAGATCAATTCAGTTTGTTTAATTATTCATTATGTTTTCAATTTCATTCTTTATTGTTTGATTTTAGATTAGTTTTGATTTAGATTAGGATTAATATTGTTCGTTCTAGTTGCAGATCTTATCCACAGATTAATTCTACAGTTACATTTGGTGAACCCGACATGAAGCACATTCAAATCCGCACATACTTCCATTTTTTTGTTTTCAGTTTTTCGTTTTTTGTAAGTTTTCCGTCTAGAACACCACATCTGTCAAAAACAGCGACACAACTATCATTAAGAACCGCATCTGCTATGCCATAAGCCGCATCCGCCTATCAATCGCCGCATCTGTCTGTCAATCAACGCATCCACCTGTCAATCGCCACATCTGCCTGTCAACAAATTTTCGAACCGCATCAGACATTCCATTAACAACATTTGCCTGTTATCAATCGAACCGCATCCGTAGCTCCAAAAGCCACATCTGGCTGGTGAAAGTTTTTTTTATGTTTTTTTATCGATTTCCATGCATCCATATTTTCAATTTTTGCTTTTTAGGTGATTTGGATTTTTGCTAATATTTTGTTTTAGTTGTGTCAAGGTGGAATAACAAGTGTTTGCAGGATGAAGCATAGAAGACAATACAAAAAAAAAAAACCAAAGACAAATAATGAACTATTGACAAAGTTGCATGCAGGACCTAATGCTTTTATCTTTTTAGCATGCTTTTTGTTTTGGTAGATAGATAATCGTCTTGTGGGTTAAAATGAACTTCTACTTGGTAGTGTAAACAATCTCGTTTGGGATTAATAATTTACCAGTGTTTTTTGTGTCTGCGTTGTTAGTTTAGAACCCCACGATTTAGCAATCGAAGTATCCTCTCCCCTTGCGCATTCATGCAATCTTGGGTGTAAGAGAAATGGTTACTGACTCTAGAACTTGGGCCTATCTTGGTGGGAAAAAGTACTCACCCCAAGACAACTCAGACCGGTAGCACGCTAAAGCCAAGTGACTTCCAGCCAGTATATAAAAGTGGATTCTTGGGGAAACCCCAAGAATCGCGCGCACTATTCTGACGAGATGGACAGAAATGGACTCTCGCCGTCGTTAGATAGTGTCCCACGAATGGAAAAGCACAAGGTTTTACGCAAAGTTGATGCACAAAGGGTAGCTGCTGAAAAAGGGGTCCCGAGCATCCTGAGAGGGAAAAAGGCTGATGCAAGGGCTAAAATGAGCCTACACAAGTGCTAAGGCAGTGGCCACTAAAGTGGATACAAGAATGTATGTGAAATTGCAAGTGGTGCAATTTTATGCCATTATAGGATCTACTCATGATAATTCCATATTAAGGAAACATAATTTTAGATTTGCATATAAGTTTTAGATCTTCATGTTGTAGTAGTCCAAGCCTTACATCTCATCCATTGAAGTCATATTCAGATAGAGATTGAGTTTCCCAACAATTGGTATTAGAACTTTTATATTTCTCATCAGCTATTACTATGGTGAATTGTTTAGGATATCTAAAACAACAAGAAATTAAAGGAAAATAGATGGCCCTGTGTTATCTTTAAAGATGTCTTGAGTGAAATAAAAAATTCATGGATGAAGAAAACTACAGTTGTATGAGATAATGACACACTCTAGAATGACTTCCCTTATAATAAAAAATAAACATAGATATTTTTTGTATTTAAGTTTCAAAATTCTATGTTGGAAAATGCATTAGAGAGAATGATGATCCATGGTGCTACACATAAAAGCAAGCTCATGATCTAGTAACATGCCTAGTAGAGCAACTCAAACTGAGCTACAATGCAAGCACTTCGAGACAATACATTACATTGAGGAATTTAATCCCCAATTCTAACTTTCACAAAAGACCTATTTAGAGGCCAATATCCCTTAGAGATAAAATATTCTCATAGCTCAATTAAGGACTAACTCACATCATTTTGTGAAACATGTAGATGGAAAATTATAAAAGAGGTATAGGAAGAGATTATGTCTTTTACATAGCTAGGATAGTGGAAATATTAAAATATTTTATTTTGGAATGTAAAGCTTATAATGACATCTAGGTCAAGCACACAAGTAATTCAGCAACAACTTTGATTAAATATATTTGACAAGGAGATGGTTGAGAGAATGGACGAGTCACTATAAAATTGATTTCCATAATATATCAACACTTTAAAAATAAAAAAATGGCACGGTTTTTTGTCCCATAGGTTAGTTTTGACCTTGTGGATATTAAAAATATTCTACTATATTCTATCAAAATGCACACTAGTGGTAACAATTACCACAAAAATTTCAACTAATCCAAAGGGTTTTCGCATGAGACTCAACTTATATGTTCTGGTGAAGAGCCCCTCTTCTCATCACTCCATTTCCTTTTGATGTTTTTTATTCATGAAGTATTATCACAAAGATATCATTTTTCATGCATGGTGATGAGAAATGACATTTAGAGGGGCCATCCATAGTAGCGATTTTTCCATGTAAAGCTTACAATGAAATCTGGGTCATGAACACAAGTGATTTTGATATGAAATCAAGAAAATAAGAAGAAGAAGAAGAAAAAAGATTAGATTTTGACACAAAGACTTTCATATTTTAAAAATAATAATACTACAAACTTGAATTTCTCGCATGCCTACGTGAGGAGAAAAATAAAAACATATAGGCATAATATATGCCAAAATTAAGGATTTGGAATATCATCCAAATCTTAATGTGAAGTAGGAAATAGTAAAAGAATAATAATTAACTATTATATTCTAACCTCCTAACCACTAGGAAACTAACATTTTAATTTTACCTTTAACGTTTTGCATAGGATAAAAACTAAGAAAATAATTAAATAGAGTTTAGATCCTATGCTATAACCTATATTGTATGAATCCTCATCATTCCTCCCAAGAATAGTGATCTTGGACTCCAATTCACTCAAAAGAGAAGGAAGATATTGTGGAAATTGATGGTGAGAGATCTAGATGGCCTAATGTGGGAGTTGACCTTTCTTAGCAATAAAGTAGGAAGTAGTCGAACCATGTTTTGTTTGATGACTATTTGTTTCAATAATCTTGGTTAGAATCCAAGGGAAGCTAAAAATCAAGAACAACATTGATAGGATGGCTGACAAGAACTTTGATCTCTAATGTTGATTCATGGTAGTGGTTGAGAATATCAACATTGATAGCTTCATAGATGCCCAACTATGCTAGAATATAAATTATAAAATAGTTTCTAGACACTCCCTAAAGAATAGTGTAATGCACATAGCGAAGTGGCTTGAACTTACTATGTGCTTGTTCCTATAAATGATTTTTTTTCAAGTACAACCAAACTCTATCTCCAAGTTGAATATGATGATTGATATAATGATGGTCCATAAATTTTTAATAATTTTCTTGAGTCTATTGAATAATTTGAATTACTTTGGATGGAAAGCTTTGCAAACACTAGATGGAGGAGTGAGCCTTATCTTGCTCTTTTGAATATGCACAATTGCAAGAGAAGGAAAAGATAAGGGAAACTTATAAAGAGCCAAAGGATGAAAACCAGGACATAATTGAAAATGGGAGTGACCTATAGATGAGATAAATACTCAATTATAAGAATACTCAATATGGTTTAGGCTTAAATCATACGTGGTAGGATACCTATGGTGGTAGATTCTCAAACTTTGTATAGTAGTATTATTCACAACTTCAGTTTGTTTGTTAGAATTAAGATGGGAATTAGTAAAGACATGGGAAACTCCCAAAATATTGTATAAATATTGCTAAAAATGTCCCATAAAATGTGTCATGAATGGTAGTAGGTAGACCAAAGGATCATCAAATAGTGTCAAAGAATAGTTGGGATAAGTCATGTGTAGAAATCATCTTGCAACATGGGATGAACTTAACCATGTTGTTGAATCAGTCGACAACCAAAAAAAATAAAAATCATGGTAGTAAATAGTTAATGAAAAACTACTAAGTCCATGTAAATTATTTCCCAAGGATTATTAGGAATAGGTAAAATAATACTCAATCCCAATTTTGTTTTTTTATTTGGAATGGAAATAAATTACACATATCTTGAGGAAATGCAGATCATCTCACTAAATGTGGCAAATAAAAGAAACACAAAAATGATGAAGTTTTTTACTTTCCAAAATGATCACCAGAAAGAGTAGAATGTGCCTCCTTGAGAAGAGAAATTCAGTGATCTCAAGGGACACAAAGCTTATCCATCTTATAGATAAACTCTTCCTTGATGTGAAAATATTGAAAAGGTGCCAAATTGGATGATATGAAAGTTTCAAGATTTATTTAGGATGGATCAAAATTGAGATCCTAAGTATATTGAGAAGATCATGTCTAAATCCAATGAGAAGTGTTCACAATAGCTAAAGCATGTGTTGTATTAGGACAACTCAAAAAATTTATAACATTATTGATGTCCCCTTTCTTATACTTGATTTCCAAGTGAAATTTTTGTAAATATGAGGCCCGCTTCATATGCTTAGCTTCTTCAATTTTATTCTAGGGTTGAATAAATTGGAGAAGCAAGTGATTAGTATCCAGACAATTTTTCTTTTCTCAAAATATAACATCTCAAGTACTTTATGGCTTGGACCAATGCATATAACTCATTATATGTAGATTAGTTTCATTTAACAAAGATAAGGTTTTCAAACGATAGGCCATAGGATGACCATTTTTCTTTAGAATAGCTCCAAGTGTATACTATAAAGCATTTGCCTCAATATGAGAGAGGTTTGATAGTACAATAATAAATGCAAAACATAAATTCTCTTTCAATTTTTTGAAATAATGAAAATGGTTCTCTCTTCACTTAAACACAACATTGGTCTTTGAAAATTGGTGCAAAGGTACAATTTTTTTTGAATACTGAAGGATGAACTTGTGGTAGAAGTTAGTGAAATAAAGAAAAATTATAAATTAAGTGAGAGTTAAAGGATTTGGCCACTTGAGAAGGACTTCCACTTTCACAGGATTCACTTGAATCCCTTGTGCAACAAGGAGATTGATGTTTGAATAAAAGAACACTTAGGAAAGATTGCATATAGACTGTTATGTTGAAGTGTGTGAAGAACATGTTCCAAATGCTAAAGATTTAATTTCCAAGTGTGATAAAGGACGATGATATCATCTAAGTAGATGATAAATTTTTTATCTAGACAATCTCAAAATATATCATTCATTAATTGCATGAAATTGGCAGGAGTATTGGTGAGACAAAATGGTATCATAAGCCATTGAAAAGATTCATGTTGGTCTTGAAAGTTGTCTTCCATGTTTCCTTTTATTGAATTATGGATTGATGATATTCACTTATTAGATCAATCTTGAGGAAGAATTTGACACGTGGAAGCTGATCCAAAAGGTCATCAATGCGAGAAAGTGGATGCCAATTTTTAATGGATATTTTATTCAATATCTAGAAATCAATATAAAAAAGCCAAGTCCTATCCTTCTTGAGCACAAGAAAAAATGGTGAACCACAAGGGCACGCAATTTTTTTAATGAAACTTTTAGATAATAAATCTTGAATTTTCTCTTTGATCTCATCATTTTAGAGAATTGATTATCAATACAATGGGGAATTAGGAAGAGGTGTATTATAAACAATGTCAATAGTGTGGTTGATTTCTCATTTCAAGGGAAGTATATTTGAATTTTGAAACACATGTGAATATGTTTGCAACAATTTTTCAAAAATAACAATGAACTTTACCTTAGAATCATCATATTGGAGCCTTATGAAAATTAATCTACAAACAAGAACTCTAATCTAAGATCTATTCCTACACTTACGAAATGTACCATTAAGAATACTGAATTCAAGAATATGTAAATGAAATGCATAAAAATGAACTCAATTCAATAAAAAAACTGTTACCCATCTCATATTGGAGTATATTAACGAGGATGTGGTTTCTCATATCACTTTGAAGCCTCCATAGTTCATGCACAAAAGATTGAAGAACGATGCATGAATGGTTGATCGAAGGTATGTTGAAGCTCTAACAATGGTGTTTTGGCATTACTTCATTATCTGAATAGGTTGATTCTTCGATCCATTTTTTGTGAGGAAAGAGGTTTTTTATATAGAAAATGTGACTTGAAATGGACGATTAGGATTAACAATGTTGAATCAAGATCGATGGTTGAAGGTTGTTGAGAGGAAATAGACATGAATGATCTATGCAAAGTAGATTGCACAATTTGTGTGATTGAAGAGATAGATTGAATAATCTGTGGGATTGAGAGATAGATTGATTAGTTAGGAATTAGATTGATTAGTCAGGGATTAGATTGGTTAGTCAAGAATTAGATTGAGAAATTAGGGGATCGCAATTTACTCAATGAAAAAAATGGTTGAGAATGATTAATTAATTCATTCATTTTGGAGTTGAATTTGCAAATCAAGTTTGACTTTTTAAAATAAAGTTGCATTAGTTTTATTTTATTTTTTATGATGTTTTGAATAGTTTATTTAAATTATTCAAAATTGGAGGGAAAGTGAGTTAATTAAAATTATTATGATTTAATAATTCAATCAACTTAGGGGAATAAAGTGATTTAGCGACATAATTAAATAATTGGTGTTTATTTAACTAATCAGGACAAAATAAAGTGATATTAGGACTTTAATAAATAAATGTAATTTATTTAATTGGTTGATTTGATGAAAATTGAATTAATTAAATGATGTCATTTATTTAATTAATATCAGAAATAGGGTTTTTAGGACTTTATGTTTAGGGTGTGTGCTAGGTTTTAAGTCAATTTTACATGTGTACAAATAGCTTTTTTGCTTATTAGAATTTGAGTACTAGATTAGTGGTGCTTTTAGTATATTTAATGAAGAATGTATTATTATCCTATTGGAGTGTACATGTGTTATTAAAGACATCATAATGATATTTCCTATCATATTGATAGGATTAATATAATAACAAACCACAACAATCCATAATGGTAATGTCACACGTGACCTTATCAATGAGTTTGGGACCAAATACAAAATAAATGTTTCATGTGTATATGATCAATGAGTATGAACCATTATCCTTTCATCCAAGTAAACAAAGATGAATGAAGATGTGGGTTTATAGATAAATGTAATTTATAAAAAATGGACACAATAATCATTTTTTTGTGAGCCACTATCGATGATATAATCCATAAAGAAATCATGTGTTGAGTGAACATGAGTGAAAAAAATTGTCATGTCCTATTGAGATAGAATGATGGTTCATGAAGGTGAACTTATTGAGTACCTTTCAAATCATCATATTTCCTATCATCACTAGAGGTCTCATGGGAAATTTTTTCTTTTCCACATTTAAAGACTATACAATCAAACCCATCTTTAATTTAAAACATTCAAAATTTTCATGACCCTTATTTTTATAATAAGTATAAAATTTTCCATATTTCGTAGCTTTAAAAGGAGAAAGAGAAGAAGAGGAAGGAGAAGAGAAATAAATTGTCTCCTTTTTTGTTGTTGAGAAGTTGTGCATTTTGTATAAAATACATAAAATGAAGTTGAAGATGCTCAAGATTGAATGATATGTTTTTCTTCTTCCAATTGTGCCTAATTGAATACATCATCTAGTGTTTCAAGAGTAGTTTATTTAAACTCCCTAAATAGGTTTTCTATAATTCAATCTTGAACTTCAAAATTAGAGAAGAAACTAGATATTTCACTTGGATTAATATCTACAGTCGATTAAAATAGTAGATGTAATATTGGATAGAAATTTGGCATCCTTGTCATAAATGAATTCACTTAATATATAAATCTTAATCATAGTTGGAAGGATATAATATGTTATTTAACTATGAAAAGTTGATCCCATATGCCAATAATATTATGAGATTTATTTTATGTTAAGTGATTAAGACTTTAACGACACTAGAAAGCTTCAATTTTGTAAACTAACCTTTTTGTCATTAGGAACTTGTTTTTATGCAAGACATATATCCATTATCAAGAATCTAAATATAGAGGACTTCAATATATTTGGATCCGTCATAAATATTTGTGTGATGGTGAAATGGGATCTAAGTCCAATAGATAACCTAAATCACAAATTCCACCATTTGACATTGGGGGACACAAAAGTAACCAATAAAGACCATTAGGATACTATCGCCAAGGAAGATATTAAATGGTTGGTTAGGGTATTGGTCCCATTTTTGTTTGGATGATGGATTGATGATGAAAACTAGGTAAAAAAAAAAAAAAAGGGAGCAAACTTTCACAAAATATGAGAAACATAGAACAAAAGTGTAGATACAAAAAGAAGGAAAGCAAAGAGTAGGAAAGATGAAATCTATCATTAAATTTTGAGGCATAAATGATTAGAAAAGGGTGAGGGAACCCCTATCTAGAAATGGTTCCTTTCAAAGCTTCAAATTTTGTATAAAAGCATCACAATTTGTACATCCTTCCCTACTAGAGACAACTTTTGAAGCCTAGCAGTTTACAAATAATCAATCTTGCCCTAATTTTATGAAATAAGGTTCTTTAATGCTTGATATAATATTTTAATATGATTTTAGATATTCAATCCTCTTCAATCCACTTTAGACCTTTAATATGAAAGAAAGACAATGCAAGAAGGTTTGTGTTGTATAGGGGCTTCCCTTGGTCAAACCCCATTTTTGTGTTTCCATATCTATGAATGGATATGATGGTATTGGTAAAGAGTTCTTACCCTATGTCAAGAAAAAGAAAATAGATAAAAACAAATGATAAATCACTATGTTGTAACTTACCACTTAGACTTGCATTCCTTGCTGGACTAAGGTCAATTGGCTCATCTCACACAAGGATAATTTGATAATAAATCTTAAAGACCTTGCAAAGGTTAGTGCCGATAACAATAAAAAATATGAAACATGAAATATATTACTATGCATGAGTATAGATTTGTTGATGTGTTGTGAACATGAATTGACTGATAAAGTGTTGTATGCATTTTGTTTATTATGCTCTTGAAATTTCCTTAATTGATTTTAAAGATGCTAAAAAGATATACAAATTTATTAAATGTTCAAATGGAGGGAAATACTTATATTTATATCAATTTCAACATATTTCAGATAAATTTTTTCTGGTAGACGACTTGTCATAATAGGATCTTAACTCAAGACAACTTGAGAACTTGGGGGTTATGCTTTCCCAATAGATGTTTCCTTTGAAAGGAGGGGTAAGAAACTGTTAGCCACCTTTTGTTACATTGCCCATATGCTGCTGAAGTTTGGGGGTTGGCTTTTGAGAAACTTGTTGTCCATTGGGTTATGAGCAAAGACCTTCTGTCATTTATTCTGGGCTAGAATGAGCCTTTTTTCCATCCTCTGACTGATGAAATTTAGAGGCAAACCCCCCCAATCTTAGGATGGTGTTTATGGAAAGAAAGGAATAATAGGGTTTTTAGGATTATTGAGCGGAGCCCCAAGGAGGTGTTTGGCATTGGTGTTTGGCTCATAGAGGAGAACATACCCCTCTTTGATGGGAAACTTCCTGAGTTGGGGCCAAGGGACTATGAAATAAAATTGGCCAAGGATTGGCACCAGGATCTAAAGGCTAATGCCTTTGATAATTCGAAACTAATAGCTAGGAGAAATACTAAATGGGAGCCTCCGGATTGTGGATGGTTTAAAATGAACTTTGATGGGGCTGCTAAAGGCAATCCGGAAAGGGCAAGTATAGGTGGGATTATCAGAGACTCTATGGGGAATATGGTGGTGGGGTTTGCTGGCGGTTGAGGCTCATGCGTTGTTTATGGGCCTCAAAATTGCTGTTTCTCTAGGGATTGTTAATCTCCATATTGAAGGAGATTCTAAAGTAGTGACGAATGTTGTGGAAAAAGATAGATTTATAGGTTGGAATGCCAAGGACATTTTGATGGATGCTAGCTTCCTTATGTCTAAATTAAGGGACAAAAAGGTGACCCATATTTTTAGAGAAGGAAACTGTGTGGCAGATGCCTTGGCTAATCTTGGCTCGGGTTGGGACTTGGCTAGATGTTGGAGGAATAAGGAAAGACTGCCGCCAAATATTCAAGCGTTGATAGAGCAGGAAAAGGATACCATGGTTTATAATGATGTTTAACTTTTGGATGACGAGAGCTAAAGGGGAGGCCCATTGGTTAATTTGAATGTGTTGGTGGATGAATGTCAATATTGGTATGGAGTACAGGTGGATTTATCCTAGTAGAGTTGAGCGTGTGTGGGGCAGGGGAAGGAGTTTCCACGTGTATGTCCTTTGGACTTGGTGGATGGGTTTAGTTTATGAGATTATGATGAGATGATGGGGTGGGGATTTATTTGAGGAGTTCAAGTCTAGTTTTGGTGGCATGATGCAGATTAATTGGAAAGCCGTGACTTATTATCAGGTGAGGGACCATACTGTGCGGGCTATTATTTTGGGTATTGGATTGCTTGTTTTATCTCCTCATTACTTTGGGAGGAGTGAGTGTATTAATAATGATGTAACTTTCTATGATACGATTTGGCCGCTTTCTAGAGACTTTGGGCCGGCTAGTTTAGCTAGAGGATCTTTTGGCTTAATTTGGAGGATTACTAAAATTAGTTTATTAGTCCATCTGCATGGGGTTTCATGCTTTTTCTACTTCTCCGCCAACTTTCATCCTTTATACTGTAATCATAATTTCATTAATTTTTGTGTCTTTTCTCACTATGGCATATTTTCTCTCTGTGCGTGTGATTGGTATGCGAGTTTAGATTTGCTTCACTGTAATCCCTGCCTTAACTATCTGGTTAAGGTTATTTTTTACGACTGCTACTTTTGGTATTTCTTGCATTTTTGTGAGCTTCCTGTGAAGTTTAGCAGTATGGGAGGTGATCACGTTCGGACGGAACCAAACAGTTGTGATGAATTCCAAAACAACCCGCTTGTTTGGCACATTTGTGTGGAGGGAGGAATTGCTCCGCTCATGGAAAGCTTAGTCGGCCATGATCCCATTTTATCGGGTCAATTTCCTAGCTTGTGGAAGGACAAGAGGGTCTCCATTGGGGGGATTTCATTCAAAATCAGCGAGGATGTTATTACACAGGCTACGGGGTTGTTGTGTGAAGGGAAAAAATATCCTAAGCACACCAAAAAGTCAGACCATGAGAGCCTAAGGGCATTTTTCAGAGGTGAGGAGACCCCTATTAGGAACTAGGTGGGGTTTGAAAGGGAAGAGATTCCTAGGTCGTGGGACTAGGTTTGCATGGCACTGATGAAATACGTTACGTTGGAAGGTAGATTCAAAACTTGCTTCTTTTATCATTTCCCCCTGTTAAACCACCTTAGGCACAAAATGCTTCTTAGTTTTCCGTTTTTCCTTCTAATGGATCTGGAAAGTTCTGTGGACAAGTGTAAAGCATCGGCCAGCCGAAATCCCTGTGATCTTCCACCGCTCCTACTCCATTAGGGGCTAATTCTCTGTCTGTATCACTTTCATCTTGCCCTCTGCCCGCCCAAAGCCATCACCGCTATCCGTGTTGAGAAAATTGAACCCCTCTCCACAGTGCATATCTCCTCGGCTGAGTCCAAGAGTCCTCCTCAAAAGTCTAATATTGATCTGGGGAATGCTAAGACCAAATTTACCTCCAAAAAGTTTAAGGGTGGGCTGGGCAGGGCCCATGCTAGTGCGGCAGAAGGGCTCTGTGAGCTAAAAGAAACTTAGGCTGATATGGCTGTTATTGGCCCTATGTCGAAAAAAGGAAAGGAGAAATGCATGCAGGATGCGATTGTCAAAGAAGGAAAGGGTAAGAATGTGGTTAGAAAAGATTCCAGAGGGGACACAGTAGTGGGGAACACGAAGATGATTGGAGGGGAAAGTTCTAGGAGGAGATCTGGGAGGCTGGCTAAGAACAACAAGAAGGGATTAATCATTGAGGATTCAGACGAGGAGCAGTCGGACAACAAGGGTTATAAGGATGAAGAGTCAGAAGAGGTGGAAGAAGATTTAGTGGAGAGGCCCCAACTTAACCCGGTGGACAACAAGCTCCCTTTTGATGGCTTTGGCTCGTGCCCTTCACAACCGCTAGTGGATGGGCCTAGTGAGGTTCAGGGTGATATGGATGTTGGGGTGGATTATGATAAGGTGGCAAAGTGTTTGGACACTTTGGACAAAAGATTTCAGGGGCTGACCCGCTTCACCATGAAACTGGGTCATTTTGTTACGAGTACTCTATCAAATGCCATAAAGAAGGAACTGGAGGGGAACAATAGCCAGGAAAATAAAGAGTGGATGGGAGACGAGGCGGTGGACCTCCTGATCAAGAACTGGGACGAAGCCAATTAGTTACTCCTGTTGTTGGTCGGTCTGCTGTTGTTGTGCTGCCTTTGGGCTATCTCTAGTTTTTTCCCTATTTTTTTGGCTGTTTAAGACTTGTCCCTTTTTGGCCCTTGTGGCTCGTTGTGTAGAGTACAATGCCTGTAAATGCTTTTTAACTTTTCAAAAACATATTTCAGATTAATCCTTTTGATAATCTAACAAATGATTTTGAATTTATAAACATATTGAGGCCAACAATATTTTTTGAGATTTTGGGCTAAAATAGAGGAGACAAGGGTGAGGGTGCCCTAGTCTAGCCCTATTTTTATTTTATTTTAGGTTCTTGTCATATACATATTTAATTTAATTTCACAAATTTAGTTTAATTTCCTAAAAATGCTAATAAACAAGTGAATAATAAGCATAGTTGGGCTCAAGCACTTAGGGGGGAGCTAAACATAGTGTGAAATTATCAACATTGAAATTTTATGATGCTACATTTAGCCCAAAATTTAGTGAGGGTATGAACTTACACTCATATTCACACTTAAGTATGGAGAAGCCAAAAAAGGGTCCTTTAGTCAAAACATTGAAAAGGTAATATGACACTGAGTTAGGGGGTGTGCTAGCCCCAAGACTCAGGATCCTATTGAACAAAAATGCCTAGAGAAAATAAAAAAATACATAGAAGAAACAATGCAACAAAATAAATATGATAATCAAAACACTTATATACAATGAAGACTTGGAGAAAACATGAAGCAAGCACAACACAAACATGGTGCAAACATAAAGCATACAAAAGAATACTTGAAGCATATGAGGAATACATAAAGCATACAATAAATATATGAAGTATATAAGGAATACACAAAGAATACAAAGAATACACAAAGCATACAATGAATAAAAAAACAAACAAGGAATACATGAAACATACATGTAATACACAAAGCAAACACATGGAAGGAACACAACAAACACGACCCAAAAATGAAGCAAATATAATACAAACATGAATTAAAACATGATATGCATGAAATAAGTCATAACAAAAAGGTTAGTACACTAAAATGTTCGAGTTAGAAAGGTAAGGAGGCCCTAGTATAAAATTTTGTCTCAATAACAAACATCATCCATCGAATGCTCAACATATACTTCTAAAATGATCAGATGATAAATAAAGATTCTCATAAGACTAGCAAGTTATGTTATGACAATTTAATTATGAGTCACATAGATCTACTGGCTAGCAAGTTTTTTTATGCAAGGTGTTCATGTAAAATTATAAATTCTAAGTCTCATAAGGATAAAAAGTTTTGTTATGCTACTTTACTCATGAGATACATATATCTACTAGCTAGCAAGTTGTGTTATGCTACTTTACTCATGAGATACATAGATCTACTAGCTAGCAAGTTGTGTTATGCTATTTTACTCATGAGATACATAGATCTACTAGCTAGAAAGTTGTGTTATGCTAGTTTACTCATGAGATAAATAGATCTACTAGTTAGCAAGTTGTATTATTCTAGTTTACTCATGAGATACATCGATCTATTAGTTAGCAAGTTGTGTTATGTTAAGTGTCCATGTAAAATGCTCAAATTCATAGGCTAGCAAGCTACATTATGTTAGGTATATGGATTTTCATTGTAGACACCTAAAAATGTCTAACACATTCTTCTAATTCATTATTTCTAGGCATCATCACTCATCACCCATTTCATCACTATTAATTAAATAATTTTTAATTATTTGATTAAATTAACCCATTTACCACATTAAGTAAATAACTTTTAATTATTTAATTATTTCATCATTCCCCATCACCTTTAATTAAATAATTTTTAATTATTTAATTAGCTAATTATTCCTCCAAAATTTTATTTAGTTTGCACATTCCTCTAAAAATAAAAATAAAATCATTATTTTATTTATTTGCTAATTATATCCATTTATATATTTAAACCCTAGATTTAGAAACCAAACTAAATTTAATGATCACTCCTAAAAATAGTGAACTCCCCTAAATTTAGTGAGTGAACTGAATTTAATTCCATTTCATCTCTCCATGTAGCCTCGTGAATGATCATCCTAATCACTCATCAATCATCATCCATTGCTATCATTTTACATCTCATGTTGTTGATCTCATGTCCTAAAAACCTATAAATCAAACATCCTTTGATCATTCAATCCCCCATCAAATGTGTAGCCAAATTATACTCATTTTCATCTCACTTTTTCCTTAACAAGGTTATGCTAAGTTTATGAGAAATCCACATATAATACTAAAAATACATAATTCTTACATTTGAAAATGGGTTGTGATTGATTTGATTTACACTCTTATTTGATTACTTTAATTTGGATAGTGCACACACTTTATTAGTAATAGGTCTATTTGATTATTGGATTAGAGTTATTTATTTGATTTTCTATTTGTAATTGAATTTGTTGATCATTCATATTATTCTTGAAGAAGGAAAAAGATGATAATGAAATAGAATAGAAGAAATGCATAAATAAATACACATAAAGATACTATACCTTCATAGTCTCCTCCTCTTCATGGATTGAGCTCACAAGATGCACCCTAATCTTGCAGATTTTCTCCAATGTTGGTAGTGAATGTGGTTTCTCAATACTTGGGCAACATGATGGTAGGATAGAGATGGATTCAATGAATTTTTGGGAAGCATAAGGATATGGAGAATGTGGATGTGTAGAATGAGATACAAGGCCTCATTATATAAAAAATTAGTATGATGAACCAAGGGCTAGGATTGATTGGTTGATGGAGGGTTGAGATTAAAAGAGAGATAGGGTTTGGATCAAGGAATGAAGAAGGATTAGCCTTGTGACAAGTGTCACAAGAAGGAGAGAGGTGTAAGAGGGAGGTGTGCTCACACATTTGTGAGAAAACATTAGGAAGAGAGTGTGTAAGAGGTAGGGTGGCTTGTGCAAGAGGTTAGTAGGGGTAGGTGAGGTGTAGGAATTTAAAATTAGGAAATAATGATAATGAGGATTAGGGATGAGGGTTAGATCAATTAATTAAGGATTATAAATTGATTTAATGAGGATGGTTTGAGTTAATATACCAAGGGTTTATTAACTTGGGTAGAGTTAAAATTTGGAGAATGGGATAATAATGATAGGTAATAGGGAAATTAATTAAATAAGAAATAAATATTTATTTAATTAAAGGCTAGGACAAGGGGAAAATTTTAAATTAATTAAATAAATAATAGACATTTATTTAATTAATTGGCTAGGATAAAGTGGGATAAAGGTGATGGGAAAATTAATTAATTAATTAAATATTATTTATTTAATTAATGGGTTAGGATAAAATGGGATAAAGGTGATAGAAAAATTAATTAAATATTATTTAATTAATTAATGGGTTAGTATAGGCTAAAATGAGGTGTGATTGGGTTAGGTCATATTTTAGGTTTCTACATTTTACCCCTCTTTGAGATGGTGTTATGACTAAGAGAAGTAACATCATTTCAAAGAAGAATAAAAAATAGTGGCTAGGAAAAGGATAAAGACTAGTGGCATGATGCCCCATTCATTAGAATAGATGAGAAAGGATGGTGAGGAGGTAGTGGTACGTCCCCTCAAGAGGACATGCAAGTTAAAATAACATGGGTGTGCTCTCGAAATGGATGGGAAGACTAAAGGATGAAGGATAAAAGGATGAAGGGGAAAATATAAAGATGATGAAGATGTGGATGGAGGGGGGAAATGGATGATCATCATGTTGCAATGATAGGATAAACCTAGATTTAATATTGTACTTGAAATTATGCACTAAGGTATAAGGAACCAAGATGAAAATGTGCCAAGTACGTGATCGAAATGGTAAAGTGAAAACATATGCCTTATAAAACCATAATATGGAAGACCATGATGCCCCTATGGCAATAGAGTGCAAAATACCACGATAAATGCAAAAAAGATAAAAAAAGCAACAAGAAAGCATGCACAATGAACAAAATAAAACAAGGACTATGCTTCAAGTCAAGCTAAAAATTGATTGATGAGTGGATTGATCGATTGGTAAGGATATCAAAGTCAATGATAAGAACAATGTGCACCCCAAGGATTGTGTTGTTAACGATAAGAAAAAAACATGGATTGGGATGGATATCCCTATGATGACAATGGATTAAAGTGGATAAATGGATTTTAGCTGATTTGGATCAAAATGATGGATTGCTTAAGGGTGACTCCTTAGCTTGCAAGGTTGGATTGCATGGATTAGGATTGGATATATTGGAAGGATAGATGGATTGGATAAGATAATGTTGGATGGAGGATAAATGGATTGAATTGGAAGGATAGATGGATTGGATAAGATACGATTGGATGGAGGATAGAGGAATGAATGGGATCCAATAAAAATGGAGAACCAAGTCTTAGATAAAGTATGGAAGGATAAAGGGATTGTGTGGATGGGAGACAAATGGATTTGGTATATGGAAGAGAGGTGATGGGAGATAAGAGGATGGTATTAGTGGATGAATGATAAGAGGATGGAGTTCCAAGAACTAGTTGTAAAGGACTAAGATACCTCACACTAGAAGTAGTGAAATCATGGATGGAAGGATAATATAATGAGATGGAAGGATAGTGCATAAAGGACATGGATGAAAATACGAGAGGATTGCATTGTCCAAAAAGTGCATGGATATTTTTTCCCTAGCTTTCTATAAAGACCAAGGGTGAAGAGAGATGGTGAATTGGATAGGATAGGGGGATGAAAATAGGATATGGGATATGGGATAAAGGACATTAATAGGATGATCAAGATCAAGTGGATAAAATATGGATGCATGGATATTTGACCCTTAGGCTCTTCATCAAGATCAAAGGTGGGAGGGGAAGATGGATTTGTCTAGGATGAGGGATATATGATGAATGATATAGATAGAATAAGGGAGGTAGGATGTGTGATGCTCATGTAGATCCCTAACCTTGTCAAGATCAAAGGAGGGAAAGGGGGGGATGGATTTGGATAGGATGATGGTGATGCAGAGGAAAAAAACCTTCAAGAAGATTGTATTCTAAAAAACAAGGAAATGTGGTTCTTATAAAACTTTGCACAAGATTGCTGTAATCTTTCAATGGTGACAACAAAAAATACCCTATAAACTATCCTACAAACTTATCCTACTACTTTCAAACTCTCAAAAGGACTCAACACTCATTTTTTGACATGTTAAGCTCCTAAACACTTGGTTTCAATCCATAACCCTCATTCAAACCCCACCTAGCTGTGGCCAACTCAAAACACTGCATTTTCCACAAAACCCTCAAAAGGCTAGGGTTTATGACAATCCTAATGCAATAAAACACACATAGACTCCTATAAAACACACAAGCAATGGATTTGTCACTTATCCTTTGGTGGAAACATGCACAAAGGATTGTAGAAGGCTTGACATCATGTCATACAAAGCCATACAAATATATTCTTTAAACTATTTTTATAGAAAAACTATCACAAACTTGCAAAATAATAGGTATTACATGAAATATTTCTCCCATGAATTCTTGGAGCATGTATGTTCATTGATTCAACATGAAAGAACTTCAAAACATAGTTATATGTCAAGCATATGTCTTTTTCCACACAAAACCTAATGTCTATGTCATCAAACTTGATAATTATGCCCTTTTTATAACTTTTCAACCATGAACTAAGAAAAAAAATAAGGAAAAAGACAATACATGGTCTTCGATGGTCCTATAAGGCCTTATTATGCACAAAAAACTAAAAACAAGACTTGAGGAACAAATATCAACCTTGTAACAAGCTGAAAACTCCCTAGGAATTCAAATTTATATTTTGTTAGGAAACCAATAATTTGAGTTTCTAGCCTATTCAATCTATTTAATGTTACAATTGTGAAACGAGCACAAAGCCACGAGCCATGAGATCAAACAAAAAACAAATACACCTTCCACACAAGAGATCTGCAAACAATAGATGTAATATTCCTCAACAAGTAAAATCTAGAGAAGCAAGAGACTCCCAAAAGATATGAAAACTCAAGATATAATTACAATGAGGGTTGAGTGCTTATAAGAGAAAAACCCTAAATGAGAAAGGGATCAGATCATGACAAGTGTCAACATCACATGAGATGAGACATACAGATCTAATAATAGCTCACTTTAGTTAACTGAATAAAAAAATCCTAAGTTTAGCTTTAGTGCATGAGAATAAATTAGACTAATAATCAATTAAAGATTAATTAATTATTATCTAATGCATGATAACTCTAACACCCCCCCTTAAGATGAACTTAGGGAGTAGATAAAAAACCTAAAAATAATTCCTGATGCGTCCTGACAAACAAGGCTTGATTAGGTACCCATGTACAAACAAAAGATCTCTATAATGTGGAGAAACAGAGAAAACCTCACGGGAAAAACTCCACTCCAAAAAGAGATGAAAGCCAAGTGAAGGATTGGAGAAGCCTCCAAAAAATCAATGTCCTGAAAAATAGGAACAAAGGATGAACAAAAAGAACACCACTGAAGCATGAAGAAGCTACAAACACTGTCAAAGAATGGCTACTGTAATGCCGAAAAAAGAACCTCCTTTAAAAAAAATTATGAACAAGATCAAGAAGACGCAAATCTATATGAGTGCTCCCAATGACACTACTCGAATTAGATGGAAAACAAAGGAAAACACCCGAAACTCGAAGATACAAATGGAAAAGGTACCAAAAGTTTGAAGCACTGATCATGTGAAAATGAAAGGTTGCCTCCGAAAATAGGAATGCAAGAGTGTCCATATGGGAAGAGATCCATCTCACTGAAATACAAGTAACCAGCCACTAATATACACTGCATTCAAAAAGTACATAGGAACAAATACTGTATACATAGCTCAATCCAACGTGAACCCAGGGAAGCATTAACATTGATAGTAGAAACCCCCCATAATGATGAAAAGGGAGAGCCATGACAGGTACATTGAAACTATGTTATCATGGAATCTAGCAGCATTTGATCCATGGATAACCCCCCTACAAAACTTATCTATTTCATAGGTTCATGGTGTTCAAGCATGAAAAATGAGGCCATTTTCAATCTACCTCGATGTGCATTCCAAAATGTCAAACAACCCGCTTGAGTGTCCTCCCATGTCTGTCTTTTGAAGTGCTTCAAAACGAGCATCTTCGTCAGCTTGCAACCTTTGGGAGTTGTGAAAATTGGCAAACATGTCAGAGCGCTGATTTTTAGTGCTCCTACATGTTGAGTTTTCAAAAAAATTCTACGTCCGAGTGCACAAGCGCTGATTTTTAGCACTTGTGCATTTTTGTTCAAAGTCAGTTTTATATGCATAGGCGCTGATTTTTAGCGCTTGTTCAATTTTGTCTATACTTAGTCATTTTTAAATATTCATGAGTGGCGATTTTCACCGCCAGTGCATATTTTCCAATTTTCCCTCCTAAGTTTGTGCCTTCATCAATGCACGACTTGAGTTCATTTATTACACTTTTAAATCACTTAAAAGTGATTTTAAGTTAGCCCGACTTCATTCTAATCATCATTCTTTCATTCCTCCACGTGCTTGGTGATCTCGAGACCAAAGAAAACTCGTGTTTTAAATATTTCTTCACAACATCAAGCTAGGGTTTCACATCTTTTCTTAGGTATGTCGCTTCTTCTCTTTCTTTGTCGAGTTCTCCTTGCCATTCACTTTTAGACTCTGTAGTTTCTCTTTTGATTTGTTCAAATGCATTTTTGTGTTTAGATTCAAATCTCTTTGTATGTCAATTTGTTTTCCTCTTACATAAAAGTGCCCTACTCTCTTTTCATTTTGAGCATTTCTTTTGTGCCCTAGTCTTGATATCACATCATTGTTCTCTATGTTTCTTGCTAGGGTTTTTACTTTCATTTTTCATAACGTCCTAAGTCTTTTGTCTCCCTAATACTTCATGATTTTCCCAACTCACAGAGCGGTAAAATGTTGAGTCTAAGCATTCAAAAAATTGATAGCCTCAACATTTGAAAGACTCACTCTTGATGTTCAAGCAGTGATTTTCACTGCTTGAACACTATCAATCAATGTTATTCATGTGTCATAGCACTATTTTTCCTTGCGCCTACACTTTGAAGATATTTTTCTAACTCCAAGTGTAGGAGCGGTGAAAATCACTGCTCCTACATAGAGTGACTTATCACCTAAATGCTCAAGCACTGAAATAGCCCGCCAATGCACATCAATGAATCTCCAAATCTTGACAAAATGTCAAGGCGCTAATTTTTAGTGCCTTAACACATTTGCCAATCTTACATGCTGAAAATGTAAGGGTGTTGATTTTCAGTGCCCTTACATATTAAATCATCATTCCACGTGTAGGAGCGTTGATTTTCAATGCTCCTACACATTTGGTAATTATTTATCCTAACTTCCAAATCACTCCATTTTCGCTCCAGACCCCGTTTCTTCGCTCACGCTCCATTTTCTAATTGCTCATTTTTCACTTTCTCCACATTTCTCACTTGCTTCATGCTTCCCAATGCTACATTTTCACCTAACGTATGTTGATTCACCATCTTTGCATTTTTTCTCTAAATTTCGTCAAGTGATCTCGAAAGTAATATCCTTTGATCCTGATTCTTCTAGATGACAATAAAGAAGCCTCCATTATCTTCTAAGAAGGAGGAAAAGATGAAATATAAATACCAAGGTGTATTTCTGCCTACAGTGGTAATCTTGAAGGTGGATGGAATAAAGGACATTGAGGTTGGTCATTAGGACCTTGTAGAATTTGTTAAAATAACTGAACAAAACCCTTGGAAGACAATTTGAGAGCCATTGTCCACAACAATCTACATCTGGTGTCCACATTCCTGACATCTGCTCATCACACAAATTTTGTTCTCTAGGTTACATCCCACTACATCCGAGAGAGCAGAAGTGTAGTAGATTCCTCTGGACAAGTGATGATGAGGCTAGACCTTGAATTCTTTAACATTGTTTTCAGAGTTCCACACATGGAAAAATACACCGAGATTTTAATGTAACAAGTGCAATATTTTTATGATGCAAATCCCACCAAGGCTAAAAATTTGATAAATAGCCAATGGTTGAAGATACCTAGGCCTACTATCTCAAGATGGCCAAAGGGGCTTCCTAGGAGCGACTTCAAAGAGGATGTCAGGGACATGATTAATCTCCTGAGCAGAGTTAAAGGATTGCCCGAATCATCTCATTTTCAGGAGTGGATGTATGGATACATTCAGATCATAAGAAGACAAAAGGCTTATATTGATTAGGGAACACAAATCAATGATGAAATTCATGAAAATTTGATAAATGTTCCTACCAATTTGAAGTACTATATGAATTCTTATTTGGCGTATGCTGTAGCCATGATGAGGCAATTCCTAGGTTTATCTACAAAAGGAAATTGACACTCAACGCTTGTGTACAAGTATTTCTATTAGTTGGAGCTGAGGGAAAGTATTCATCATTTAAGGAGGGTTACAGATGCCTTCTTTGCACCTCTCCTTTTCAGTTTTGATTCAACTCTCGAAAGAAAGAGAGTATCTGACCAGGCCTACAAAGTGGTGGGTAAGGTCGGGTTATGTTCTTGCAATTTCCAACTTTCACTTACATGAGGGTAGGTTGCTACACTGGGTGTCCTTACATGTTTCCTAGGTTTCCCTTAGATAAGTGGATACTCATGGCGCTATGTAGACAAATTATCTCAGTTCAAAACAAATGAATGAGGATTCACAAACCAGGTTTTAAGTTTCAACTAATGATTGGTAGATATACCATTCAAAGTGTACAAAAGGCCAAATCAGTCTATGCAAAAATGCAAGTCATGAAAATAAGGACATGTAAACATAGATTTGACTTTGATTATTGGAATGTGAATAGGAAGTTGAAGAAGGATCAAAACCACAAATACCGCTTCAAAGAAATATGGGCTGAATGAAGAGATGAAGAGGACATCTACAAAATGGATTATTATAGGTTAACCATAGAGAAGATCAGGGATCTTGGTGTTGCTGACCTACCAGAGGGTTTCAAATACCTTGGCGACATCATGAATGATGCCTATGATGAAAATAAAACTTCTAAGAGACCCTTTCCCCCAATTCAATGGTCTAAAAAGGAAATTATATCCATCAGGGAAAGGCTTGCCCCCATATTGTCCAACACAACAGAATGGTTTCACAAACATGGTTTCCAGATGAAATCTTTTAGGATAGAATCAGAAGGAGAGGTACCTAGATCAGAAGCCAACCAACAATAGGAACTCCACACAAAAGACAAGCATGCGGCTACTCCCACTTATTCTTGAAAAGGTCCTAAAATCATGTTTACTATTGGTAAAAAGGATACATGGGAAGTTGAAGAAGAAGAGGCCACAAAATATGAATCAACTCACTCAAAAGGGAAAGGACCTATTTCTGAAGAACAAGAGTCTGAAGGTAAAGGAAATGAAAATGAGGAATTAGTTTTTGAAGAAGATTCTAAGGAAGAAGAGTCTGGTGAAGAAGAGAATTCTCCAAAAGATCAAGACTCTAAAGAAGATGAGGGTGAACAAGAAGTTGAACAAGAAGGTGATAAAGAGGAACTCAGGCATGACGAAGAACAAACCCTTTCTCCCCATGAGAATGTTGTTGAATACCTTCCCCAAACGTCATCGCCCATTATTTCAAATTTTCCTTACACACCTCCTAATCCTAATACTCCTCCACCTCCTCTTCCTACTTCACCTCCTCCCACATCTACCATACATGCAACATCAACAGTGCTTTCTACTCCCCCCATAGTTTCAAATATTCAAGATATTGATATTTTATCAAGCTCTCCATTATCTATTCCCTATTTATTGTCTTCATCTTATGACATCACTTCCGAATATGAATTCAACAGTTTTATGAATGAATATTTGCAAGGTAAATTTGGTGTACAATCTACATGAGTAGTCATGACAAACACTATCCCAATTGTCACCATACCAGTCATTTCTATAGAAGCGACTATGACACAAGAGTTGATGGTCAGTCAAGAAGCATATACTTCCTCTCTTCCCCCTTAGCTAGTATCTCAAGTATCAAAGCGAAAGAAACAAATGATCTCTCTAGAAGAGCTCGATATTGAAGAGATAGCCCCTCCAAAAGCCAAGGGGAAGAAAAAGGCCAAAGTAAATTCAAGGCTTCATATTGAAAAAGCTGGTCAAAATTTTGTAGAGATTGGTCTACCCCCATGGGAAGAAGGTGATGTTTCCATGGAGGACTACATAGTCACAAGAATCCAACTCAAAAAAGTGACAAATGAAAGTTCCAAGGTAGATGCTCAGGTAGTCCTAGATGCATTGGCAGGAAGGCTTGACAAGATGGAGCAGGCCTGAGATGTGTACAAAGAGAAGTTTGAGCGTTATGAAGTTGTTTTGAGAAAATTAGCAAGCTCTTTAGGGAGTAGAAAATCTATGGCTATGATGAGCATTGAGGAACTGATAGTATTGAAGGTAGAGAAGTTTTACTCCAAGGGTAAGGCATTGTATGATTTCATTGATGAAATGGTAGAACATGGTTCATGGGTTATCACTACTACAAATGAAAAGGCTACTTAGATAGCTAAGTCTAAATCATAGTTGGATAAGGAATAAAACATACTTTCTCGAGAGAAAAAGGAAATGGACAAATGCCGCTCATTTTGGTCACAAATGAAAGAGGCAAAGCTAAGTAGATTGGTGGAACTTGGGGTAATTACCGACAAAGAGAAATATGTGGAGGTAAAAGAAATGTTCAAACACCACATTCAAGTGATCAAATCTCTTATTGAAGACATCCACCAAGTACAAGAAGTTGTCGAAGGACATTGGGTCATCCTAGAAGAAGAAATTAAGGAGTTTTTGGGTAATTTCCTTGATAAAGATCATATTTTCCTCCCGGCTAGTGAAATTTCCAAGATCTACAAGGAAGCCATCATGAAGTAGGTGGAGGATGCCAAAATTTCAAAGGCCTCAATGTATGCAATTTGTGACTTACAAATTTCTCTTGATAATCTAAAGACGCATCTTGATAGATGCAAAAAATTTCACTTATCTTCCAGAAGATCAATTACCATACTTCACACCATTGTGGATTATACTATTGGTCTAGACAAGGAATTGGTCTTGGAGACAAAGAAGAAATACAAAGACTTTCATGCCCAAAGAAAGGAACCATGGAGGCTTCTTTTCTCCAGTGTTGAATATTTTTATGCTTTCTTTTATGCATTTTGTAAATAATTTTTGACATCTTAAATGTCTTTTGAGCAAATGTAATTGGATGTAAAATTTGAGATGTTTTCCCAAAATATGGACAACATTTTTTACTAAGTCAAAGTTAGGTTAGATTTTCCTAAATTAGCTCAACTACTCTCCTATTTTTTCTCACCTAATTTCCTAGATATACTCTTCCCCCTCTTTTATAAATAGGAGGGATTCCTATTGTAATTTTTATCTTTTATCTCTAGCAATGAAGTGCTGCTCATTTTGAAACAAATGTATGAAACTTTATGAATCTGAATATGATCAATAAAGAAGAAACTTGCATACCAGACTTTGTGTTGGAATCGATTATCTTATGGTTTGATTAAGATTGGTGGTGATTAATGTGTGAGATCTAAGGGATTTTGATAGATCTGTGTAGACTTTGTGTTACACTCTTTATTCGGCTTTGTGTTTATATTTGAATAATATTGTTTAATGATCTACAAGACTTTGTGCTTGTAATTTTTCATGCTGCTTGTGGAATTGCTATATCTAAGAAGAATTTGTGTTTCTAATACGGAAAAAGTTACATATCTCAAGAATCCATCAACAAAAAGCTACAGAACAACTTTGTGCCTTCGTGAGCTTTTCTTTCTCATTTTATTATTTATTATTATCATATTGGTATCTCTACAGTTTGCTTTGACAAGATATAGATATTGAGATTACTGCTTGTTTTTAGTTTAAAGTTGTATTGAATAAGAACTATCAATTGTGAAGCATTGTAAAACATCTTCTTTGAAAAAAGAGAGAAGAATGAATGTGACACACAACCCCCATCTCATAATTGTAGTGTACATTTTGTGAATATTTAATTAGTTTTACTTAGCTTTTATAAGTAGTAAGAAGGGAACCTTCCCTTTCTGAGAGGAGAGATTGCGTCTCACATAGCTGTGGTTGAAATTAAGGTTGTGTAATCTATTGAAAAGAGGATTACATAATATTCACCCAACAAACTGAATTCCAAAAAGAAGTGCATGAAGAAGAATTAAGAACATATGAACGTGCAAGCATGAAATTACCAACACATATAAAGGGTGTGCAAACAAAAGGCACACACGCATGAGGTTGTTGTCGTGGAAGGGACACTCACTTGAAAAAGGTAGGATGGCAAACAAAGACACAACATCAAACATCCCATGACACTTTATAGCATAGTGTGAGTACAATAAGGGACAAAGTGATGTTCAAGATCCCAAGAATCATGTGAAATATATAGGCACTTTATTTTAGTGCATTCACATAATAACAAGTGCATACAATGGGAGCCCATAATGTCCAAAAAAGGATTGCATGCTAAAAATACAATTTTCTGATAGAAAAAGAGGAAACTGGTATAACCATGATGAAGTACATGAAAAAATATACACTGTAAAAAAAATGACACCCAAAAAGCAGTTTGAATGCAGAAGATATGGCTTGTCAAAGTCTCCAAAAAATGAGAACTAAACAACAACATTGGGAAAATTGAATTCTAGAAAAAACCAAAATCCAAAACTGGAAAACACCAACACCATCATGAAGAGCTTGAAATTTTACCTCATTTAAAAAAAATTGCACTAAAAAATATTGTTGTATGACCAAGATATGGATTTTGGAAAATAGGGTGCAAAACTAAAAAGCCGAACGAAGAGGGGTTGAGTAAGGAAAAAAAGAAATCTTCTGTCAAATTTAGCAAAACGCGACTCGCATCCTTGGGAGGTCGTATGACCTCCTTGGCAATTTTTTTTTTCCTCAAAAACTCTCGACACAGATTTTGGCGATTTGACAAGTGATCTTAAGATTTTTGGGCCTTTTGAGCGCGATGGAAACCTTCGTTTTGGCTCAAAATGCACCAAAAATGCAGCTACCATTTGGATCTATAAAACAAGCAACTACTTCAAACCCTCGTAAATCTAACGTGAGGAACCCAAATTAGGCAAAACAAAAACCAAATTTGAATTTTTCAACAACTCTGAATCTAATGGTGAAGTTATTTTTGCACCAAAATGCGCCGAAAATCACCCACCTCCAAAATTAAAAAAAGAAGAAAAGGGGATTTAGATATGAAGTTTGCAACCCTTATTGAAGAAAAAAACCTCATAAATTGAGAAGGGGTTCAATGAATCCATGCTTTGATACCATGTTAGAATTGTGAAACAAGCACAAAACCACAAGCCACAGGATCAAACAAAAAACCAATACACCTTCCACACAAGAGATCTGCAAACATTATGTGCAATATTCCTCAACAAGAAAAAGCTACAAAACCAAGAGACTCTCAAGAATATATGAAAGCTTGAGATAATAATTACAATGAGGGTTGATTTTTTATAAGAATAAAACCCTAAATGAGAAATGGATCAGATCATGACAAGTGTCAACATCACATGAGATGAGACATAATGATCTAATATTAGCTCAACTAATAAAAGCACAAATCACTCCTAAGTTTATCTTAAGTGCATGAGAATAAATTAGACTAATAATCAATTAAATATTAATTAATTATTAGCTAATGCATGATAACTCTAACATTTAAACCATTGGAGATGAACCCTATGGACCTCCTAAGACCTACATTCTCAATTTAAGAGTCCTAACATCCACATAAAACATGAAAAATCTATGAAAGTGATGCTCTTGCATCATACTCCCAAGGAAAAGAAAATAAACCCATGTTCCACTTGAGAGGAGGTCTACAACAGTTTTCCAATTACCTCAGTTTGTTGTGAAATGTCTATTTGTAAAGAATAAATCTCTCTTTATTTTTCCCACAAAGTCTCATCCTTGATATTCAAAATTTTCTCCAAAGAAGTGCATTGTCCATTGCATAAAGCTATCTCCTTATTTGCACCCTTTTAGGCCTTGTCAATGCACAATTCAGACTACAATTTAGTGATGGACCCCTACAACTTGCTAATTTGATATTTAGAGTCATGTTCCAAATCCTCTAAGCTACCTTGCACTTCTGAAAAATGTTTTAATGGTTGTTCAATTTGCTTGTCTTCAATTTCCTTCAACATATTATTCAACTTAGAATCCATTTCCAAAAGTTGATCCTCCTATGACCTTGCTTCATCATCTGCATCTTTGAATTTCTCTTGGAATATTGCTTCAACAACTAAGACTTTATCAATAAATTGTGCCACTAAAATCTCAAACTCAGATTTCTTGTTTTCCTTGTCTTGAAGACATGACCTAAATTTTTCAAACAAACCCTCCAAACATTGGATTGTTCTTTTAGCTTCTGATATTTCTTGGCAAAGCACACCACAAATTTGTAACTTATTTTACAATCCACCTATTTTATTACCTCAATCATTCAATTATGAATATGTAGCTTCCAGTGTAATAATGCCTCTTGGAATGACAACTGAATTTTCTCATTCTCCTCAACAAGTTTCTTATAATTTTTCTTCCTATACTCTAATGGCATCAGTGATAGCATTTTTCTCTACAACTACTTATTTGTGTTGTTTCGTACACTCATCTAGTGATCTTTTCAACATTTCAACATCTGATTGAAGGGTCTTGGTCTGAAAAATCAACAATATGAACTTTTTCTTTCCAATTTTCCATTTCTATTTCTACCTTCTTTATTGACTTTGCATAGTGAATGGCCTTCACCCTTTCTTTAGTAATATCATACTATAAAACTGTTAACTAACCTTCCTTGGTTTGAAGCTTCATATCATATAATTGGAATTGTCTTGTCAAATACTCAAAACCCTTTAGTTGATCTTTAATAGAAAATAACATAGCTTTTAAGATTTCCTCATTCAACAAGAAACAACAACTTTGCACACAGTTCTCTCTATTTTCATGGACCTCTATCTTAGGAATTAGCTCCTTAATTCCATCTTGTATTGATTCTCATTCACCAAATTTCCTTTGCAAATTAGAGATAACTTGGTTTGCATTCTCAAGTTCTAATTGCATATGCTTAGTGTCTTCAATTGAATTAAAATATTTGTCTTTCCATTATAGCAACTAAGAGTCTAAATCCTTCACAGTATTGGAAAGTAGGTAAATTTGTTTAGCTATCATAGTGGACTCATATTTAGTGTCTTCTAGCAACTATATGATGACTGATATTTCTTATTGGAGACAAGGAAGTTTGAAGCTCATTAACAACTATATTTGCATAACCCTTCAACATGTCTTGTATTTCCCAAGGCATCTCATCAATTCTTATTGCTGTTATGATAGTTCTAGGTCTGATCATCATTGCAAAAATTATCTTTTCCTCTTCAATTATCTTTAGAAACTCTTTTTCACCCACTAACATCACACTTGAGACAACCTTTTGGTCTTTATCTTCCTCCTTCAAAGGTGCTAAGTTATAGGTAACTCCATCCTTCTCCAAAACATAAACATTCTTCTTACCATCATGAATTTTTTTCCTATTACATGGCCAAGGCCTACCAAACAACACATGACATACATCCATAGGGATGATATCACATAACACCTTTTCTTTATACCTTCCTATTTGAAAATCTACCCAACATTGTTGATTGACTAGTACTTGTTGCCCCTTATTCAACCATGAGAATTTATAAGGTGTAGGATGAGGTAATATTTTTAAATTCGATTTCTCTACCATCTCAACAACAATTAGATTATTAGTACTACCTGAATTTATAACAACTTGGCAAAAATTACCTTGGCACTTGCAAATAGTCCCAAATAGTGACTTCCTTTGAGGTGTCTGCTTCTCCATTGGAACCTTGATCAATTTCCTTCTCATCAGCAAGGATTATCCTATCTTTGGATCTTCGAGTTGTGGTGAGGAGTTAACACTTTCTTCATCTCCTCCTTGAGAAACTTGAGTCCTTCTTTCATTCCTAAAGGTAGTAGAGGTTTTCTCTTTTGAACACTCCCAAGCTTGATGACTTGCAAACTTGTTACACTTGTAGCATTTTCCTGTGAAGCCATTTAATCCTCCTCATTGTCCAAATCTTCCTCTAAAGTTAGGCCTTCTTCCTCTAAAATCACCTCTTGAACTTGGTGCTTGTTCTTGTGATATTCTTGATTCACCTTGATCTCTTTGTGACTGTCTTCTATCAACATATGAACCTCTACCTCTAAAATTCCTTCCTCTACCTCTATTCTACTTTTTTTGCTTCCTATTCAACTTCTCCTTAGCCTTTAAG
The DNA here is from genome assembly GCA_007115665.2 of Sequoiadendron giganteum. Classification (NCBI taxonomy): domain Eukaryota; kingdom Viridiplantae; phylum Streptophyta; class Pinopsida; order Cupressales; family Cupressaceae; genus Sequoiadendron; species Sequoiadendron giganteum. Next base: position 448,756,999 of record CM021101.1, read on the forward strand.
GCTAGTTGATAACACTCTTCAATTTTCCTATGGCTTGTGAAGCTCAACTCATATTTGCAAGCTATAATTAAATCCATTAAGGTATCTTGCAACCTTGTCAATATTATCCTCCATGTGTCCTAATCTGATACTCAACTTATAAAACTCCTTAGTGTATTCTTTCACTCCCATATCCTTTTGTTTCAAGTTTTGCAACTTCCTATACAACTAATTCATGTAATTACTAGGAAATATTTTTCCCTTTAACTTGGGCACCATCCTATGCCAAGAAATAATATTGGATTTTCCTTTCTTTTTCCTTTCTACCTGAACATAATCCCACCATAGGGATGCATGACCTTTCAACTTGGTCCTGGTCAACTTTACTTGCTGCTCTTCAGGTACCTCCTCCAATTCAAAGTGTTTGTCCAACTCCCCTATCCAATCAAGGAGTTCTTCACCATTCAAACTACCTGCATACATTGGATGTTCCACCTTCACCTTGGTTCCTTCACTCTTGACTGCCTTCAACAATATTTCCATCTTCAAATCATCAACATCCCTCTCTTCTTGAGGTTCTTCTTATGGTTCCTCATCCACCACTTCCTCTCAGTCACTCATATCCCTTGTAACCACTCCTCTTCTTTGGTTAGCTTCCATTGCACTGATTCTTTCATCTATAATATAACTCTCATTTCCCTCATTTCTCTAGCAAGGGCTTCTCCCTTGACTGTGTTGCTATTCTCTCAGCCAATCTTTCAACATTCCTTGGAGGCATCTTTCTTTTTCTTTCTTAACCCTTAAATTAGATTTCTTACTTAATCTAGCTTCAATACCAATAATGATGCAAAGGAAAAACAACTTCAAGAAAGTTACTCTCAAGAACAAGGAAATGTGGTTCTTACAACAGTCTGCACAAGATTACTCTGATCTTTTAATGGTGACAACACACAATACTTGTATACATATAAAAATGACCTAATACATATCACACATCCTAAATGAAATTTTCTCATCATCAACATCATTATCACCTAATATCATTGTATTTCACATCAATTACATCAAAAACCCTAATTTCCTCTATTAATTGAATAATATTACATTATTTAATTAATTCACTTTTTCATCATTTTTGACTTATTAAATCAATTTCATTTATTTAATAAAGTCCTCATCCAAATTTATTCCTCCCGATTAATTAAATAACACCAATTATTAATTATCTCTTTAATTCACCTTATTCCCCTAAGTTAATTAAATTGTTATCACTTAATAGTTTAATTAAATCATTTTTCGCTAAACTTAAACTGTTGAATAAATTATTCAAAAACATCATCCAAAAGGTCAAAACAAACAAATACAACTTTTTTTGTGAAAAAAAATATGACTTGCACATTCAAATAAAAAAGGCTTAATTAATTAATTACCTTCAACCCCTTTTATGATTGAGAAAATTATGGTTTATTGATTGTTCACTCTGATTGGCTGACTGATTCATCTATTCTTCAATCCCACTAAAGACTCAACTTGATTTCTTCAATCCCACTGAAAGCTCAATCTATTTTATCAATCACACTAATTACATAATCAAAATCCACTAATTCTTCCCATCTAATTCCTCTCAATGGTTTCCAACTGTTGATCAGGATATTCTACTACGTGATCTCAATCATTCATTTTGAAACACAAAATCTATATAACAACCTCATTTCTTCTAAAAAATGATTAGAAAATTGACATCTTTTACACAATGAACTAATGCTGAAATTGTAATTAATTTCTTTACAAACTTTACATACATCTTCGATCAACATCATACAACTTTGAAGATTTTTGCTATGCATAAATGGAGGCTTCGTATTGATACAACAATGATCCAAAATCTTTGCAAACATAGTTCGACATGGGATGGTAATGCTACATCTTTATGAATTCAATTTATGTTTACTTATTTGATTGCATAGTTTGATTTCATTTCTTCATAGTTTCATTTCGTGAGTAATGAGCATGAATCATCATCTTTTTTCTTGAATTAGATTAGTTTAATTCATTGATTTTGATATTATTTTATTTATCAATTTCCCCCTTACATATTTTAGCACACTCGATGGGACCATGGTCCTTAACACTAACATGTCCTTGAGTGAGTTTTAAACAGTTTCAAGTTCTAGAAATGCACTTGAGAAATTTTCACGTAGAAGCTACAAGAAATTCACACTATCGCTCTTTCATTTCGACCGCAATCACTTATTTTTCAGTCGATTTTTCCATTTACAACGCTTTTGATCTAGAAACAGGGCTATTTCAATTTTCCTAGCCACTTCTGCTTCAAAAACAAGGCCGCCTTCAATTTTTCTAACTGCACTTGCAAAAATGACAGGGCCACTTTTGATTTAAAGTTTCACTTTTTCTCTTTGATCTACAATTTTTTTAAAAATTTCTAACACTAACAATTGTTGGTTTGAATGTTTGGAGGGTACTAAAATTGTTTATATAGGATTTGCAGAAGCATTATGTGTGTTTATTCAAGAACAAACTAAAAATTTATTACAGAGAAGGTGAACGGTCTAAATCAAGATTTTCAAAAGCTTTGATAGTTTAGAGAATTTTTGAAATTGGTGTTTTAAAAATAATCTTTCCAAAGGTTTCATAGTTTAGGAAACCTTCAATTGGTTCTTTAAAAATGGACCCCACAACTTGCATGTTTTGATTTGGTGCTCTAAAAAGAACGTTCAAAGAGCTTTCTAGGTTTAGAACAAGATTCCAATTTGGTGCTTTAAAAAGAACATTTCAAGAAGCTTTCTAGTTTAGGAAAACACTTTGAAATTGGTGCTATAAAATTGAGCCCCACAAACTCACACATTTTCGTTTTGGTGTTCTAAAAATAAATTTTATAAGGTTTTCTAGATTAGAATAACACTTTATTTTGGTGCTCTTAAAAAATCTTGTTTTTGACCAAACACTTTCAATATGTTGAAAAAACAAACAATTTCATTTTTGTTGACCAATTAAGACAAGGATTGTTAGAAGCACTCAGTTTTGGGCTTAAAACTAGAAAAATACTTATTGATTTGTGCATAATTGCCTGAGATCCAAAACATTTCATTTTGGTGCACATAAAAACAAATTTCTATCTTGTACACATTTCCTTTCTCTCTTTTCTGGATAGCATTGCTTAAGGGACTTAAAACTAAATTACAATGAAGTGTATATTGTGTCTTCCATGTGTGGAAAACTAAAGTGTCTATCCTCTCCCCTTGTGTCTTTTGGTGATCTTGTGTGATGAAAAGCATTTTTGAGTTTTGCACTTTGTTTATTTTAATTTTACCTTAAAAAGGGGGCTTGTTATGAGACACATCTCATGAAGGAGAAGTCATAAGCAAGGTCTCAAAGCATGTTTATTGGTGGGCTATATTAAAGGTTGTGAAATCATAAGAAAGTAGCTCCAATCCTAGGTGACAATATACTGCACCTAATCCCATGCCTTAAGTGGAACGAGAATGGTTAAAGAGTATTAAGTGACCAGGGGATGGCAGTGTATGTACGGTGTTCATAGTTTGTCATTAAAAACCTTGTTTTAGAGGCCATCCATGTTTTTTGAAATATTCTTTGAAAGTGGTGCATCATAACTTTGCTTCTGATAAGTTACTTGCCAAGTCCAATTTTTGGTTGAGGCGTAGAGCTTAAGAGTTCATTCTTAACATACTTTTACAATCCTCCATAAACTGCATGTAAAATCATCCCTTCGGGGCATGAGGTAAGCCTACCTAAACGAGTGTACCTATCTAGGGTAACTTGATTAATGCATGCCAGGGCTACATTATTGACATCAAACATTTTCTTGAATTAAGATGAACACATCAAAACAAACATTAAACATGGTTATGAAACTTCAAACCCTTTAGACTTAGTGTGAATACTTTGAAAAGAGACCTATATTTGCACTCCTTGAAATATATCTTAAACAAATATCTTTAAGGTTTCTGAATATTTAAGCTTAGATCTCAAGTCACACTAAGAATAAATCAACATTGGAAACTATGGCTTTAGCATTTCAATTTTCATGAAATTTGAGATTTTGTGAAAGGAAACATGCTTAAAGTTATAGAGATTGAGGGTCAAATAGTTTTGATTGTTGTGTTGCATGATATCGCTTGCCAAAATCTCAAATTAGATCAAACCAAGACATAAAATTTGAAAATTTATCTAAACTACTGCCAAAACATAGAAACTGAAAAACAAATCGGCATAGAATATTGCTATTGTTGTTGTTTCTACTGCACTTGACCAAAAACTATCCATAGTCGATCAAATACTTGCCACTTTTTCTCTCTAGATTTTGACAGTTAGTACTGAAACCTGCTACATTTGTAAAACTGAACGTAGTCGACTTCATAAATACCACACTTGAACCTAATACTGTCTCACTTGATCTATTATCTGAACTGCAATCGACTTAAATCTTGCCACTTTTGCTCAAAACAATTTCTTTTTCCTGCACAATTCATCAGTCAAAAAATTCACTCATAAAGGCTGATTTTGAGAAAAATTATCATAGTTAACTTTCAAATTTTGTCATAGTAGACCAAAATCTTGCCACTTTTGAGATATTTTACCGCTATTATCCTGAAATCACCACTTTTTCTTTATTTTCTGGGGAAAATCAGAAGACTTGTCTGAAACTGATTACAAATCTTGTGAGAAAAAAATAGTTAGACTCCCAAAACACGTCATAAATCACATTAGGCTATCATCCATTTGCAAAAAATAAACACTCCAAACTACTTTTAGGATTAAAAAGTAAAACAAAAAACCTGGGTCATTCCTTCACTCAAACTTCTAAGATATCAACATTTTCTTGGACCTCAAGGCTAGATCAAGTACATTTCCTGCAATATATCCCCTAGAAAAATGAAGTGAAATATCGATCCAAGTCTTTCAACATTTTGAGTCCCAAAAAATAGTATCATTCACCAACACCATTCACTTTATGACCATTTGGCATCCAATTTCTCTAGTTCAACAACCAAATATTATGACACCAATTATACAACCAAGTCTCACACAAATTGAGGGTGAAAAAATAGACATTATCAGTAGTTTGAGAAGTTTTATATTCAAGAGAAACGAAGCACCAACCCAGTGGAGAAACATAGCTAACATCCTAGACAAAGAGGAACGAAAAGAGGATCTTGCGGTCGGAAGGCCCATATTACCACCTACTCCATGGCAATATATACCATCCTTAAAACAAGAAAATACCAAAAACACTCAAAAAATAGAAAATCCCAAAAACAAAGCGCATTCCTTTTTTCCATAGTTAGAAATAAAAAACTTTTGGCACTTGTTTATGACAACAACATGATCACGACATATAAAATAGATGGAATAAAACAACATTAGCTCTAGCATGCCTCCAAAAAACACCACAAATGATGAAAGTGACCCATTGGATTATAGACCAAGTGACCTTATAACTCCTCGAAAGAAACCAAACCCACCACCAAGTGAGGAGGTAATCCGTAGACAACAAGAAATGATGGATAATTCAAGACAAAACCCAAAGGACATGGTCATAGAAGAAGGGGATAGTGAGGAAGAAATAGATTAGGAATAGTTCTTTCAACACTTGAACAATCCCAAGGTACTTAAACTAAAGGACAAATTGCTAAGAAAGGATCCAAATGCATACTTCTTCAAATTAGCACAAATTGGTGCTAAGCTACCTATAGACTTTAACGTGGAAGGCCTTAAGGATCCTAACCTCATTCCCTTAGGGGATAACTCAGTTGTGAAAAAAATACCAAAACTAGTGGAGATTCAGAACATGTCACCAATCTTCTCACAAAGCAATGATCAACCTAAACAACAACCAATGGACAACCCTTTGTTTATGGAATGAACCCAAATTGAGAAAGCAACAATGGCCCAACAATATCAAGGAGGTCCATCTCAATATGTGCCACAAAAAAAACAATATAAAAAACATGGGATATTTTCCAACAATGGAACAATAAGGAAACATCCCATCACAAGGATAAATTCCACAAAATGCCTCATACATTGAACCTTCAACCAACATGCCAATCCAACAAGGTATACCACCAATGCACTACCAAGGTAACCTTTAAAATAATTTGTCCCAACAACAAGGTATACCACTAATGCACTATCAAGGTAAAATTCAATACCATTCATCCCAACAAAAAAGTGTACTATCAACACACTATCAGGGTAACCTTCAAAATAGTTCATCCCAACAACAAGGTGTACCACCAATGCACTATCAGGGTAACATTCAAAATAATTCTTCTGAACAACAAGGTATACCACCAATGCACTATTAGGGTAACCTTCAAAACAATTCATCCCAACAACAAGGTATACCACCAATGCACTATAAAGGTAACCCTCAATACCATTCATCCCAAAAACAAGGTGTATTGCCAATGCACTACTAGGGTAACCTTCAAAATAAATTATCTCAACAACAAGGTATACCACCAACACACTACAAGGGTACCCTTCAACAAAATCAACCACAACAAGGTGTACCACCAACACACTATCAAGGTACCCCTCTCCAACAAAATCAACAAGGTCTTAATAATCCTTCCCCCCAACAAGGAATTAACCCTCCTTTCACACAACAAGGACTTAATCCTCCTTATATTCAACAAGTACTTAATCCTCCTTCCATACAACAAGGACTTAACCCTCCTTACATTCAACAAGGACTTAATCCTCCTTACATTCAACAAGGACTCAATCCTCCTTCCACCCAACATGGTTACCAATGTCTTATACCTCCACCGTACCTAACTTATGACCAAACAAACATTTTGGGACAACAAGGATACTACACACAAGGACCACAAAAAAATGTACAAACACAGAGGTAGGCATGCAACTACAAGCCCTAAATCAAAAGATATTGGACATGCAAATTGGAAAACAAAAGAAGACCTACACTCTATAGGTTATATGTCCATTCCCTTTTGATCGCCCTATTACTATGCTAGCCTTCCCTAAAAATTTCAAAATACCAAAGTTTGACAAGTATAAGGGAAAAGGCGACCCCGTAGAAAATATTTGAGATTTCTTAGTATTTTGCATGGAATTGAAAAAGAATGATTCCTACCTAATGAGACTTTTTCCACACAGTCTTAATGGTCATACTATGGAATAGTTCACCCACCTACCTCCAGGTATTAAGATTTTTGATTAATTGACCAACAAGTTTGTGAATCACTCACCATCAAAGAACTATACGAAATTAAAAAAATCCAAGGAGAATACCTTACATCCTACCTACAAATATGGAGACATAAAGCTAGTAGTTGCAAGTGGCCTATTCCTTACAAAGAACTAGTGGATATCTTTGTTTCCAATGTCCAAGCAGAAATCAATTACCAACTCATCATGTTGTGCCCCAATAACTCTGAAGAGACTATAGAAATGGGACTGCACATTAAAAGAGATATCATAGAAAGATGAGTCATTAAACTGAGCAACTCAAAAGACAACCTTTCTATTTTGAATGAAAAACCCAAGATTTGGGCCAAGAACAAAAATGTTACCGATGGTGGAGTAGTGGATGCTAGAGCTATATGGAATGTGAAAAATCCCAATGGACTAAAAAAAAAACCCCAAGTTGCACAAATGAGCTATGCCCCCAACAACGTACAAAATAATCAACTTAGCTATCCCCAAAACAATCAATCAAATAACCAACAAACAAATCAAGGAGGACAACAAAGACAATATGACCAACCAAGGAGGAAATTTACTCAATTAGGAGAAAAACTTGAAACAATCATGTGCAAATTAGTTCAACAAAACCTCATCAAAGTCAATGAGCATCCAAACTATGAAGGGCCAAGTTTTAAAACAACATGGTATAATGAAAAATACTTATGTGAGTTCCAAAAAATAAAGGGACATACGGAAAATAATTGTATGAGACTTAAACATAATAATACAATACTTAATCGACAAAGGAGAAGTGGATATAGAACATCATCTTGGAAACAAAGACCTCCAAATCTACACAAATCCAATTCCTAACCATGCTAAGAAAAATGGCAAAGGGAAAGAACAAGACTATCACAATGCCAACTACACCTATGGTTACACTATCTTAGGTACACTCTCCCAAGTAGATGACACTAGGGTCAATGTGTTAACCATACGAGGTAGGGAACCCGAATGTAATGCAACTACTCGTTGAGGGAAAGTCATAATACAAGGATCCCCACCTAAACCCACAACTAAGTCATCCAATGACTATAGTATTATGGAACAGCTGAAGAAGACCCCTACTTTGATCTCCATCCTAGAGCTGATAAAGCTATCACTTGCACATAGGGAAATACTAGAGAAAGCTTTGGAAACATTGGTCCCTAATGACACCAATCCTAATCAGTTTCAAGTGATGGTTGGAAAATTCATGGCCAATCATCATTTAGTCTTTTGTAAGAAAGACCTTCCACATAATTTGTTCCACAATGAAGTCCTCTATATAGGTTGGTGTCCACAAACATATGGTCAAAAGAGTATTGATAGATAATAGTGCAGGTTTAAACATCCATATCTTGAAATTTGTTAAACAATTGTGGAATTCTAATGATGTAATTGACAAGGGGAAGAGCATCACTATAAGGGCTTATGATGACTTAGAAAGAAATTTAGAAGGGACCATCAAACTACCTATACAAATAGGGCTGACAACAATAGAAACATGTCAAGTATTGAACCTTGAGCTACCATATAAAATTCTTCTAGGATGCCCATGGATTCATGCATTGCAAGTAGCTCCCTTGAAATTTTACTAGCATCTAAAATTTCCTCACAAAGGAAAGGAGGTTACATTGTATGCTGATTGTGAACCCTTCCACTATTGTGCAAAATTGGAGGAGAAATACAACAAAATATAGCATATACCTAATAATGATATATTATTTCACTCCTCATATGTCGACCCATCAACACTTCCATCAACTTCAACTAAACCCTCATCAAGTGAGCAACCAAAATTTGATCCCAAGATTCAAGTACTTGACAAAGGTAATGGGAACTATCATTTCAATCAAGCCTTTTGCATTGGAATGCTTCCCCCAACACCAAAGGCTTATGGAGGGCCTAAGGAGATAAAACATGTTTAAGCAGTAACAATAGTATTCAAATCCACAATCATTACCAAGTGAGGAGATATGAAGAATGAGGAAATATTTAAAAAGGACCATTAGTCAATGATCTACAAAGAAGACCAAAAAGAACTAGAACAACTACAATCCCTTCTAATTGATCCTAGCAGTAAAGGTTATCAACTAGCTAAACAAATGGGATACACTAGAAAAGGTGGCCTTGGGTGACATAAATAAGGTAGATGGGAACCTATTATAGTGGAACAAAGAAAGAACATAGGACTAGGCTATGGTTCAATAGGTCTTGTTACTCCAAACACTTGATGCACCTCTTTTAAGAAGGGAGCTCCTTCTACTGACATTAAGACATAAAATATCTACCATATTATAGACAATGATTTACCCATTGAGGACTTATTTGAAAGCTTTAGCATAAGCATATTCCCTACCAACCTAGCAAGCCTACATTCAAAGACTATACTTATGAAACAAACTCTAACAAGTATGAATGTGATTCTCCTTCCTTCGTCTCCTCTAGCGATGATGACCTAGATGCCCAATGGGAGAATGATGTTAGAGCTATATTGACCATTTCAACAACTTTCATAAGCTTTACAAATAGTGATGAAAACCTACCCCTTTACTACCCACAGTTAATATATTAGGACCAACAACACCATACAACTATTTTGGATCAATTCAAAAATGGTGAAGCTATTGCAGATTTTATGGGACTTCGAACCGATATACCATTAGGAGATCATAAAATGAGTTTTTTCATGGAAATCAAACAAGAAACATATTTTGGAGGGGAGATCATGTCTTCTAGTTGCAAAATTGAAAAATAAAATGAAAATAAAAATGAGATCCCCTAGGGAAAATAATGATGTGGCTCTATTGGATCTTGAAAAGAGAAAAATAAAGGATGAATCTAAGGATGAAAACCTCTCTAAGGTGCCCGAAGATGGAGGATTCAATCTCCCTATTTCTGAATATCAAGAGAAGTCGACACTTCTTGTTGAAGAAGTTGAATCCATTAATGTTGGCATGATAGAGAACCCAAAAATCACATACCATGCAACACTGCTTGATCCTGAAGAGAAAGTGAACTTCTCAATGTTCATCAATGAAAGGAAGATAGACTTTGCATGGATATATGTAGACATGCTAGGGATAGATTCAACATTGTTCATACACCACCTAGCCATATTTCTTGGAGCTAAATCTATCAAGTAGAAGCTAATAAATATGCATCCCCAGATAACACTTTTGGTAAAAGTAGAACTAAAGAAACTGCTAGATGTAGGCTTCATCAGACCAACTGATTATCCAGAATGGATATCAAATCTAGTACCCATATCAAAGCTCATTGGGGGAATAAGAATTTATATAGATTTCTGAGATCTAAACAAAGTTTGTCCCAAAGATGAATTCCCTCTTCCAAGCATTGATATGATTGTAGATATAAAAATAGGGCATGAAATGTTGCCACTAATTGATGGCTTCTCAAGATATAATCAGATTAAGATATCCCTTAACAATCAACATAATACAACATTCACTCTTGCATGGGGGACCTTCTGCTGGAATGTCATGCCATTCGGTCTAAAGAATTTAGGAGTGACTTATCAGCAAGAAATGACTACAATATTTCATGATATACTACATACAATTATGGAAGACTATGTGGATGACATACTAGCGAAGTCCATCAAAAGAGAAGACCACTTGACCAATCTTGCAAAGGTGTTTGACAAACTCAAATAGTATAACTTGAGGCTCAATCCGAAAAAGTGTGTATTCAAAGTAACATCTAGAAAACTGCTAGGGTACATAGTATCAAGGAGAGGCATTGAAGTAGATCTAGTAAAGGTAAAATTCATATTAGAAATGCCTCCTCCAAAGAAATTGAAGCAGCTTAGAAGTCTACAGGGGAAACAATAGTCCATCTGGCGATTCATCATGCAGCTGATAGGAAAGTGTCATCCGTTCACTCATCTCCTACACAAGGACATCACATTCAAGTGGGATGGTAGATGTGATGAAGCATTCCAAAAAGTCAAAAAGTATCTACTTACTCCTCTAGTACTAATGCCACCTATTCCAGATAAAGTAATGATACTCTATGTATGTACAACACAAACAACATTAGGAGCTCTCTTAGCATAGCTAGATGATAATAACAAAGAAAGAGAAGTCTACTATATCAGCCAAACACTAGTGGGCTATGAATTGAACTATTCTCCCATAGAAATAGTGTGTCTCTCTATTTTATTGCGGCATAAAATTTGAGACACTATATCTTGAACAAACAAGTAAAGCTAATCTCAAAAGTAGATCTACTAAAGTACCTACTAGCAAAAGAAACTCTAACGAGCAGGATTTATAAATGGGTGATGATACTGAGCAAGTTTGATATAGAATATGTAGATAGGAGAGCCATCAAAGGATAGATCATAGTCGATAAACTAGATGAAGCACCAATGTAAGATCACCGACCTCTCACAAGAAACTTCCCAAATGAAAGCATGCTGCTAACATAATAGACAAGTCATTGGACCTTGTACTTTGAAAAGTCTCACATTCAACATGACTCAAGATTAGGTATATTATTTCTCACACCACAGGGAGATAGTATATATAAGGCTTATATAATTGATTTCCCATGTACAAATAACATCTTGGAGTATGAAGCACTAATCACAAGACTCAAAATGGCTATCGAATGGAGGATAAAAGAACTACAGGTTTATGGAGATTCTCAACTGGTAATCAAGAAAGTAAATGATGAGTATCAAATAAAGGATGACAAGATGATGCCATGTAAAAGGATGATGGACAACTTAAAATGATATTTTTCACCATGAATTTTGAATAGATTCCGCAGATCAACAACAAAGTAGTCGACATAATGGCAATGATTGATTTGCTCCTCGACATCCCCCATAACATTTCTAAGTATGAATTCCTTATGGAGCAACTACTTGTACCAAAATTTGATATCCAGAAATCAGAACTAGTGTGTGTTGTTGTTCATCCTAACTCGACATTCTACCATGATACATTTTACTATATCCAACATGGTATCATACCCCCTCACTTGACAAACACACAAAAGAAAACCTTTATCCATAAGACTACTTGATTCACAATACTAGGAGACACCTTATATTATCGAAGTTTAGAAGGTACTTTACGCTGATTTCTTGATGTAGAAGAAGTGTAAACCACCCTACAAGAGGTACACAAAGGAGTTTGTGGGTCCCACTCTAGTGGAGCTAACCTAGCACAAAATTTACTAAGAACATGATACTATTGGTCGTCAATGGAGCAAGAAGCTATTTCTCAAACAAAAAAATGTCAACAACACAGTGACCTCATTCATGCACTGAGATAGGAGCTAATACCTACTATCACAACACCATGTCCTTTTTCATAGTGGGGATTAGACTTGGTAGGTAAGATCTCTCTTGCCTCTTCCAATGGACATAATTTCATTATTACCATAACTGAATACTTCATGAAATGGATAGAAGTATGTGAGGGGGAGAATTTTGATCAGAAGATGAATCAAAACATGTCAAATCCAAGAATCTAAAATAAAATTAACATATTAATCTAAGATATAAACCTACACATATGAAATGAAACTAAGCTATCCTAACATGCATAAACGAATCTATGATTATAGTATTGAATGTACATGAATAACACAATCTTACCATCCTATTGTGGAGTGTATTCACCTGATGTTGGGTTTATCTTATCAACGTGAAGCTTGCAAAGTTTGTGTGCAAAATATTGATGAGTGGCTACTGTGTTTGGTTGATCGAAGAAATTGTGAAGCTCTATCAGTGGTGTTCTTGACAACACTTTGATGCTCAATGTATGTTGATTCTTTGATCCTTATTTGTGAGGAAAGGGGTTTGTTATATAGAAAAAAAGATTTGAAATGAATGATCAAGATCATGTTGAAGAATATCCAAATCAATGGTTGGAGAGTGTTGAAAGGATTAAGATATGAGAAAATTATGCAAAGTTGATTCCACAATTTGGGTGATTGAGAAATAGATTGGCCAGTTAGGGATGTGATTGATCAATTAATAGATTTAGATTGATCGGTCTGGATTTTGATGGCTTAGTTAGGAATGTGACGGATCAGTTAACAAATTAGATTTCTCAGTTAACAATTTGGATTGACCAGTTAACAAATTAGATTGCTTAGTTAGCAATCGTAATTTTCTCAACCAGAAAGTGGGTGGGGAATATCAATTAATTGATCTAATTAATTAATTCCTTTTTTGGAGTTGAAAATGCAAATCAATTTTGACTTTTGTAAACAAAGTTACATTAGTTTGATTTGAATTTTGATAATTGATTTGAATAGTTTGATTTAATTATTTCAAATTTTGGAGGGAAAGTGTCGTAATTAAATTATTATTTAATAATTTAATCAACTTAGGGGAATAAGGTGATTTAGCAACGTAATTAAATAATTGACATTATTTAATCAATCAAGATGAAATAAAGTGAGATAGGACTTTATTAAATAAATGTGATTTATTTAATTGGCTTAAATAATGAAATGTGAATTAATCAAATAATGTTGTTTTATTTAATCAATAGAGGAATTAGGGTTTTCAGGACTTTATTAAATAAGTGAAATTTATTTAATTTGTTTGAAGTGATGAAAAAGTGAATTAATTAAATAATGTTGTATTATTCAATTAATAAAGGAATTAGGGTTTTTGATGTCGTTTCGATGTGGTGTGATGTGGGGACGTTGCAGAATCATTTTAAGCTATTTTAGAGTGATTCTGAGATGTTCCAAGACATTACAGGATGATTTCAAATTGTTTCGGGATGATTTGAGACATTACATAATGATTTTGAGCTATTTTAGGATGATTCCGAGTTGTTTTCGAGGTGATTTCAAGATGTTTTGAGATATTATGGGATGATTCTGAGATATTCGAGGATGATTTTGAGATGTTATAGGATGATTCTAAGATGTTCTGAGTTATTTTGGGATGGTTTCGAGATGTTATGGGATGTTCCGAGATGATTCCGAGTCATTCTAAGATGTTAGAGGATGTTCTAGGATGATGTTTAATGTTGTTTGATGCTTGACGATGTTGTTTGATGTCATTTGATATTTTTTGATGCTATTCGATGTTTTTCGATGCTGTTCAGGGTGTACGACAAGTGTTAGGTAAATTTTACATGTCTACACTTTTCCCTTCTTTGATACAAAGTATTGGTTTCTTTGGTTCAAAGAACATTGCCCCGGTATGCCCCAGGTGCAAAATTTGCCCCAGTATACCATAGGTGAAAGAATTTCCCCAATATGCCCCCAAAAAGATAGCATGGATGGTGCCCCATAGGAAATTTGATGAAAATTTTGGATAATGAACCAAGTTTTTTGATAATATGATGTGATGCATTAAGTGCAAGGATTGACAGAAGAAATGTTTGACTAGAAGAAAATGTTAGTAAGATTGAGAAGATAGAAGAAAGTGGATGATATTAGAAGAAAATGTTAGTAAGAATGTGATGTCATTAATGAGTTGCTTTTTCTTTACTTGGAGGCTTCGTAGTTTGAACAATCCTATTTGATATAGCAAACATATATGATGCACTAGGGTATTAATGACCAAGGTGACTTTGTATCCATTGTGTGGAATTTGACTCTACAAACAAGGAGTATTCTTGTTCATACTAGACATACATAAACTTTGTTTAAAGTATATAGTTGGGTTGTGTTGAAACATTTTTAGACCAGTCACACAAAGAGGTATAGGACACCTAACTCAAAAATTCTACACGATTTTCAGTCCATTTACAAAGAGAGGTATGAAATACCTAACATGCAACTGCTACACAAATTTTGGACCATTTACACAAAGAGGTATGAAATACCTAAAATGTAACTGCTATAAAAATTGTTTCAACACAACTTTCATACACTCAATAAAGCAAGTATTCGCCATGGTAGTTTCAAAAAAATATCCAACAAATAGAAAACCAAAATGATGCTCAATTTCCCTCACTCCTTCCTCTCTAAATCCTTATGGATATCCTCAAGAGATCCTAGGAATGAGCCAATAATGTAAATCGAAAAGATAAGACTACAAAAAGATAAAAAACAAAGTTGTTGTATCACTTGCTCTATCTGTTATGGGACTATTATCTGGTGTTGATCATGTCTTTTGTAGGAACGGATCCATTAAGACATATCTTAGGATGTTGTTGGGAATTTTCAATAGATAGGTAGTTATAATTGGCTTTGTTTTTGTTTGCTTGCACTCAAATCCTTGTGATTGTTTTCTTGAAAGTTCTAGCTTTTGATGTTGCTTTGTTTATTTGTCTATTTTTTCAAAGGGTGAGTGTGATGATCTGTTTATTATGGATGCACCTTTATTGCAGATAGGTGATGGTGGAAATAGGCTTTTTGAGATTTTTTAAATGTTTTTGTGCTTTTTTATGTTTATTTGACGTTGTTTTTGTTGTGTTTTCAAGTTATTTGAATGTTTTTATTTTGTTGATTATCGAGGAGCTATGGTGAGGATTCGGGGAGCCTCATGTCATGGGGATGCATTTCGAGAGTTTGGATATCCTTTAGGCATTGGTTTCATAGTATGTAACTTGTCGCTTCTCATTTTTATTTTGTTACGTTCTCGTATTGTGTGTACAAAGTTTCTTGAGTCAATAGCAAAGTTCTGGTGATTTATGAGCATTTGCATCATTTTCCTCGCCTTTTCTAGGCTAGAACCTCACACTTGACCCTTAAACAATCACTCTTGACTTAAAACCTCACTCTTGACCTAAAACCTCTCTTTTGATTCATGCACACGCTCTAAAATATCACACTTGACTAAAAAACTCGCTTTTGACATGCTTTGGAGCTATTTCCTTGCTTTTGCTTAAGAATATCACACTCGCTTTAAAATATCACATCTGAAAACCTTGCACTTGTTCTAAAATCTTGCACTTGACTTAAAACTTCGCTTTTGTTTCATGCTCTTGACTTAAAACCTCACTTTTGTTTTCTCTGTGACTTGTAATTTTTATGCTAGCTTCAAACGACCATATCTTGGTCATATGGAAGTATTTTTCAATGATTCTTTTTTAAAATGGGGTATAATTTCATGATATTTGCAATGATGTAAGTGGTTTTCAAATTTTGTATAGTTAAAATTTCCATTAGTTTCATGAGTGTGCATTTTACATTGTTCATTTAAACCCCGTTAGCATTTGCTCGTTGTCATCATAAATGTCGTTTGTCATCATGTTTTGTGTTGCTTGACATGTTAAGAGTGAAACCCTAACATCATGGGTTAAAATGATTTTAGGTGGTCCTCAAACCATTGTAGTTGAGGGAGAGACAATTTCAAGATCTGTTTGATCTGATTATCGATTTCATGGGTTTTGTTGTTTTGTGAATGTTTTTGGATTTTGGAATTTTTTGGATTTGTTTGGATTTTGTATTTTTGACTAAGTTGGAAGAAATCCTAATGGAAACCTAAGGGGACTGATCTAAGGCCCTAGGGGCTAAAAATCCTTTCCTATGTTGTGCACATAGAGACCATGTAGTTCGACTATTTGAATCAAAGCATAAACTTGTTTTTGGGATAAATAATTTTTGGGTTGATATTCCACTTCCGTGTCCAGAGGATATGTTGTAGGAAATCTACTTGAAATAGTTGTGGGGTTCAAGAAAATGTTGAAATATTAGACTATTTGAGTAAAGGAATAATCCAACGACGTTGTTTTGTTTTTGATTTTTTTCAGATGTTTTTGATTTTTTATAATTTTATAATTTATTTTTTACCCTTTTTCCTGGGGTGTAAGATATTGAAAACTTGGATTGAGACTTCACTTTCTTTTTCTAGAGGATATGTTGTGGAAAAGCTTACATGAACTAGTTGTGAGGTTCAAGAAACTGTTGATATCTTAGGATTTTTGAGTGAAGGAATAATCCATGTTGTCGTCATCTTCGAAGGTTACCTTGGTAGTGCATTGGCGGTACACCTTGTTGTTGGGATGAACTATTTCAAAGGTTACCCTGATAGTGCATTGGTGGGTATACCTTGTTGTTGGTGGATTTTTACCCTCTTTCTGGGGTGTAAGATGTTGAAAACTTGGATTGATACTTCACTTTGTTTTTATAGAGGATATGTTGTAGAAAAGCTTACATGAACTATCTGTGGGGTTCAAGCAACTATTGATATCTTACAATTTTTGAGCAAAGGAATAACCCATGTTGTTGTCATCTTTGAAGGTTACCTTGGTAGTGTGTTGGTGGTATTGTTGGACTTTCCATTGCACCAAAATATCAACCTGTCAATGCCCAATACAAGCTTTGATTAAGAACCACATGAGGTGGTTAGACCATGTCACAAACCCAAGTGCTAGTGCTGAAGGGAAGACCAAGGGTCACAACTTGCAACAATCCCCTCCCCAACACAAGCATTGGGTTTGAACCTATGACAAACTCTGATACTAATTATTGGACTTTTTGTTGCACCAAGAGATCGACCTGTCAATGTTCGATACAAGATTTGGTTAAGAACCATAGGAGGTGGTTAGACCATGTCACAAACCCAAGCACTAGTGCTGCAAGGAAGACCAAGGGTCACACCTTGCAATAGGTATACCTTGTTGTTGGGATGAATTTTTTTGAAGGTTACCCTGGTGGTGCACTGGTGGGTATACCTTGTTGTTGTTGAAGTTTTACCCTCTTTCCTGGGGTGTAAGATGTTGAAAACTTGGATTGATACTTCACTTTCTTTTTCTAGAGGATATGTTGTGGAAAAGCTTACCTAAACTAGCTGTAGGGTTCAAGAAACTATTGATATCTTAGAATTTTCAAGTGAAGGAATAATCCATGTTGTCATCATCTTTGAAGGTTACCTTGGTAGTGTGTTGGTGGTACACCTTGTTGTTGGGATGAATTTTTTTGAAGGTTACCCTGGTGGTGCATTGATGGATATACCTTGTTGTTGGTGGATTTTTACCATCTTTCCTAGGGTGTAAGATGTTTAAAACTTAGATTGATACTTCACCTTGTTTTTCTAGAGGATATATTTCAAAACAGATTACTTGAACTAGTTGTGGGGTTCAAGCAACTATTGAAATCTTAGAATTTTTGATTGAAGGAATAATCTGAGTTGTCGTCATCTTTGAAGGTTACCTTGGTAGTGCGTTGGTGGTACACCTTGTTATTGGGACACATTTTTTTGAAGGTTACCCTGGTGGTGTGTTAGTGGGTATACCTTGTTGTTGGTGGATTTTTACCCTCTTTCCTGAGGTATAAGATGTTGAGAACTTGGATTGATACTTCACCTTTTTTTTCTAGAGTATATGTTGCGAAAAATATTACTTGAAATAGCTGTAGGGTTCAAGCAATTGTTGATATCTTAGAAGTGTTAAGTGAAGGAATAATCCACGTTGTTGTCATCTTTGAAGGTTATCTTGGTAGTGCATTGGTGGTACACCTTGTTTTTGGGATGATTTGTTTTGAAGGTTACCTTGGTAGTGCATTGGTAAGTATACCTTGTTGTTGGTATGAACTATTTTGAAGGTTACCCTGCTAGTGCATTGGAAGGATACCTTGTTGATGGTACGATGCCTAAATCACACTGTGAGTTAGAAGACATAGATCAAGATTTGTTTTGAAGCAAGATGCAACTATTTTCCCCCAGTATCTAGCAATTTAGGTGATGGATTATCTTGTGATAGGATAACATGTTTGGATAGAGTATGTCCTTTGGAAAATGCCTCATGGCTCAGATAAAGTTGGATAATATAGAATCAATGATAGGGACCTATGTCAAGATGTTTTCCATAAGCAAGTGTAAAATTTATATCCAAAATTTGTCAAGATCAAGATAAGTTGGATTTTGGAAAAAATGGCTTGGGTTTGTTATGGATAAGTTGAGATGCTTCCACTTAAAATGGTGCATGCAGATTTTCAATTCTACACATGATGCCTGTTTGACAGGTTTTCACCATGGTACTTGTCCAAAGCACCACCATAGTGGTTTTCACTGGAGGATGATTTTTTTCTTGACTATTTTTCTTGATTTCTGATGTGACACAAGATGCCTGTTTACTAGGTTTTCATCATGGTGACACTTTTTTGCTCATGTTGGACCACCTGGTGGTGCTGATGTAGATGATATTGGTGATGATATGGTCATTGTTTCTATCATGACATGCCAACGATATCTTGCTTGGAGGAGTTGTTTTGCTAGGATACAATCACGTGAATGTAACCTCTGATAATTCTTATCTTCCTTGTTGATATGAGAGCTAACCTTACCTTGTTGTGCACATCGCGATAGAGTTCCCTTAGAGTCCTTATGATAAAGAGTTACTGCCAACACATGGTCAATGTGAGATTTGGATATCATGGATGGAAAACTCCATTGAGGGATATGATATTTAGATGGATTGGTCGACAGTTTAGAACCTTTGACTCTCCAAACTTGGGATGATGAGAAATGATGGGTGGATATGGATATTCGATTGGGACCAATGTCTTGATATACTTTGTAAGTTTCTCTTGAAGCTTGCTTTTGCATTGTTGGACATCTTTGATGAATAAACTTCCCTTTTTGATTTTTCCCCATAGTTTCTTTGACTAATGGAGTTTGATAGGGATGATTTTCTTTCTCTTGCTTTTGTATCCATTTGAATATTTCTTGTCCATTTATTTTGCTGATTCTTTTGCTTCAATGACTTGTTCCTTTCTTTGATATAGCTTTTTCTTTTTTTGTTGGTCCCAATAAGAGGATGGAAATATATGTGGATGGCGATTCATGGCATGGATAGTTGTAACATTGGTAGTAGTTTCATCATAAGGACCCTTCATGCTCTATATGTTGATGCTTGCATTAGATAAAGTTGTCCCCAGTATTATGGAGGTATCCCTGATATGTTTAGATTCCTTTGAATTTCCAAGAACTTGATGCTTAGGATCACCAACAATCTGCATTGGTTCTAGGATACCCTATTCATGTAGGCCTAATCCTCTGTCTTGATATTGAATCCATTGAGAGAGTTTATTTGCAATAGGATATGTCCCACCTTGGAAACAAGGTGCTAACCTTTCTTTGCTCTATTGTGGATCTTTAAATATGGTAGCTTCCTCACTAATAGGCTCCTTTAGATGTGGGATACCTTCCTAATTGATATCTTCAACTTGATCTTGTAAAATATTAGATTTTAATGCTTCTTCAAGAGGCGTTTCTGATTTACTATCTGTAAGTGTGAATAAGTAAACAAGATTAAAACACTTCTTAATACGACATTATATCAAAGATTTAGACAAATTAAATCAATTCAAAGCAATAATCTATTGAAAGCATCATATTGTTCTCTATCTCCAAAGATTTATTAAATCATTGTGGCTCTCAGATCATGAGTGCACTATGATTGTTAAAATGACTATCTAAAGAATGAGATGAATGATAATGCAATGATATGGAGCTTAATGTGATAATACTAGATGATAAATAAACTAAACTAGCATGAATTGACATGGAAATAGATAAATGTAGCTACAGGAGGCAACCATGATTGTGAAAGCTTGATTGCTTGATGATGATGCTTGATGCTTGAATGCTTGATGTGCTTGAATTCCTGCAGAGTAAGAGTGCATAAGTTAGATTATCTGGATCCTTTTCTTGGTTCAGTGAGGATGTATTTATAGATTTCCTGGCTGTAGAAATGCATAGGGATATCATTGAGAGGCTTGGATTCAATTTGGAGGATTGAATGGTGAAAGATGGAGGAGATTGAGAGAAAAATGGTGATTGTCTCTACCCATGAAAACACCAGGCAAGAGAAGAGGAAAGATTGATGGAGGAGGATTGAGAGAAGAATTTGGAATTTGTCTCCAAAACTTCTCGTGAAGTTTCAAAGCATTAATTGTGACATATTTTAGACATAAATTAGACATAGGATATCTAATTCATTTTTGAGTATAGATGGAATATTCTTTATGCCTTTATTCAAATATTTTTGATTTATTTAAATTAGGAAAAGGGAGATAAATAATTTAATAAAACGAACTATAGAAGTTGTTTATTAAATTAAATAGAAGAATATGACAATTAATAAATAAAGTGTTTAATCTTTATTTAATCAATTTAAGATTGATGTGATAGAATAAAATAGGGATTTGATAATTAAATCAAACAAAGTATTTAATTTTGTTTATTTAATTAAGATAAGATATTAGAAGAATTTAAATGTGACGTGAACGTGAACTATATAAATAAATATTTCTATTTATTCAAACAGTAGAGGAAATAAGGATAATCAATTAAATAATTTGTATTTAATTAATCGGAATTCTCCAGACCATTTTTAGGTGTATATATTTTGCCCCTCTTCGAAGTGATGTGTTTACGTGTTGCTTCGAAGAAATATTTTGCTGCTACTGCAGGATCGATGATATAAAAAAATAATTCTGTATGCCCCAGACATTGATTTTTAGATGATGGATGATAATATGCCCCCTCGGGAGATAAATTAATGATTTGATGATTTGTAGATTTTTCAATTTTTTTTATGATTTTCTGATGATTTGATGAAGATACAATGATGAAATAATTTATCTCTTGACAAATGTTGAAGAAATATAGCATGCAGATGAATTTCAATTAATTTCATGAATAAAATTAATCAAAATATAATAAAACCCCTCAAAAATCCCTTTTCAAAAGTTATATATAGTCCAAAAGGTCATTTTCAAAGTCATTTGCACTTTAAAGTTTGAAAAATCCTTGTGATAGAGACATTTTAGCTAGCTGGAGCGGGATGCCAATCCCTTACCACACTCACCGTTTCGAGTGTGTTCGATGTCACCGACGGCCGGCCGCGTATGGACCTCCGGTATGTACCCCTTATCCTTCTCATTTTTCGTGCACTTTTGTTTTTTTATTATATAGCTTTAAGCATTTTTTTCCTATTTTAGCACTTTCAAGCCACATTGTAGTGCTTTCACTCTGGGTGTAGCGCTTTCAGTAGGTAGATTAGCACTTTGAGATTTAGCGCATGCATTAAATTCTCTAGCGCTTCCATAGTATAATGTAGCGCTTTCGATGATATAGTGCTTAGGTTTTGAAATTTAGCGCTTTGATGCTGGATTTTAGCGCTTAGAGAGTTCTCATGCTTTGATTTGGTTGATTAGCACTTTCATGGTATGTTCTAGCACTTTTGGTAAAGCGGCATTTTGATTGACTGTTTTAGCGCTTTGATGCGGTAAAACAATGCTTAGAGTAGAATAGCGCTTCAGATGCCTGATTTAGCGCTTCAGAGTGTTGAAGTAGTGCTTTTGGGATTTAGCGCTTCGAGTGCTTGAATTAGTGCTTTTGACTGATAAAATAGCGCTTTTGGGATTTAGCGCTTCGGGTGCCTGATTTAGCACTTTCATGTTAGAATTGAAGATTTTGACTTAGGTAACCTTGATTTCATCAATTCTGATCATGTCCATTCTTCGGATTGGTATGATGATAATTCAAATTCTTGATGTTGGATTTGGATGATGTAAATAAGACTCACTCTCATGATAGGCGAGAAGAAATCCTATTTGTGATGATCCTCATGATAGGCGAGAAAATGATTCAATATATGATAAATCTCATGATAGGCGAGATCTAGTTAATGTTTTGATGAACCTCATGATAGGTGAAGTTTGTTGATGTTTGAGAACCTCATGATAGGTGAGGTTTGATGTTCGCCTATGAATTTTGATCGAAAATTCATACCAATTTTGGATTAGACGTGATAGTAGAATGATTTTTGATTTCTAGACATAGTTCACTGATTGTGGATTTTTCATTGTGATGATAGGAGGATTTGGGTACTCTCCAGATGCGAGAGAGGTTTCCTTAGACCACAAACTTGATACCTCATCTGACACTAGATGAGCTTCAGATCATAGGCTGATGCGGCCTGACCAATTTGCTTGATATGCCCCAGATTAGGATTAATCGGGGTCTGTTGATTGCTTTGGCTGAGAGGTGGCATAGTGACTACAACAACTTTCATTTACTCACTAGCGAGATGACGGTCACACCCGAGGATGTGTGGTGGATTTTGCGCATTTCGTTCATGGGGGAGATTATAGCGTATGATTCCCATGGGACCGGCGGTAGAGATGCTCTTCGCAGAGTATTTCAGGATCAGGATATTGAGGGTCCGAGCGTCCAATGGAGGAGGATCGTCGATTCATATGCGACACTACCAGCAGTGCTTGCTGGATTCATTGGAGGTTTCTTTTGCCCTAATCGTAGGTCAAAGGGATTCATCATGGGTTGGGGTAGGACCTTAGAGAGCATGATGGTACATGGTACTAGATATACATGGGGGATGTGCATGCTGGCACATATTTATCATGATCTTCATTCAGTTGTGTACCTAGGAGCACGCAGCCTATCAGCAGGGATGACCTTGTTACAAGTATGGGCATGGGAGCACTTTTCAATTACTTAGCCATTTCCAGTGGTAGATAGACCAGCAAGCATACCCTATGTGTTCAGATATAGAGGTCAGCTTACCCAAGCCCGGATGGGTAAGTTAGAGTATTGGATGCGGGTTTTTGATGACATAGAGACTATTACCTGGCGTCCATACTTAGACTGTGAGCAGTGGGATGAGGATGATGCAGTGTTGGGATATCTCTATGATTCTATGTATTTGATCGGCCAGACACCCTTTGTATTGGAGATGTTTTTGCTTCACCACGTGTACAAACAATATGGCATCATTCAGTGTATGCCACAGGGGGTAGCCCACTATGCTAGGCGGTGGATGGATATTCCTGATCGGGGACCTTGTCTATCATATGATGCCTTAGTGGAGGGATACAGGGAATTGCAGCCATCACCCTGGGACATGCGTAGAGACATCGTAGAGGCACCAGTTACAGAGGAGTACGCTCCCTTCTTGGCCTTGGTTCCACATCCTTGTATTACTATTCTAGATGAGCCAACATTGCTACCAGTAGAGGAGGATGTGGCAGAGGGTTCCGTAGAGAGTGAGGGTGGTAGTCCGGTAGGTAGTAGCACGGAGAGTGGCAGTGATGACAACAACAGTGATGATAGTGATGGTGGCAGTGGAGGGGATAGAGGGGTAGGGTTAGTCAATAGTGGTCCATCATCCAGTAGGCCTCACAAGAGGTGAGCAGTGACAGTGCCACCTGTGGACCATCAGTGATAGATTGCAGGTCTCCAGACATAGGTCTAGACATTGCAGGGGTAGTTGGTATAGGCTCGAGGTTTGCTCATTCAGACCCAGACTCAGATGTAGGCCCAGGTGCAGGCTCATGCTCAAGCTTTAGCGTAGGTTCAGGGACAGTTGGAAGTTGTACAAACGTAGGTGGCCACTTTGATAGCCAAGTGAGACAGTGCTCGACAGATTTCCAAGAGGGCATAGGAGACATCGGAGACCCTCCAGAGAGTGGCCGATGGTACCTCTGTGGGAGACTACATGAGAGGTTTTGCAAGCTGGCCGAGAGGCTAAGTTTTACAGAGGCAGATATCATGATGCAGTGTTTGCTGATCATAGAGTCTGTTATGCCCCATTGAGATCTAGGCAGACGCACACATGGATAGTGAGTGAGGGGGTGACATAGCCTCCACAAAGAGATCCCAAAGATCCTGGTTCTTTCGGGGGTGGTGGTGGTACAGGTCCCGTTGGGCTTGCATATTCTGGCAGTAGTAGATCGTAGATGCCTCTTGTGATTTGTCTTTTTGAGACATGATGTATATTACGATGTAGCTCATTTTTTATGATGTATCTATATTTTTAGACTTCATTTTATACTTGACATTTGATATATATATGAGATGTAGTTGATGTGATTTTATGATGGTTTATGATTTCTATGTGATGGATGCATTTATGATGTGATTTATGCAATATGTGATGATTTTATTTCAAATGTGATGATGTAATGATAAATGCTTTTATTTCATGCAATGATTCTATGATAAATGAATTTGTAGAATATATGATATATGGAGGTATGATGTGATGTATGAATTTCTAAATGATGATCTATATGAATGTTCAAATGTGATAAAAATGTATGGATGGATGGATAAATGATTTTTATGTTAAAATGAACATGATGTACTTATGGTACAATTTAATTCATAATTTATATTGATGTATGATGAAATGTATGAAATGATGAAATGATGAACTTAAATGATGAGATGATGACTCTTACATGTTTTTGATGATTTTTGAATTTATTTCAAGTATACTCAGTTTTATTTGTAGATTAGATAATCATTGATTGGAACCCTTTATGCAACAAATACTCTGCAGATAATGAATATGATGAATGCAATCTAATTTTAACATGCAACTATATGCAAAATAATTGTCATTTTAACAGTACCTTAATGCTTTTTATCATCATTGAGCCTTATTGGATGTTGAAAGTGAATACAAGCGTCAATGGTATGTGTTAGACCAATGACGACCTAAGTACTTCTTTCATGATTTTTGATATTGCAAGCGAACACAAGCATCTAGGTATGATTTAACTGAGATGAACTGAGCATTCATTGCGTTAATAGGCAGTGGTTAATCATTTCAATGTGTGAATTTTGAATGTCATCAGTGATACATTTGCATAGCACATCCCCCGATAATTCATACATTTATATGATTAACTTACAAATAGCAGATAATAAAAACATCATTCTTCTTCCTTGTTTCTCTAGTTCAATACATCATTGAGTTACTCCAAAGAAATGATAATCAAAAAATACAATTTATCCATTGTTGACTTAAGAGTGTTTCATTCATTATTCAGATTTTAGATCATCCATCCTAATTTTGTGATGTTTTTGGATTTTCTAGATTTTGACCAAAGACCTAACCTACTAACTTATCGTAGGGGTCTCAGGGGCTGATCAAAGATTAGCCTTGCCTACTTTACACATGCAAAGACCACGTAGTTTGACTAACACAGACCTATGTTTTTTGGATTTTGCTTTTTAGACTAAATTTTTGACATGTTTTTTGATTTTCGAAAATGATATGGATGTTTGATGCTTTTTTGACGATGATTGATGTTGTGTTTTGATCTTTGTTTCATTTTTTTGCAATACTGTTGTTCGCCCTTTGATGAAAATCTATGTTTTTGTTGCCCCAAGTGATATCTAGATGTTGCCCCCAAGCTTTGGAGTGATATTTTGACCATGTGAAATGATATGATAATGGATGCAAATGAAGGAAAGACTCATTGATGTGATATGAAATGATACTGATTGCCAGACTTTTAATGATCTTGATATGATTCAAAATAGATGGGAAAGCTGATCTTGAATCACATATGACGCCTGTTTCCAGGTTTTCACCAATATGTTTTGATTACACCCTCTGTTTTTGTATATTTTTCTCTTTTTTTCTTTTTTTGTATTTTCTATTTTTTTTTGTATTTTTACATTGCCAAATGCCTGTTTGCCAGGTTTTCATCAAGGAAACCATTTTCAGAAGTTTTGACCTGTGCACTAGGAGATTTAAGCATAGAACTTTCTAAGATGAATACTGTTGATAGGTTCATCAAACAAATCCCCTTCCGATGTTGATAGCTGATATGCTCCTGATCCATACATTGATATGATGACAAAAGGACCAAGCCAGTTAGGCTCAAATTTCCCTTTCTTCTCTTTGTCCTGCTGATTCCTAGGGTTTTCCTTTAGTACCAAGTCACCAACCTGAAAGACCCTTGGTTTTACCCTGCGGTTGTAACTCCTTGACATTCTCTATTGATAAGTCATTAGATGATTGACACCTTGTTGACGTCGCTCATCCAGCAATTCCAGTTCCTGCAGCCTAGATACCCTATAGTCTTCATCTAAAATAATTCCTCTGAGTGATACTCAAAGGGATGGAATCTCTACGTCGATGGATAATATGGCTTCTGATCCATATACCAAAGAAAATGGTGTAACTCCTATTGGTGTTCTGATACTTGTTCTGTAGGCCCATAGTGTTGGATTGAGTTGAACATGCCAATCACGTCCAACATCTTTAACTTTCTTTTTGAGAATTCTTAGAATTGTTTTGTTTGAGGCCTCTGCATGGCCATTTCCTTGAGGATAGTATGGTGTTGAAAAAAGATGTTGGATGTGGAACTTTTCACATAGTTCTTGGACATATTGATTCTTGAAAGGTCATCCATTATCCGTGATAATGGATTGAGGGATTCCATAGCGACAAATGATGTACTTCAAGATGAAAGAGGAAATATGCTTCCTAGTGATGGTTGTAAGAGGTACTGCCTCTATCCATTTTGTGAAATATTCTGTAGCTGTTATAATGAACTTGTGTCCATTGGATGAAGAGGGATGTATTTTTCCTACCAGATCCAGTCCCCATTGACAAAAGGGCCATGTTGACATAAAGGGATGCAGTTCTTGAGCTGGTGCATGAATCAGATTGCTGTGAACCTGACATTTTTGACATTTCTTAACAAATTGATAGGATTATTTCTCCATGCATGGCCAATAATATCCCAAATGGAGGAGTTTCTTAGCTAGAGTTATCCCACTCGAGTGAGTGCCACAAATACCCTCGTGAACTTCTTGTAGGGTCATTTCAAATTCATTGCATTCTAGACATCAGAGTAGGGTACCATCAAGACCTCGATGATAAAGGACGTCTGTGATTAAAGTATGTCAGGCGGATTGGCGAATAAAGTTTCATTTTTGGTTCCTGGAAAGATCGGGAGGAAGAATATCATATTTCAGGTAAGCATAGGTTTTTTCATAGATGGAGGTTTCAATGGTTTCTAGATGGCATATGGTAGCGGATTCTGATTTATAATGGGAAGGACATGATACTTGTTCTACCATAAACTCATAACAAACACGCTTCTCAGGCAATTGTAGCCATAACATCCACAACTTTGTTCTCCACCCTTGGAATTTGATCAAACTTGATACTGACAAAGGATTGTTTTAGATTATCTATTTGTTGCTTTTAGGGCATCAAATTTTCATCTTTTGTTTGATATTCATCATTTACTTGATAAATAACCAGTTGAGAGTCCCCATATACCTGTAAGTCCGTGATCTTCCATTGAATTGCTATTTTGACCCCAATTATCAATGCTTCATATTCTGCCACATTATCTGTACATTGAAACATCAGCCTATATGATTTTGGAATTGTGTGTCCTTGGGGAGAGATGAACAAAATTCTAGCCCCTGATCCTCGCTGTGTGTATGATCCATCAAAATATAATACCCATTGTTGGGGCATTACTGTCATAATGTCTAGAAATTCCATTGTCATTGGTTGATCATCTGGTAGAGGAGCTTCAACTAGTTGTTCAATGATTGCTTGACCCTTGATCGCCTTTATCTCGACATATTGAATGTCGAATTCACTTAGGAGCATAACCCATTTTTCCAGTCTACCTGTTAAGGCAGCTTTACTTAGTAGATACTTCAAAGGGTCAATCTTTGTAATTATCCTGATTGTATGAGTCAACATGTAGTGTCTTAGTTGTTGAGTAGCAAACACCACTGCCAAGCAATACTTCTCTATAAATGTATAGTTTATTTCATATCCATTTTAAGTTCTACTGATGTTGTAGATGGTGTGTTCTTTCCCTTCATAGTCCTCTTGCGCTAATAGTGCCCCCAAAGAGATGTATGTCATTGCAATGTATAATATCAATGGTCTTCCTTCAATTGGTGGCATGAGAATGGGTGGTGACATCAAATACTATTTTATTTGATCGAATGTTGTTTCACACCCATTATCCCATTTGAAAACCACATTTTTGTGCAGCAGATGATTGAAAGGATGATTTTTGTCTGCTAGATGGGAGATAAATCTCTTGATCGATTGGAGCCTTCCTTGTAATGATCTCAGTTGACTGATATTCTTAGGAGGTGGCATCTGCATTATTTCCTTGACTTTTGCTGGATCCACCTCAATGCCCTTTTCCGAAACAATGTATCCTAGTAGTTTTGCTGATGTGACCCCAAAGACACACTTCTTGGGGTTTAACCTGACATTGAACTTCTCCATCCATGTGAAGATTTTGTCTAGGATATGCAGATGTCCTTCCCTAGTATCGGATTTTTCCAAGATGTCATCCACGTAGTCCTCCATGAAGGTGTGCATCATATCATGAAATATTGTCATCATCGCTCTTCGATAGGTGGCTCCTGTGTTCTTTAAACCAAATGGCATGACGTTCCAGCAAAAAGTTCCCCATGGACGCATGAAAGCTGTCTTTTCCTGATCTTCTGGAGCTATTCTTATTTGATTGTACCCTGAAAAACCATCCATGATTGATAACATGGCATGCCCTACCGTCAAGTCCATGATGATGTCTATATTTGGTAGTGGAAAATCATCCTTCAGGCATGCTTTATTTAGGTCCCTGAAATCCATCTAGATTTCGATGTTGTTGTATGGCTTTGAAATAGGTACTATGTTCGATATCCACTTAGCATAGTCTATAGACCTTATGAATTTGGCATCCAACAATTTCTTTAACTCTTTCTTTACCATCAATGTGATATGAGGATGCATTTTTCTTAATTTTTGCTTAATAGGCTTGATTCCTATTGGAAAAGACAAATGATGCATAAGCATATTTGGATCTAAGCCTGGCATATCGGAATATGACCAAGCGAAATTGATGCTTCTTTCTTTAAAGAAATTGATAAATTCTGGTCTCTCTTGATTAGTCATTGATTCTACTAGATGTAGAATTTTTGCCTCCTCTTCAGTGCCAATGTCCACTGACTGTGTAGGTTCTACCAGAACTGATGATCGCTCATGATAATTTTCCGGAAGAGTGTCGAATCTTCCATCCTTTGGTGCCTCAGAGAGGTTTTCACTGTTGGATGCGTTCTTTATTTTTATTTTTTCCATATCTAATGCTGCCATAAAATGATTTTCACCATTATATCTATTTTCCCTATTTTCAATTTTGCAACTGGAAGATTTGACACCCTCCTGCCAAGTCGTGTTGTTATGATTATTATATATAGAATTTGTATCAAGTTCGGTATGACATAGGAAATGCGCGATGGCATCATCATTTGCAAATTGTGGTATAGTCAAAGGTTTGATAGGTTCCCAGTCAATAAGTTTTGGATGGATTAATGGAATGACATCATCGAATTGACTCAGGTCGATGGAAGTAAGGGCGAGGACAACAATATCTTCATAATTGTCATTTGGGATATCGAGATCCATGATGGTACCCTCTTCAAAATCATCTAGTTCACTCAAATTCTATTCGTCCCCACTAGAGTCATCGATATTTAGTGATCCCACGACAAATGGTCTAGACCCAGAGCCTTGGCCCTCCTCACATGTAGGTGTATATCATTGGATGACATCAACTTGAATATCAATAACCCACATCCCGCTCATATTCATTTGAATCTGTCTCAGAGCTATCTCTAAGTTGAAGGATCCTTTCAACAACTTTCTTTGTTATCTCCTATTTTTCTTCCTCAGAGTATCCTAGTCCTGGCTTCTCTTTTGAATGTAGAGTGAGGGGTTGAATAGGTTCTATGATTCCATCCTTTCTTAATCCAACAGGTCCTTGTCCGTCATACCCCATCTTTTCTAAAATAGCTTTTCCTTTTCCATATTTGTCAGTGTTAATATTTTTGATACTGATATCTGACGTAGAGGGTTCCTCATCTTTGTATAGCCACTGCAGGATCTCTTTGCTGTCTGATTCATCCTCTATTGTGCCTTTTTTGACAAACCTTTCGTCAAGAGCTGTGACTGATAGTGATGTTTGAGATTTGATCATAGATGATTGACCATATGTCCTAGGAGATGGCATTAACTGTGATAGGTTAAGCGATTGCTCCATAGAATATGTTCCCATTCCATTGTCCGTCAGTTGAACTTGCTCTTAGAAATTTTGTGATATAGAATTTTGTTGATCTAGATTATCTGTTGATTGAGTTTCAATAGGACTTGTCTCTTTTTCTTTACCCTTCTTCTCTACCCACATGGTGGCGATACTTGGGCATTTTTCTTTGTTGGATGATTTTGAACTAGAAGCTTCCCTATTGTGAGGAAGAAAGGTATCTTGAGATATTCTCAGTGTGTCACAATGTTATGGATGATTATAATCAGTAGCTATAGTCACCTCTTGACCATTTATTGGAAACTTTAGGCATTGATGATATGTTGAAGGATTAGCCTGCATTTCATGGATCCATGGTCATCCTAAGAGTATGTTGTATGTCAACTCTCTTTCCAATACTTGACATGCTATATGCTTCATCATGGGTCCCACTTGAATGGGTAATACAATTAAACCTTTAGACGATCTTTCTTCCTCATCATATGCTTTGATGGTCATTTTCCTTTGAGCATCAATAGCATCGTCGAAATACTCTAGTGCACGGATTAACTTGAGGGTGCAAATGTTCAAACCAGCTCCCCCATCTATTAAAACTCTCTTGACATGATGATTATGGATTAATACTTTGATATGCAGTGCAGTATTATGGGGATGGTTTAATGAGACATCATCCTGTTCAGAGAATGACAGACAATGTGGGGTAGTCAAATGTCCCACCATAGCATGGAACTGACAAACATCTAGATTCTTTGGTACCATGGTGGCAACCAATGCTTGTTCGAGAACTTCCTTATGTGATGGTGACAATTTAAGGAGTTCTAGTATCGATATTTGCGTAGTAATGTTTTGCAGTTGATTGACAATGTTACAATGAGACGGAGGTGGAACCGCATGTGTAGACCCAACTCCCTTTAGCACTACCTTGGACTGCCCCCTAGTTATTACATTTGCCAGTTGATGTTCTTGATGTTCTCTGATTTTTAAGACGTTGATTTGATTTTCAGAGTTTTGCACACTTGGGAGCAAATCCAAAGGGGTAAGGATGTTGGTTTTGTTTTTATCATTGTTATGACCAACTGTATGATCATTTTTTACTTCAGATAGACAAAGGATTGTTGTGTCATAGACATGATTTATGTTCTTACCTTTGTTGTTTGAAGAGGATGATGCTCCTTTGTCATAATTTGGCAAAGGATCTTTGAAGGCTAAATGATCGTTATTATTTTGAGGTCCCTCCACATACACTTTGTTGTTGTCAATCAAATCTTATACCGCATGTTTCAACTCCATACAATCGTTGGTTTTGTGACCCTTGTTATTATGAAAGTTGTAGTAATCAATGTCATTCCACCATGATGGTTTGACTTTTGGGTTCCAGAGTCTGGCTTCCTGTACAGTGAGAAGGCCTTTGGTAACTAATTCTTTCATTGTGGATTCCATTGTTTGACCCAAAGGTGTGAACCTTCGCCGATTTGATGGTTTTTGATATGACTGTGTTTTTACGATCTCATTGTTTTGTATGGTATTTGACTTGACAATTTGATCATTGTTTTGATTCTTTGATGTAGATATTGTCAAGTTAAAAACCGGTTTGAAATTTTGGGAATCATTTGTTGTGTCATTGGTAGTCATGTTTCGATTCTTTTGCCAAAATTTTGGCTTATCACTACTTGAGTATTGATTGGAGGAGTTACTTGTGTTGTTTGTTTTATCATTGAAATGCTTGATAACTCCTCTTTTGGCTAATGCCTCTTCAATTTTAAGACCATTTTCTATTACTTTTTCGAATGTGGGAGGACATTGTAGTTCTAGTCTATAACTCATTTTTTCAGTTAAGTTGTCAATGAACAACTCCATCTTTTCTTCCTCAAGAATGGATCTAGGATATCTAGTGAACAAGCGTCGCCATCTTTGGAGAAAAGACAAGAATGTCTCCCCTTTGTTTTGCTTTAGATTGTAAAGATCCTTTATTGTAACATCATGTTGGATGTTAAAGGAATACTGGGAGATAAATTTGTTTATGAGTTCTTCAAAAGTCCTGATACCTAGTTGTAACTTTGAGAACCACTCCATACATGATCCTCCCAAACTCCTTGGGAATAATCTCATTAAATAAGTTTCCTCTTGGGAAAACTCAAGGCTCATTGTTTTGAATTCCCTAATATGATCTATCAGATCCATTCTTCCATTGTATTTATCATACTTTGGAAACTCACAATGTCTAGGAAAAGGTATTAGACCGACTGTTGCGTCGAAGGGATAAGGAAAAATGTCCTGTATCGCATATCTTTTGGTACTCCCTTTTGTCATATCCTGTATCTGCTATTGTAACATTTGCATTTGAGATGTCAAAGTGGCGATTGGATCTATTGTTTGTGTAGGTTGTAGTATCTCAGTCTCATTTGTTCCAGGTGCTTCCTTCAAATGGTTTACATCAAAATCCTTGGGAAGTTTGGCACCTGATTCAACCAACATCAAAAGATATTTCTCCATATCTTGTTCTAAGATTTTCTCGATAAATTTATGGAACTTGGGATCTTGTTGAGCTATTTGGATATCCTCTTGAGTTATTTCATTTTTATCGTTTTGGTTCAGATTGTTCCAAGGATTTTCTTCCGCCATTTCTTGTGATTTTTTAAGTTCTTGTTCTAAGAGTCTTTGTTTTTGGGACCTCGTGAAGATTGGCATACAAATGTTTACTCTTTCTTCTGAAATGTTGATCTTCTATGCTGGATAGTGTCAATTTGAACTTTTAACAAAGTCGAATAAGATGACTGATCTTATTGATGGGACTATGTTAAAAAATTTGATTACTATACTTGGTTTCGTGATAAAGGATGGTAGTATCCTGATGAGGAAACTTCAGTGTAGTAATCGATTGTGTATTTGATTTTGACACTTGTAATTTGAAAGATTTTGTTTTAGTTGATAAGATTGGAAATTTGCATAAACCTTTATGACTTTGGTTCCTAGACAGTGATTCTAATGAAAAGAAAATTTTGTGTTCTGGTAAAAACAGTGGATAAAAGACAGACAGACTGACAGGTATGATTTTCGAACTCTCTATTTTGAAAGCGCTAAAAAAAAGTACAGAGGCGCTATTTCATAGAAGCGCTAGAACAAAGTCCCGAAGTGCTGAAATACGTGACAAAAGTGCTACTTTGATAGAAGCACTAAAACAATACTCGAAAGTGCTACAGAAATTGATGGAAGCGCTATCTTGACAGAAGTGTTGAAACAGTGCCTGAAAGTGCTGGAAAAGATGATGAAAGCACTATCTTGATAGAAGTGCCGAAATAGTGCCTGAAAGCATTGGAAAATATGATGAAAGTGTTGTTTTGACAGAAGCGCTAAAATAAAGACTATAAGTGCTGAAACAGTGCCCAAAAGCACTGTTTCACAGAAGTGCTAAAACAGTGACCTGAAGCATTGAAACAGGTTTTTAGAGTGCTAAAAATAGGACTTTTAAGACTCTCTATTGTAAAATTTGATCTGGCCTTGTGGCATACTGTATCATGGATTATGGAAGATAAGAACGATGTATGCGCTGACTATGGTTGTGATATTGAGTGAGAGCTCTTCTTTGGAAGAAGGCTCATGAATAGAGTGGTTCTACTGCGTAATCTAAAGTCTGACCCCTAGCAAAATTGTGATATATGTGGATGAATGTTCTATGTTGTAACAAGAGTTTTTGATTTTGATATAGAAAACACCCTCTTTTTAATTTATTCTGATAATTGAGAGGTTCCTTGGGTTTTGTGATTTTGATCTTTCTCTTGACAAATGTGGTGGACTTCCACTTTCGAAGCATGGAGTTTTTGATCTAACTTGACTTTGTTGCTTTTAGGATGATCCTTAATCCTATTTTAATGAATTTGTGAAAACACAGCAAGCAATTGTGAATAATTATTTTAACTTGAATAGATCGTGTATGTTCAAGAACCATGAATGGTCCTTATTGATTTTGACGGGTTGCTTTGACAATTGTACACAAATCAAACAAACTCACACTTAAGGACAAATAGGTCATCATTATAATCATAGCCAACATATTGAATTGCATTGATGCACACAACCTTGTCACCCCTAGAGGGCGCCCGTGTTTTTGTCGTTTCCAGGTGCGTACTCAGAGTTGGATTTCTCGTCCTTTGAGAAAACGATCCATGGAAATTATATGGTGAGTGTCTTGGGGGTAGATTCTTCCCTCCCCTTACACCATGAGTATGAAAATGTATGGATACTGACTCGGCGGGATACTACTCTATGGTTCGTAGATAGGGCTTCCGTGCGGTGCGGCAATTGATAAAATCCCTCAGGAGACCTCCCAATCTTCAGAACAAAGATTTTGGGGATGGTTATTGTGGTCACTACCATCAAGTTGGACTTTCATCAACAAATTGCATTTTTATTATAGTGGGTTGGAATCCTTGGCTTTAGGTGTTCCCACTTAGGTCATTCCCGTAGGGTGAGTACTTTTTCCCACTATGACAGGCCTTCTAAAGGATTTAATAAAGTGTAAATAGCATGAAGTAAAAGTGAATCTAGTGCTTTGGTCACCTAGTTAAGGGGAGAGAATAAGCCTAATCACCACAAGCAGATCATATAAGTTGTTCTGTTTTAAGTCCAAAAAGAAATTTTCTAATCTATGTGAAGGTGTTGCTTCACATAAATCATGTTGTTATTTTTAACTTGTACTGTAAAAATGTGATGACTATCCTAGGATTGATAATTTTGATTTTAAGAAAACAAAAAGTGGCTACCCTAGGATTGATATATTTTAGAAACCAAGAAGTGACTATCCTAGGATTGATAAATTTTAGAAAACCAGAAGTGACTATCCTAGGATTGATAAATTTTAGTCTAACTGTGAAAAATTTAAAATCTGGCCGCGGCCACGTCGAATCCAGATTGATTTTACAAAAGTGCTGGAATAGTCCACCAAAGCACTGTAACTCTTACCTGATGCGCTAAAACATGAAAGCACTGAAACAGGACACCAAAGTGCCGAAGTTTTCCATGGAAGTGCTAAATCATTGTTGCGCTGAAATAGGTCATAGAAGCACTAAAGTTGAAAACGCTGAAATTTTTGACGGATGCACTGTAGTAACACAGAAGCACCGAAATAGGCACGAAAGCGTTGTATTTTCCACGGAAGCGCTATAGTATTTGACAAAAGCGCTAAAAGAAAAAATGCCAGGAACCTACATGACACTTTCCAAAAAAATTGATAAAATTGGGGTTAATGCCCCATGGTGGGCGCCAAATTGTAAGTGTGAATACGTAAAAAAGATCAAAACACTTCTTAATATGAAATTATATCAAAGATTTAAACAAATTGAATCAATTCAAAGCAATAATCTATTGAAAGCATCATATTGTTCTCTATCTCCAAAGATTTATTAAATCACTGTGGCTCTCAGATCGTGAGTGCACTATGATTGTTAAAATGACTATCTAAAGAACGAGATGAATGATAATGCAATTATATGGAGCTTAATGTGATAATACTAGATGATAAATAAACTAAACTAGCTTGAATTGACATGGAAACAGATAAATGCAGCTACAGGAGGCAGCCATGATTGTGAAAGCTTGATTGCTTGATGCTTGAATGCTTGATGTGCTTGAATTCCTGCAGAGTAAGAGTGCATAAGTTAGATTATCTGGATCCTTTTCTTGGTTCAGTGAGGTTGTATTTGTAGATTTCCTGGCTGTAGAAATGCACAGGGATAACATTGAGAGGCTTGGATTCAATCCGGAGGATTGAATTGTGAAAGATGGAGGAGATTGAGAGAAAAATGGTGATTGTCTCTACCCATGAAAACACCAGGCAAGAGAAGAGGAAAGATTGATGGAGGAGGATTCAGAGAAGAATTTGGAATTTGTCTCCAATTTGTCTCCAAAACTTCCCGTGAAGTTTCAAAGCATTAATTGTGACATATTTTAGACATAAATTAGACATAGGATATCTAATTCATTTTTGAGGAAATATAGATGGAATATTCTTTATGCCTTTATTCAAATATTTTTGATTTATTTAAATTAGGAAAAGGGAGATAAATAATTTAATAAAATGAACTATAGAAGTTGTTTATTAAATTAAATAGAAGAATACAACAATTAATAAATAAAGTGTTTAATCTTTATTTAATCAATTTAAGATTGATGTGATAGAATAAAATAGGGATTTGATAATTAAATCAAACAAAGTATTTAATTAAGATAAGATATTAGAGGAATTTAAATGTGACGTGAACGTGAAATATATAAATAAATATTTCTATTTTTTCAAACAGTGGAGGAAATTAGGATAATCAATTAAATAATTTGTATTTAATTAATCAGAATTCTCCAAACCATTTTTAGGTGTATACACTATCCATGCAAAATTCTTCCTCCTGATTCATTTTTGATATGTCTTCATAGGATTTTTTTGATTCACAACTTATATATAAGTCTTCTTTATGATCCACTTTTGATATGTCTCCACATGATGTTTCTGATTTACAACTTATGTATAAGTCTTCTTCATGATCCCTTTTTGATATGTCTCTAGCTTTTGCTCTATCTTGATCTTGTGTAGAAAAGTTAAGAGTAGGATACTTTTGTTCTTTGGTAATGATATCAAGAGTATGGGACTCTTGTCTTGGATAAAGATCATCTACATGTCCATTAGGAGTAAGCATCTCATGGGTAGATGTATGTGTGCTCGGTATATGGATTTGTTTTTCTTTTGGAACAAATGGGATGTCTTGGAAGATATCTACCAAGTCATTGTAATATTTTGATGATAGGGATTCTTGATCTTGAATTTGTGTGGTATCATCTTTGATATGCTTTGGATCAATTTCTTGACATGGATCAATTTCAAAGAAGGGACTGTTTGTAAAGGATCCTTGGCTTTCCTCAAAATGTGGACATATGGGTAATGGCTCTTTGTCTAGATTTTTTGCATTGGATATAAGTGTTGGATCAAGAGTCTCGTGATCATCAATATGTACTGCCATGAGGCTGGATGATGTCAATATATCTTGGACCGAGTCATTTCTAGACTTGGGCGATTGATTTTGATCATGATTGGGATTAAATTATTGATGTATGTCCTCTTGCTCACTGGATGATGTAGATACATTGTCAATGTGATCGATGATAGATAGCTCTTGATCATTGCTTTCAAATTTGAGGTTGAGACATTATCATTGTTGTCATTGGTAGATGTCCCTTGAATGCCATTTTTAATAGCTATTTCTCCTTGATCAATGAGGTCTTGGATGT
Organism: Sequoiadendron giganteum; assembly: GCA_007115665.2. NCBI lineage: Eukaryota > Viridiplantae > Streptophyta > Pinopsida > Cupressales > Cupressaceae > Sequoiadendron > Sequoiadendron giganteum. The sequence continues at coordinate 448,795,291 of CM021101.1, forward strand.
GGTTTTTGAGTGTTGCACAACTGTTCATTGGGTGACCCTTGATTTTGTGGAACTCACATCATTCGTATTGGTTATACCAAGAGAGTTTAAATGTTGGTTCACCATAAGTTGGAGTATCGTTTCTTTTGATAAATTATTGTTGTACTAGTTCATGCATGATTACCTCTAAAGTGGCTCCCGAAGGGGTGAATTTCCTTCCTGGTTGGTAATTTTTCCTCTATGGCTTTTCTTGATTATTTTGCCCTTGATTTTGCGAAACTCCTTGATACTTTGTTTGAGGTATATTTTGATATTGGACATGAGGTGCACCTTGGTGTTGCAAAACTTCTTGATACTATGACTGATGTACATCTTGATAGTGCACTTGAGATACACCTTGGTGTTGTGGAACTTCTTGATACTGTGGATATTGGAAGTGTTGATGTGGATATTGAGGTGTTTATGGAAAGATCTCTGTTGGTTGAGAATATGTAATGTTCTGAATTTGCACATGGCATTGGTGATACATCAGATTTCGATTTCATTTAATTTCCTCAAGATCTCTCTCAATTTTACTTAGGGAAATTTGATGTTCTAGAATTTTTCCTTGATGGGGGTTTTGGAATCCTTGATATTGTTTCCCTACTTGATGTTGGGACCCTTGATAAGAATGATTTGGGAAATATATTGAAATTTTTTGGGGATGTTTTGATGCTCAATACCCTATCATAAGGTCACTTGTTTTATATCCTCATGAGCCACTTCCTTCATTATGTTTGTTGGTGGGATGCTAGTCGTGTTCTTGCTTGCTTCCATTTTCTTCCTATGTTGTGATCTCATGGTTGTCATAAACAACTTGGTTCCCCCATGGGAGAGTGGTGTACTCTCTAGTATGACTCAAATTCTAAAGACCTGATGTTGTCCTATAAATTATACATGAGATATTGAAACTATTGGAACAAACCAAGATTTTGACAATAGTAGAAGGAATACAAGTTCAGATTATTCCTTGAAGCATGTTTGTAAAAGTTGTATACCAACCTAGTTCTAGTTTTATGAAGTGCCCAAAGGTGTTTCTTGAGAGCTTTTGGACTAAGATTCCTAAGTCTGAAATGATGACCTATGGGCTTTACCTTAGGGATCTTGACCTTGAGTGAGATCATGAAGGGGATATTTACTGCCACATGGGTGTTGGTAATACGGGTGTCTCTATTGCTATGTTAGCTTTTTCTTCCTCTTCATCTAGGAAAATTGATGTGGTGAGAAACTGATGGGGTGTTTCATTTTTCTAAAAAATGAAGTTTCTAAAGCTGCTTATGATGTCCATTTGTTCATCTTTGATATATGTAAGACTAGGCTAAAGGATCAGTGCTACAAGATTTGGTTGTTGAACTGGAGAAGTTGGTTGCCAGATGGTCATGAATTTTGATGGTGTTTATGGGATGGTTGTTGTGAAGATCAAGACCCTAGGGTTTGAGTGTTTTGGAATGATACTACTTCTTGGAAATCAAAATGTTGAAGAACTAAGGTCTATATTCCACTTCCTTGTCCAGAGGATATGTTGCAGGAAAGCTTACTTGTACTATCTACGAGTCCCAAGTAACTATTGATATCATGGACGTCTGAGTGGAGGAATGAATCTAATGGTTTGTTTGATTTTTATTTTAAATAGGTAGGATGGAAATAATCGATGTGGGACTATCTGACCTTCATCTTTCTAATTATTTTGGTTCAAACAATGATATTATAAACAACTCTCTCTCAAATTTTTCTCTGTGTTTGAAGTATGGCAAGTGATAAAACAACACTTGGACTAACTCAACAAGCATGGACTTATGTGACCTTCATGTCTATAATTTAGGTTGTGAAATGACAACACCCAAGCCATAGTTCCCAAATGTTTACTGTGATTAATGTACCCTAAAATCAATGCCAGAATGTTCAGAAACCTTTAAGGAAATATCCTTTCAAAGGGGTGCAAACATAAGGCTTCTTTCATAAGTATGCACTAAATCAAAGGGTTTTTGGTTTAACCATCTCATTCAGTGTTTGTTTTGAATGTGTTATTTTTCTTTAAACTAATCAAAAAAATTGATGTCAAATTGTTTTGAATGTAATGGGCAAAGTTTAACATAAACCAACAATTACAACCCTAGGGGATAGAATCCATTCTCTTAGGTAGGCTTACCTCATGCTCTAAAGAGATGATTTTACATGCAACTTATGGTGTGGGCTTGTAGTCGGACATGACAAGTAACTTATCAGAAGTAAATTTCGATGCACCACTTTCATAGAATCTTTTTGGATAATAGGATGGCCTCTAAAATAATTTGGTTCTTAGTGATAACTATGAACACAAAAATATGACACTCACCCATTGACCACTTAAGGCTCTTTAACCATTCTCATTCCACTTAAGGTGTGGGATTAAGTGTAGTCTGTAATCAACATGCTTGAAGCTACTTTCTTATGATTTCACAACCTTTAATATAGACCATTAGTAAACGTGCTTAGAGACCTTGCAATGAGTTCTCCAGTGTGAGATGTATCTTGAGGAAAGCCCCCTCTTTAAGGTAAACTTGAAAAATAAAGTACAATGCTCATAAAAAATTATTTCGCTCACCCAAGATCATCAAAAGGTGTGAGGGGAGAAAATAAAACACTTTAGCTTTTCCAATCAATGAATGCACAATTAACAATCCATAACAAATTGATTCATTTTAAACACCTTGAGCGGTGTTATCCCCATAAATATGTGAATAACATAAACAAATTGTTCTTTTTACTTGCACCAATAGGAAATATTTAGGATATCATTCAAAAATCACAATGGTGCAATAAAGAATAAATAACTTGTTCATTTTAAGCTCCAAATTTGGGTGTTTCTAAGAAAACAATCCTAGTCTCTAATTGTTCAACAAATGAAAATCATGTGTGCGTCAACAAAATGGAAATCTCTTGCACTCTTTTTATGCACCAAATTTAAAGTTCCTAAGTTAAGAAAACATGAAATTAGTTCATTTTTAAACACTAAATCAAATGTGAGTTTGTGTTTGTTCATTTTAGAGCACCAAATTCAGATTCCTAAGTAAAGAAAACAAGAAATTGGTTCTTTTTTAAACACTAAATCAAAAGAGAGTTTGTGTTTGTTCATTTTAGAGCACTAAATTTAGATTCCTAAGCTAAGAAAAAATGAATTTATTCAATTTTAAACACTAAATCAAAAGTGAGTTTATGTTTGTTCATTTTAGAGCACCAAATTTAGATTCCTAAGTTAATTAAATGTAAATCAAGAAAATGTTTTGGGACTGATCATCTTCCCTACAAAAAACATGTTAATATTACTTGAATCCTACATCAGATCTATCAATATCTATTTACACATCCAAAAACAAACAAAAGTTAGTGGAAAATCCAATTACAATAGTGCAAGATTTGTGCACTTGTTTGTCAGAATAACTGCTCAAAAAAAAAAGATCCAAACGTGCAGAAAAAATATAATTGTTCAGTTCCAGAAACAGATGCTCAAACTAGACAACAAAAGCTAACACTATCAAAAATCAAATGCACAGGTTTTAAAAAATAGTGTCATTCCCATGATAGTAGAGTGGTTTTCTTGACAATCAAGCGCACATGTTTTCTGGGAAAGTGTGTGAAAAGTTTGTCAAATGCATTTCCACGACTTGCAACTTCAAAAATGACTCAAATGAACATTGGAGGAGGGGACAAGTGTCCCACTGGGCATGCCAAAATGTGTGAGGGGGATAACATTAGACCAGAAGATGGATCAAAACATGTCAAATCCAAGAATCTAAACTAAGATTAACATATTAATCTAAGATCTAAACCTACACATACGAAATGAAACTAAGCTATCCTAACATGCACAAATGAATACATGATTACAGTATTAAATGTACATGAATAACATAGTCTTACCATCTCATAGTGGAGTGTATTTTCCTGATGTTGGGTTGTTCTTATCACCGTGAAGCATTCAAAGTTCATATGTAAAAGCTTGATGAGTGACTATTGTATTTTGTTGATCGAAGAAATGGTGAAGCTCTATAAATGGTGTTCTTGACAACACTTCATTGCTCAATGTATGTTGATTCTTTGATCCTTATTGTGAGGAATGGGGTTTGTTATATATAAAATGAGATTTGAAATGAATGATTAGGATTGTGTTGAAGAATATCCAGATCAATGGTCAGAGTGTGTTGAGAGGATTTAGACATGAGAAAATTGTGCAAAGTTGATTGCACAATTTGGGTGATTGAGAAATAGATTTTCCAGTTAGGGATGTGATTGATCAGTTAACACATCTATATTGATTAGTCAATATTTTGATGGATTAGTTAGGAATTTGATGGCTTAGCTAGGAATGTGATGGATCCGTTAACAAATTAGATTGCTTGGTTAAAAATTTAGATTGATCAGTTAACAAACTAGATTGCTTAGTCAACAATCGTAATTTTCTCAATCAAAAGGTGGGTGGGGAATATGAATTAATTGATTTAATTAATTAATTCCTTTTTTTTGGAGTTGAACATGCAAATCAAGTTTGACTTTTGCAAAAAAATTTGCATTAGTTTTGTTGGTGTTTTTTCTTGCTAGGCCCAAATATTCTCTAAAGGAGTGTCATGCCTTATGCCTAAGGACATCTAGGGCTAGGAATCCAACACAATGAGCAAGGGTCTTGAGGCCTTTGATCCTACTCTTTAGGCTATGTGGGACCAAGGAGGGTGTTCCTTAATGTGTTCTTGTAATTTTCATTTTTGTCTTAAGAACACTTCATACATAGATTTGTCCCTATTTGAATGCAATTAGATGTGATTTTTCAAAGGCTTGCCCAACCCTAAACAAATAACTGTAGGTTGCTAGGAACATCATGTAACTTTGAGATTTTCATCTCATCATGAATGAAATATGAAATAAGTATTGTTCTGACTTTGAATCCATGAGTGGGCATTCTCTGATGTCAATAAACTATGAGAATCCTAAATGAGCAAGCCAGTACCTCATCAAATTGGATAGGCATCAAGCACGAAATATTCAGTCATATGCAACACTTCAACCTCATAGGTGAACGTTTCTACAATGCTTTATATTAAAGGAACTTCACTATATTTAAAGCATAGTTACTTATCAAAATCCTTTGCTCATTGCGACAAATTTACAACTCCTCCTTAAGCATTTAATTAGCTCATTGAGCTGAAGCAAATAGAAGAATCATACATTTCAAACAAACCTTTGAAAAAGAAATGAAATTACACTTGTTAATTTCACTCACAATCCACCACAATAATGCATAGGAGAACACATACTTTAAATTTTTTAGATTTCTTTTGATATCAGTAATTACACAAAACCATTTAAGAGTACTTCATACATATACCCTACCCAAGACAAAGTAATGGTAGATTCATGAAGAAATTTGTATTCTATGAGTGTGCTCTGCCCTACCAAACCTTAGTGGATCCAAAAATTTGACCCCTTCAATGAGCCTTGAGATCTCTTTTATACATAAAAGAGTGACAAGCTTTGGGCCCATTGCAATTACATTTCATTCAAGTTTTCATTTCAAAAAAAATCTCAGCTGCATTTAGAAATTCCTAACAGTTGGATGTAATCATTTTATCGCATAAGGGAATCAAAATAGTTACAACCCTCATAACCAATTGATGTCACCATCGCTTCACAACAAAATTTTCCATTAAGGCCTTGTCGTTAATGTCCACATCGAAACCTAAAAGCAACAACATCATCATCACAACAAAACTGAAAAGCACATAAAAACATACCATCACCTAGAGCTTGAAGTAGCACCACGACCATGGTACATACGACTGCTCCTCATTTTCACCTTGGTAGGAGGTGAAACCACCACCTCATCCTCATTAGCATGCTTATTTACACCAGAACTAGAACCATCACATGGTGCCACCATAGTAATTGGAGAAACCGTGAGGACCTCCTCATTGACACCAGCCATTTCGGTCAAAGCAGTGAGGAAATAGCCATAATCAAAGTCAGTCTTTGATTCATCACCATAAGAACTTCCATAAATATCAATGGGTGAGTTCTATCAACCCAGAGAACCATGACCATATCTCAACTTGGCCCTCAAACCCCTTCCTCGCTTTGTAGACCTTCCACTTTTTCCTAATGCCCCCACCTTTTCTTTTGCAACCTAGATTTTCAGCCGAGAGTTACACCTGATGACCCTAGGGGCGGGATTCATTTCTTCAATCTTTGGGCTGAGAGAGCCTTGAAGACTATCTAAATCATCATATGGAGAATTGCCACCTGATTTTTGAGTGTTGCCCCTTGCTGACCTATGCAGAACCAATGTAGGAGTAGTATACTTACTCATCTTGCACTAGTATTCAGACCTCTACAAAAGTAATCGCTTAAACACAAAGCACTCCAGAAGCTCAATTTCTATGGTGAAACTGAGAGAACATCATCTATATTTATTGAACAAATTGATGCAGTGGTCATCAATGCTCCAATTGAAACACAAGAAAAAATGTGATTATTCACTGGCGTCGGCATCACCACCATTAATTCCCAAGTAAATGGAAATTGGTGTACTATCCATCATGATTTTGAATAAAATAACCTTTCACATGCATGTAGATCAGGCTCATATCCTCTGAAGAGCTTGCACCATTAATGCCCATCACTCACAAAGCTCAAATGACCATCATGGATGATTTCAAAGTTTGAAAGTAAGTCGTTGATGTGCCAACGCACTGACTAGTTAAATGACTTAGATTAAGTGAAAACACTTTGAAAAATCCATGTTTTTGCATGGTAGGCACATCAGCCAATGGCAGTTCTCCCCATCGAAAAACATGTGTACCACCCACGGGCCCCATCAAGCCTCCCTATGCCACCAACCAAGTCCATGTGGTACCATCATGCAGACCGCATAAGGAATCAGGTGAAGCCATTAAATATTATGTGTGGTGTGTGTGTTATGGCTTACATCAAGTCCCATCAGTGCATCATGGTTGTAGATCCTTTGTTGTGAGAGATCAAGATGATAGTGGGAAATGAGTCCCACATGATATGAAAGATGCATGGTGCAATCACGTACACCTCACGACCCATCTAGAATGCATTATTTTAATATTGTGCAGTGTGCATGCAAGGGCCAGAATTTCATGGATCAAATCCAACGACTTAGATTTTAACACGTGCTTGCAATTGTTCATAAGAAGAGGGGCCATGGGCCAGGTGGTGAGCATCGACCTTTTAAGACAATAAAGACTTGAAACATAAGTCTTTAAAATAAAATATTAAAATCTCACACATCTAATGACCGATGGACCTAGGCAACGAGGTCGGTTTAGCAATGGGAACGATGCCATAAGTCACAACTAAGATGCCTGGTGACTTGGTATAGTGGGTCAACATGAAAATATAACGTAGAGGGTTTGATAGATGAAAATTTTAATCAAGGGTGGAAAAACCCGAAAACCCTACACAAGACCCCTAAGTAGAAGGGTAACAATTTGATAAATTTTCATGGAACCAGTTAATATTTTGTAAAAATTTAAAAGCTCTATTTGTGGCTCTAGCTCCTAGATGCATACCCCTGGTGGGTATGGTGAGAATTTAGAACTCAGGTTGAAGCAAACCAACATAGAGAAAAACAAAACCAGGACCTATCCAGACAAGACAAGGAGTTACAACAAGAAAAGAAAACACACCTACATATACAATTCACAACACTTTACGTAATTTCCTTTTTTAGAGAGTTCATCTAATACCACTAGCCTCAATTTTTAAGCCTGGTGTCTCAGGACCTTCCAAGCTTTGGAGCCAAATCATCTTCTTATCAAAGACTCCATTTTCACATACCTCCATTGGATGGACACCGATTTCAGGCAATTCCCAATAATTTGTATCATCTTGACAAGTACCAACTACCTCATTTTTGTCTTGCTCATCAATCTCTAGTTTATCCAAGTGAAAAGGAAAAAAGAAACATCCATATTCCACTTGATCACAATCACTTTGCATATCAAATTTAAAACCATCAAAAATAGGATGCATCAAACTAAGCAAGAGATCCCTTATAAAGTTGGAAGTAAGAGAAGAAGGTACAAAATAGTCTTCGCCCTGCTTCACTTAAATACCATCTCTGCTAAATGGAAATAATTCCATAATGATATTCCAAAGGTGGGGAGTGTCAGCAAAAAAATCAACCAAACATTCATGCTGGCACCATCATACTCAACATCCACACACCGAGTATCAATACCCATATCCTCATAATTTTCATCACTACTAAAGTCAAAGTGGTCCTTTTTCTTGCAAATGAGGAATTTGCAAGTTGATTTCATGGGAACAACTACTTTCTTGGTGTAAGCATCCAAGGATTTTGATCTCCCTTGGATTCTTAATTTTAGTTTCCATAATAGTGCCAAATGTGAAGGCTTCACAAGCACCACCACTAGTGAGCTCATCACTGTTTTTCTCACAACCATGCTCTGACCATAAATCCAATGAATCATCCAAACCTTCAAAGAGTGGGTTATCTTTGCACCAAACAGGATATGTTTCTTTATTAGTGGGCATAGATGAATGTTCATCATAGAGAGGGTTGTCTATTATATTCATTTTTGTCCAAGGAGTCACTATCCATTGTAGATGAGAGTGTAACTCTTGCAACTTCTCATTATTCATACAATCCTTGTAATCTCTTAAAAGAGAGTACACCTTCATATGATAAGAATTTTCATAATCATTGAAAGAGAGGCATGAATTTATATCCTCATAGCCTTCACAACATGAGAATTGATCAATAGAGAGGCTGCATTTGGATCCCTTGGAATGGACATCATAATGTACATAGTTGATATCTTGACCTTCAATAACAAATTGATAATAGTTTAAACTATTTTTGAGATCAGTTGATGCTGTAGCCATTCAGACCTCATCAAACTCTTCATCCCTTATTACTTCCCAAGAGCCTGATTCAAACACATCACCTCCTCCACTATGAAGATAATTTTCCCATACAATATGTGAAAATTGGTCGCAATCAACCAAATCTATTCCATTTCCTTCACCAGTCTGTACTAATGGATGCCTACCCTTAGCCATATTGACATCACTATTATTTAAGAGTATTTTTTGTTGTGCATGGTTACTCACAATTTCTTCTATAAATTGCAACCAGTTATCCATTTGGTTTAGACTTTGAGGATTTAATTCACTTGGAAACATGCTTGTTCCTAACTGGTATATTTCACAAAACATGTCAATACACATTGAATCCTTAGGTCAGACACACTCTGGTATTTCCAATAGAAGAGCCACAAACCTATGGAATAGGTCATAAGATTATTCACCCAGACCTCTCCTCATATCACATACTTTTCTAGTAAGAGAGACATGAATTCTTATCATTGGAGAGTTCTCCTCCTAGAACTCACTAAGATCAACACATAGTGGCACTATTTCAACTAAGAAAGTAGAAGCTATATCTCTTTGGCATGTTTCCTCAATGATCTCCTTTGAATTCCTAATCACACAAGCTACATCAGTCTAATTTGAGTCAGTAGCTAAACTTCCTTTCATCATTGAATATTTAAGGTTGTTCTCAATGTCCATAGCACTCTAATAAGCTTGGAATTATGTTGTAGGCTCCTTATCTCTCAATAAGTAACCCATATTTTTGTCAAAAGACCCTAGGTATACAACCAAGCATTCAAAATCATTGGGCCTTATAATTTCTAGAATATCCCTTACTGCCTTTGTAAATCTAAGGTTGAAAATAGGGACCAATTCATCTTCATCTTTACAAATTTCCATAAAGCTTTTCCTTGCCATACCTAGATTTATCCTTTCACCAAACTGTTCTACAAAATCATTTCTAAATTGACTCCATGAAACTAGACAACATGCTGGTAAATACGAGAACCAATCTCTAGCATCATCCCTAAGAGACTGAACAAAAAGTTTCATGACAATATCTTCATGATTTACCTCATAATCTCCCATCAAATCCATGAATATAAGCAAATGCCTAGAGGTTGATTCAAAGCTCTGCCCAGTAAACCTAGGCAAATATTTTCTAATATTTTTAGGAATTAGGTTAGGAAACCCCCTAATACCACTAAAGGCCAGTGGCATGTACCTTTCAATAACAAAATCCCTTGGAGGACAGGATGAAACATATTTTCCCTACATACTCATACTGGATACTTCTTAAAGACATTATTCAAGGGAAATGTTCACATAATCAACACATCACACTTAGAATTATGTGAAGAACTACTATTATTCCCTATCTTAATGTGAGTTCATCAAATAGGGAACCATTTACCATCTCAAGCTTTGAGAATTTCTCATAAGATCCTTACAAACAAACTAATGCTCTATTTAGATTTATGAGAATACCTAGAAACTTTTTAGCAACCATTAAACATTCTTGATTGGAAATTCCACAAAATCTAGAAGTCTTTTCACAATTCAAATGGTTCTTGAAATAGAGTTGCCACCTCTTTTACAAAGGAAAAAACTTCAAGCAGCATGAAAGTCTATGTAAGAGTAAATCAAATTTTGGGTCTTCTTCACCAACAGAGTCACTGATAGATCCTTCAATACAATTCTTCAACAACACCTCTTCTAGGTCCAAAAATTTCCAACATCTAAACTTAGAGTTTAGATTCACCAAACACTTGACTCTGTGATACCACCTTTTGCGCCCGGGATTCCTTTTTATTTAAATTTCTCAAAATTTCTCCCCAATAGAGTCACCATTTATTTTGGTGTTTTTTCTTGCTAGGCCCAAATATTATCTAAAGGAGTACTGTGCCTTATGCCTGAGGACATCCAGGGCTAGGAAGCCAACACAATGAGGAAGGGTCATGAGGCCTTTTCTCCTACTCTTTAGGCTTTGTGGGACCAAGGGGGGTGTTCCTTAATGTGTTCCAATAATTTTCATTTTTGTCTTCTGAACACTTCATACACAAATTTTTCCCTATTTGAATGCAATTAGATGTGATTTTTCAAAGGCTTGACCAACCCTAAACAAATAACCCTAGGTTGCTAGGAACATTAGGTAACTTTGAGATTTTCATCTCATCATGACTGAAATATGAAATAAGTATTGTTCTGACTTTAAATCCATGAGTGGCCATTCTATGATGTCAATAAACTATGAGAATCCTAAATGAACAAGCCAGTGCCTCATCAAATTAGACAGGAGTCAAGCACAAAATATTCAGTCATATGCAACACTTCAACTTGGTAGATGAATGTTTCTACAATGCATTACATCAAAGGAACTTCACAGTATTTAAAGCATAGTTACTTATCAAAATCCTTAGCTCATTGCGACAAATTTACAACTTCTTAAGAATTTAATTAGCTCATTGAGCTGAAGCAAACAGAACAATCATACATTTCAAACAAACCTTTGAAAAATAAATGAAATTACACTTGTTAATTTCACTCACAATCCACCACAACAACGCACAGGAGAACACATACTTTAATTTTTTTAGATTTCTTTCAATATCAGTAATTACACAAAACCATTTAAGATTACTTCATACATATACCCTACCCAAGTCAAAGTAATGACAAATTCATGAAGAATTTTGCATTCTATGAGCGTGCTCTACCCTACCAAAACCTTACTGGATCCAAAAATATGACTCCTGCAATGAGCCTTGAGATCTATTTTATAATGTAAGAGGGATAAAAGCTTTGGGCCCATTGCAATTACATTTCATTCAAATTTTCATTTCAAAAAGAATTTAATTTGCATTTAGAAATTCCCTGGCAGTTGGATGCAATCATTTTATCGCATAAGGGAATCAAAATAGTTACAACCCTCATAACTAGTCAATGTCACCATCACTTCACAACAAAATTTTCCATTAAGGCCTTCTCGTTAATGTCGACATCGAAACCCAAGAGTAACAACATTATAATCACAACAAAACTAAAAAGCATGAAAAAATAAACCATCACCCAGAGCTTGAAGTAGGACCACAACCACGGTACAGATGACAGGTCCTCATTGTTGCCTTAGTAGGAGGTGAAACCACCACCTCATCCTTATTAGCACGCTTCTTTATACCAGAACCAAAATCATCACACGGTGCCACCATGGTAATTGGAGAAACTGCGAGGACCTCCTCATTGACACCACCCATTTTTGTCAAAGTAGTGAGGAAATAGCCATAATCAAAGTTAGTGTTTGAGTCATTACCATCAAAATTTCTAGAGATATCAATGGGCGAGTTCTGTCAACCCAAAGAACCACGAACATATCTCAGCTTGGCCCTCGAACCCCTTCCTTGCTCTATAGACCTTCCACTTTTTCCTGATGCCACCACCTCTACTTTTGCAACCTAGATTTTGAACCGAGAGCTACACTTGATGACCCTAGGGGCATGCTTCATTTATTCAATCTTCAGGCTGAGAGAGCCTTGAAGACTATCTAAATCATCAGGTGGAGAATTACCACCTAATTTTTGAGTGTTTCCCCTCACTGACCTACACACAACCAATGGAGGAGCAGTATACTTACTCATCTTGCACTAGTATTTAGACCTCCACAAAAGTAATCACTTAAACATAGAGAACTCCAAAAGCTTAATTGCTATGGTGAAACTAAGAGAAACATCATTTGTATTTATCAAGAAAATTGATGCAGTGGTCATCAACGCTCCAATTGAAGCACGAGCAAAAAAAGTGATTATTCGTTGGCATCAACATCACCATCATTAATTCCTAAGTACATGAAAATCGGTGTACTATCCATCATGATCTCCAAGAAAATAACCTTTCACATGCATGGAGATCAGGCTCATATCCTCTAAAGAGCTTGCACCATTAATGCCCATTGCTCATAGAGCTCAAATGGCCATCACATGGCTGATTTCAAAGTTTGAAAGTAAGTCATCGATGTGCCAGTGTGCTGGATAGTTGAATGATTTAGATTGAGTCAAAACACTTTGAAAAATCCATGTTGTTGCATCGACCAAAGATAGTTCTCCCCATCAAAAAACATGTGTACCACCCGCAAGCCCCATCAAGCCTCCCTATGCCACCAGTCAAGTCCACGTGGTGCCATCACGCAGGCATTAGGTGAAACCATTAAATATTCTATGCAGCGTGCATGCTATGGCTCAGATCAAGTCCCATCGGTGCATCATGACCATAGATCCTCTGCCATGAGAGATCAAGTCGATAGTGGGAAATGGGTCCCACATGATATGAAAGACGCGTGGTGCAATCGCACACACTGTGCGATCCATCCAAAATGCATTATTTTAATATTGTGTGGTGTGCGTGCAAGGACCAGGATTTCATGGATCAAATCCAACAGCTTCGATTTCAACATGTGCTTGTAGTTGTTCATAAGAAGAGGGGCCATGGGCTAGGTGGTGGGCATCGACCTTTTAAGACAATAAAGAATTGAAACATAAGTCTTTAAAATAAAATATTAAAATCTTACACATTCGATGACTAGTGGACCTACTATAGCAATGGGAATGATGCCATAAGTCACAACTAAGATGACTAGTGACCTGGTACAGTGGGTCAACATGAAAATATAATGTTGAGGGTTTGATAGATGAAAATTTTAAACAAGGGTGGCGAAACCCCAAATCCCTACACAAGACCCCTAAGCAGAAGGGTAACAATTTGATAAATTTTCATCGAACCAGTTAAAATTTTGTAAAAATTTAAAAGCTCTATCAAATTTGATTTGATTTTTGATAATTGATTTTAATAGTTGATTTAATTATTGAAATTTTGGAAGGAAAGTGTTGTAACTAAATTATTATTTAATTATTTAATCAACTTAGGGGAATAAGGTGATTTAGTGACGTAATTAAATAATTGGCATTTTTTAGTCAATTGAGAAGAAATAAAGTGAGATTAGGACTTTATTAAATAAATGTGATTTATTTAATCAGTCAAAATGATGAAACATGAATTAATCAAATAATATTTTATTTAATCAATAGAGGAATTAGGGTTTTCAAGAATTTATTAAATAAGTGAAATTTATTTAATTTGTTTGAAGTCATGAAAAAGTGAATTAATTAAATAATGTTGTATTATTCAATTAATAAAGGAATTAGGGTTTTTGATGTCGTTTCAATGTGGTGTGATGTGGGGAAATTGCGGGATGATTCCAAGATGATCTGAGACATTACAGGATGATTTTGAGCTATTTTGGGGTGATTTCAAGATGTTCCAAGACATCACAAGATGATTTTGAGCTATTTTGGGATGAAACGATAAGTTATAGGATGATTTCGAGTTGTTTTAGGATGATCTGAGACATTACGTGATGATTTTGAGTTGTTTTCAGGGTGTTTCCAAGATGTTCCAAGATATTACAGGATCATTCTGAGATATTCTAGTGTGATTCTGAGATATTCTAGTGTGATTTTGAGATGTTACAAGATGATTTTGAGATGTTTTGAGTCATTCTGGGATGGTTTCAAGATGTTTCTAGATGTTCCAAGATGATTATGAGTCATTTTGAGATGTTACGAGATGTTTTGGGATGATGTTTAATGTTGTTTGATGTCGTTTGATACTAATTGATGCTATTCGATGTTGTTTGATGTTGTTTGATTCTATTCAGGATGTGCGATAGGTGTTAGGTCAATTTTACATGTCTACAAGAAGCAATTCCATTAACCTACATCACCGGTAAATAAATATCCAAGTTCATCTTGAATTATTTGATATGTCAATATGGAATTCCCCAAACCATCATAACAGACAATGAAACCCCATTTAAGAACCAAGATGTTAAAGAGCTTTGTTCCAAGTTCTCTATCCAACATATATTCTCCACGTCCTATTACCCCCAAGGAAATGGTCAGGCTGAAGTGTCTAACAAAACTATCCCGAAGATACTAAAAAATACTATTAATGACATTAGTTGTGATTGTCATCTACAACTGAACCCAACCCTATGGGCTTACTGAACCGGTATTCGTACACTTGTAGGTGCCACACCATTTTCCTTGGTCTACAAATATGAAGTTGTCTTACCTATCATAGTTGAAATCCCCTCACTATGAATATCACTAAAAGGCATGGTCAGTAATGAAGAGTATCGGGTGTCTAGATTGAATGAGTTGAAACTCCTAGATGAAAGTCATTTGAGTGTGTTAAACCACCTTCAGGTTTATCAAAATTGGCTTAAACAAAGCTACAATAAAGGATAAAAAATATAAACTTTCAGATTGGTGAGTTGGTACTCAAAGAGAATCAAAAGGTACAACTAAATCAAGATGGCCAAGGTAAGTTTGAACCCAACTAGTTAGGCCCATTCATTATCACAACAAGCTATGGCTCTGGAGCCTATCAATTGGCTACTCCTAAAGGGAAACCTTTAGCTGAACCGCTGAACAACAACCACCTCAAGAAGTTCTTCACATGAGCACATTAGAATACCCTAGGAAAGAAGGTAAAAATCCAAAAAAGATAAAAAAGAAAAATACTAAAAAAAAAGCAAGAAAATAGTAAAGAGAAATAAAACATTCTTTAAGTGAAAACCACTTTGTGGCACTTCTAGAATAGGTATCGTAGTGAAAAACTAGAAAATAGGCACTACGATTGAATAGCACTTGCATCATTATCTATTAGTTCTATCTAAAGCATACACCCATTCATCCCATAATAAAACATGTACACCAACCATGGATTCATGACTGATTGTGTATTGAATTGGGTCACACCATCAACATCTGTCTCTGGTGTAGGGTACCATGTTCATCATTTTTTTTGAAAATATGATTTAGTAAGGTTTAGATGGGTGGAGTATTATTATTTTTATTAATAAGGTCATAATAGACCATTGGTCATGTTAGTGGAGTCATTTTGAGATAATAGTGCAATTTGTGCAAATGTTGTCATATGTAATTTTGTGAAAATTGCAAATATGGATAAACTTGGAAGTTGAATGGTCAAGGAAGGAAATAAGTCATTTTGAGTCATTTTCTTTGGTCATTTTCTTGATGTAAGGAGTTGATTTGTGCTAGTAGAGTCTCGAAGAAGAAGGAGATGTTGGATGTTGTGGTTATGTTGTTGATATGTGGTTGTCATTGATGTCAACACTATTAGCATTAATTTATTTAAGACTGTATATGTCAAGGATATTGAGAAAATTGTAGTACAATATGTTACAGGGTGTCTGTGAAGCATGAAGATTTGAGAAAGTTATGAGTTTCTGTGTTCTGATAGTTATTTTGTTACTGTAGTTGGTGTTCTTGGAAGAAGACAATGTGATTATGGTTATCTAAGCTGTTATGTATGCTCCTGTGGTTTTTTTGGATTTTTCTAGATTGTGTTCTATCTTTGTTGCACATCTGCATTGATCGTTGTGCTCGTGATCCAAAATTTTCTCTTGTGTGTTCATGTTTTTCATGTTCATGGCTGATAAGGTGATTGTAGCGTGTTGTGGATCTTCAAAGAATTATTCTTGAAGGTGTTTTGTGTTCGAGAATATTATTTTGGGTCTCTACTATGTTATGGATAATGTTAGAAACCAAGATCACCTGCATGCAATCACCTGTCACATGCAAAAGACATGCAGAACCAAAGAAGATGTTCTGTAAATCTCAAAGTAAAAATGCATTATTGAGAATCAATTATTACAAAGAGATCAATCCTTATGAAGGAGATCAAGAAACCCTAAAAGGGAAACCCTAAATGAAATCCTAGTGTGCACACTTAATAATTAATCAATTATTAATGTGCCTAAGTTTAGTTTAAGCAACTAAAGGAATAAGTGACTTAATTAATTAACTAGTATGATATAATTTATTATGTGTAATAACTTATTACTCTAACACCCCCCCTTAAGATGAACTTAGGAAGAAGCTAAAACACTAGAAGAAGATGCATGCAAGTAAGGATGGGTCTTGACAACAAAGGCCTGATTAGGTACACATTTACAAATGCAAGAATGAGGTAGAGAAGGAAAACCCAGTGGGAAAAACCCCCCTACAATGAGATGACATGCTGCAAAGAAGCACTGGAAGAACACTGGAACCGCAATCTGGCAAGCAAGGAAAGTTACTTCTGTCTACAAGAACCCATATCAGAATCATAATGATGCAATAGCAAACCGGATGCCATGGAACACTCGAAAACTCCAAACAGGAACAACCTTGGAATCTATGAAGCAATAGTCAATTATTGAATGAAAGTGATACTGAAATGAAGTGCAAAGATGCAAGTTGCACTCTCCCAACTGCCAAAACATCCAAGTAATTTCCAAAACACTCATCAGGCCAAATCTGGATTAATGATAAACCTGGGACAAATATAGAAAAAAGTGCAGTGACAGCAACATAGAGCTCCTCAATACCTTTCCAACGCCGCAAAGATAGCAAAAATCAGAGATTGTGGCAAAAAGTTATGAGCTCGGATGTATAAAATAAACATATGAATTCAAACAGAAATAAATGCAATAAAATAGAAAAATACTGTAAAATAAATTGTACCAAAAAAAAGTGCTTGGAACCAACTTTCCGGCGATATCTCGTTTGCCTGATTTTGATACTATATGCCGAAGTTATGCCAAAAAGAAAAAAATTGCTCCTTTAGGGCAAATCAGGGTTAGGAGGGGGCAAAGAGGGCCGTATGGCCAATGACATCATGCTGATGTTAGCACTTCTCTGAAAAAAAATTGACGGCCATCTAGCCATCGCCACAAAAATCCAGTCCCTTGCAAGAAATATTTGGGCCCCTGATCATCCATGTGACTAGAGGCAAAGCACAGGGGGCTGGGGTGGAGCCGCTGGTCCTCCATAGGATCTTGGTGGGTGCTTGAGGTGGCTGGAGGCTGGGCGCAGAGCTCCCGGTCCCCCATAAGACCATGACTCTACTGCAAAGGCCTACGGGGGCTGAGGAGGTAGCGACGGGTTGGTGGGGCGCTGCCCGATGGTGGCGGACCGGCAGCCGCCTGGTGGTCACCCGGTGGCACAATCATTTAACATCGGAGGCACATAAAACTTTCAAAAAAACATGCATTTTTTTCTAATTTTTTTTTGAAAATCATGCCTCGGGGAGCGTGCTGGGGAGGCTGTACGGCCTCCTTGGCAATTTTTTTTTGCCTCATAAACCAATTGCTCCAAAATCGATGATTTGATAGGCATTTCTAGGGTTTTGGGGCACTGCGAACACGATAGCGACGTCTGTTTGAGCCCAAAGTGTCCCAAAAAATCAGCTACCCCCAGATCTTGCAAAAAAGATGCCTGTGGAAACCCTTGCACTAGAAACTCACTGAAAGGCCATATCTTCAAATCACAAATAGGTAGCTGTAGGTCTGGAGCTCTGATACCATATTAGAAACCAAGATCACCTACATGCAATCACCTGTCACATGCAAAAGACATGCAGAACCAAAGAAGATGTTTTGTAAACCTCAAAGTAAAAATGCATTATTGAGAATCAATTATTACAAAGAGATCAATCCTTATGAAGGAGATCAAGAAACCCTAAAAGGGAAACCCTAAATGAAACCCTAGTGTGCACACTTAATAATTAATCAATTATTAATGTGCCTAAGTTTAGCTTAAGCAACTAAAGGAATAAGTGACTTAATTAATTAACTAGTATGATATAATTAATTAAGTGTAATAACTTATTACTCTAACAGATAAGCTTGGTGGATTCACATTGATAATCTTTTGGGCCGACAGTTTGTATTCATTTCATTATTTTGTTGAATCCAACATGAAGTGATGTAATTCCTTGTTGCAGATATATATAAGTGATTGTTTCTTCATTTGAAAGCATGCAAGTGCAAAACGTGTGAGTGATATGTGCGATTAAGGTTCAAACCATTCGAAGGCAGAGCAGAGTGTGAAGAAGAGTGAAGAAGAGTGGAAGTGTTCATGTGCTTAATCGGAACTATAATTAGGCATTAACAAATGCTACTTTCTCAGTTCAAAATCCAGATGGTTGTAATCCAAATGTTTCTTTAAGACAGTGAGTATTCCTTTGTATTTGAGCAATGAGCTCTAGGCAACATGCCTAAAAGCATGTGCATTCCCCATTTATTCCTCTTACACTTTTAATAGAGTGTAAACTTGTGGACTGATCTCTACCATGGTTTTTCCCCTAATAGGGTTTTCC
Organism: Sequoiadendron giganteum; assembly: GCA_007115665.2. Lineage (NCBI taxonomy): Eukaryota > Viridiplantae > Streptophyta > Pinopsida > Cupressales > Cupressaceae > Sequoiadendron > Sequoiadendron giganteum. The sequence continues at coordinate 448,814,419 of CM021101.1, forward strand.
ACATAAAAATCTTGGTGTTATGTGTGCTTATGACGTGTTGTTGATTTATTCTTTCATGGTTATTAATCAGATATGAGAATAAGGGTTAATAAGTTTAATAAATCTGAATTTTTTTGACAACTGATTCACCCCCCCTCTCATTTGTTTGCCCTTGTGTTTCCAACAATTGGTATTAGAGCAGGTTCCTTGGAAGAAGTTTAACAACATGAGGTGATCTGGGATAAAAACATACAATAAGGATAGTCTAAGATTTGATGGAACAAATTATTCTCTATGGAAGAATCGAATGGACTTTCATATGAGATGTATTGGTGAATCCTACTAGAACATTACATGTAATAGGTATGTTATTCCTCAACATGGTCCTACTACTACTATTGAGATTAGGGATGTTGAATATAATATCAGGGCTAAGGAAGCATTATTGAGTGCTTTGACTGATTTTGAGATGAAAAATGTTATGGATCTGAAGACTGCTTATGAGATCTGGAAAAAGTTGGATAGCTTGTATGAAGGTGATGCTAATGTGAAGATTGCTAAGCTACAAAGTCTAAAAGGGAAATATGAAATGTTGAAAATGGGTGATGATGAAAATATTACTACTTTCATGCAAAGAGTGAATGAACTTGTGTGTGGTATCAGATGTGCTGGTGGACAGTTGGAAGAATCAGAGATTGTTACTAAAGTGCTTAGATCCTTGCTTTCTGCATACAAAGTCAAAGCTACAACTATTGAAGAGCTCCAAAATATGATAAATGTAACTAGAGATATGTTGATTGGTAAACTTATTGATTTCAAGTTGAGTGAATTCAGTGATATCCTTCCTATGATAGAATCTACATTTAAAGCTACTACTTTCGAAAGAGACAAGCAGAGATATGATCCGGGCGATATTTCTTCTAGAAAGGCATTCAAGTATGAGGAGGAAATGAGACAGATTGAAGAAGAATAAAGAGAACTAAATGAGCTTGAAGCACTTATTGTTAAAAGAGAATCCAAAGGAGAAGCTAAATATAAAGGAAAGTTGCCTATTAAATGTTTTTCTTGCAATAAGATAGGTCATTTTGCATCAAGGTGTCTAGAAAGAGTTCCTAAGCCAAGACCTTACAAGCGTAAATTTCAAAAGAAGTGTTATTATGTTTCTGATGAAGGTGTGATAGATGACAAATCTGATAAAGGGAATGTAAGTGAAGATGAGTTTGTGTTTATTGCTAAAAATGAAAATAATCCTATGTCTACTAAATCTGCTAGTTGTACAAATGTGGAGAAAGCCCTAACTGCTCGAGTTGAAGAGAAGGATGAATGGGTAATTTACAGTGGATGTTCACATCACATGATAGGAGATAAGAGCAGATTTGTGAGTCTGGAGAAGTGTGATAGTGGTGTTGTAAGATTTGGTGAAAACAATGGTGGTATAATCTATGGCAGAGGATGTATTTCTTTTGATGGTAAGCATAATACTAATGATGTTATTTATGTTGAAGGTTTGAAGAATAATATTTTGAGTGTTGGATAGGTGGTTGACAAGGGATACAATCTTCAATTGAAGGATGGAAAGTGTATAATATTGGGAAGTTCTGGAAATGTGCTTTCGTCTGGGACAAAAACAAAAGGTAACATCTTTCACTTGAATTTGGCTAGTAAAAGTTGTCTGATTCCTCAAGTTGATGAAATTTGGTTGTGGCATAGGAGAATGTGTCATGTAAAATTTGACAATATTATCAAGATAGGTTCTACTTAGGAAGTGAGAGATCTTCCTAAGTTGGTATATCCTACTAATGCCATATGCAAGGAATGCCCGTTAGGGAAGCAAACTAGACCCTCTTTTAGAAGAAAATAGTATTGTTCAAATGGAGTATTGGAACTTGTGCATACTGACTTGTGTGGTCTTGCTAGAATCATAAGTTTACAAGGAGACATGTATTTCATGTTGCTTATTGATGATTATTCTAGATTGATGTGGGTCACTTTCTTAAGGGAGAAATCTGAAGCTCTAGAGAAGTTCAAGATATTTAAGGCTATGGTTGAGACAGAGATAGGTCTGAAGATTAAGTGTTTGAGATTAGATAGAGGTGGTGAATTCACTTCCGATGAGTTTAATAAATTTTGTGAAGAACATGGGATAAGGAGAAAATTATCTACACTGTGAACCCCTCAACAAAATGGAGTTGTGGAAATAAAGAACAAGATAGTTCTAGATGTTGCTAGGACTATGATGCTAGAAGGAAATGTTCCTCGTATCTACTGGAGAGAAGCTATGAGTACTGTTGTTTATATCTTCAATTGGGTACAAATCAAAGGTGATAGTGGTAAGACTCCTTTTGAGCTATGGTTTGGTCATAACCCTATTGTTAGATATTTCAAAATCTTTGGGAGTAAATGCTATATCAGAAGAGATGAAGATATAGGAAATTTTGATGCTAGGAGTGATGAAGGAATATTTCTTTGTTATTCTACCAAGAGTAAGGCCTACCAGTGCTACAATAAGAGATTGAGGAAAATGGTTGAAAGTGCTAATGTGAAGGTTGATGAAGACATTGCTAGACCATCTAGAACTTGTGGATATGATTCTGATGATCAAAATGACAGTACAAACAAAGGTCAAAATTCAAATCAAGTGCAAATCAATTGATGAATCAAGAAAATCAAGAAGGAGAAACTAGTGAAAATGCATGTTCATGTTTTTCATGTTCATGGCCGACATGGTGATTGTAGCGTGTTGTGGATCTTCAAGGAATGATTCTTGAAGGTGTTTTGTGTTCGAGAATATTAGTTTGGGTCTCTACTATGTTGTGGCTGGCCTTGGTGGATTCACATTGATAATCTTTTGGGCCAACAATTTGTATTCATTTCATTATTTTGTTGAAGCCGACATGAAGCAATGCAATTCCTTGTTGCAAATATATATAAGTGATTGTTTCTTTATTTGAAAGCGTACAAGTGAAGTGTGCGAGTGCTATGTGTGAATAAGGTTCAGATCATTTGAAGGCAAAGCAAAGTGTGAAGAAGATTGAAGAAGAGTGAAGAAGTGTTCATGTGCTTAACCAAAACTATAATCAAGCATTACTAGATGCTACTTTCTCAGTTCAAAATATGAATGGGTGTAATCCGAATGTTTCTGTAAGACAGCGAGTCTTCCTTTGTATTTGAGTAGTGAGATCTAGGCAGTGTGCCTGAATGCATGTGCATTCCCCATTTATTCCTCTTATACTTTTAATAGAGTATAAACTTGTGGACTGATCTCCATCATGGTTTTTCTCCTAATAGGGTTTTCCACATAAAAAACTTGGTGTTATGTGTGCTTCTGATGTGTTGTTGATTTATGCTTTCATGGTTATTAATCAGATCTGAGAATAAGGGTTAATAAGTTTAATAAATATGAAATTCTATGACAAATGATTCCCCCTCCCTCTCATTTTTCTTCCTTTGTGTTTCCAACATGAGAGACTTTGTATGTGAAGAAAGCAATAAGATTTCCTTATTTTCTCTTGAAATTTTTGTGTTTTTGTACAAATTATTCTATTTCAGAGCTCTATATGGTTATGTACTATTAGTACTTGAGCTCAAATTCTTTGAATCTTGTGGGCAGTAGAATTAACTTCCTTTTCGCATTGGTTTGAGTTGATTTCACTAAAGTTTGTGAATTTTATAATCAATTTACTAAGGGTGGGTCTGAAACCCTATTTTGAGGTTTTGTAAGTGGTTAAAATATGATTATGGACCATTCCACCAATTGTATCTACTGTATCTTAGTGTAATGAGTTCAATATGGTAGATTAGATGTTAGAATGTGTTTTTGAGAGCAGGGGAGGTCATTTATGAGTTTTTGAGTGCTGCCCTAGAGGTTTTTCTCATGAATTTTGGCTTAGATTGAATGGATAGAGACTAGAATTTGTGTAAAGGCATATGGAATTGGTCAAATAATAGTGGGATGAGTTTGTGCAAGGTATATGGAATTTTTTTGTATCCCTAGTTTGCAGAGTGAAGGCTTGGGGGTTGTAGTTCCATGAAACCCTCCATGTTTCAAGTGTAGGAAGGCCTAGAATAAGGGTTTATTGGTTTGGTGTTAAGGGCAGTGTCTTGGAGGATAATATTTATTGATTCAAGGTGTGTGTAGCCTATTCAAGGTTAGGGAATGGATTTTTGGGTTCAAAGAAATGATATCATAGTGGTTGCTTTGTAAAAGTGGCCCAATTGGCCAAGGAGGGCATCGTAGCATCATGGTTTTGGAGGTGTTGGTCTAAAGTGAACTATAGATATTTTGAGATATGTTTTTGAATACCTTAAAGGGTGTTTGAAAAGGTGGAGAGTTTTTAGATTAAGGACCTTCTCTAAAAGATATTTCTGATTTCCTCTAGTTGGAGTGCTATAAGGAGTTGAAGGTGAATTGGTGAGTTGAGCACTGAATTGAGGTTTTTGAGTTTGAAGGTTGTTTGAATTTGATCTAATTGTGTTTTTTTAAAGTTTTACCTCCCTTCTCTACATAAATCTCCCTTAGTGAAGGTAATACTATCTTAAACTAGAGGCAAATTCTCGAAATTGGTAGTAGATTGGATCCTTGTACATCCCATTGTGGACAAAAACTATTCAAAAAACCAAAAAAAACATCTAGAAAATAAAAAAAATCAAAACAAAGTAAAAAACATGTGATTCTTTGAGTCAACACTAAACAAACTACGTGGTCTGTGCGTGTATAATGTAGGCAAGGCTTATCAGCCCTTGAGGGCTTAGGTCAGTCCACTTAGGTATCTATCATTCTTTGTTTCAACTTAGTAAAAATTTCAAAATCCAAAAGAATTCAAAAAAACCAAAAACATGTTCTTATCAAACCAAGCAAACTACAAGCCTCTACATGTAAAACATAGGCAAGGCTTATCTTTGATGAGCCCTTGAGGCCCTAGGTTAGTCCCTTGAAACCAATAAAAACATCATATAAACTCAGAAAAACAAAAGGGTCCTATTTCCATTATCACCAAACACAATAAAATTCCATCCATAATAAACAATCATCACACTCACCCTTTGAAAACACGAAAAACAAACAAAACAAACATCAAAATAAAAAATTCAAAAATTAAGATCGAAATGATTAGACAACTATCAAGTGAAAACAATGTCAAAGTTTTGATTACCTATCTATTGAAAATTCACCAACAACATCCTAAGATATGCCTTAACGGATCCATTCCTACAAAAGACATCATCAACACCAAATAACAACTTGAAACCTCAATACAAATATGGCAAGTGATATTGCAATATTGTTTATCTTTTTATAGTATTATCTTTTTGATTTATCATAATACCACATTCCCAAGGTCTCTCAAGAGTTTCCATAAGGATTTAGAGAAGAAGTAATTGTGGTATTAATTGTCAATTTTTGTTAGTTCTGTTTGTAATATGTTTTTGTGATACTACCATGGCGAATACTTGCTTTGTTTGATTATGGAAGTTATTTTGAGACAATTCATGTAGCAATTGCATGTTAGGTATTTTATACCTCTTTGTGTAACCGATCCAAAAAATTTTAACACAGCTAAACCATATATTCTAACAAAGTTTTTGTATGTCTAGTATGGATACAAAGCCACCTTTTTATTAATACCCTAGTGCATCATATTTGTTTGCTACATCAATAAGGATTTTTAAAGATACAAAACCTTTATGAAAAGAAAAAGCAACTCATCAATAACTAACAACACCAAATTTTTATACATCATCAAACATTTCTTCTAACTAACAACTCCATCCTACATCACAATATCATTAGTACCACATACATCCTGCATCCATAATTTTGTCAATACATATCATGATGATAATAAAGAAATAAAAAAATCACCTATAATGTATATATCAACATTTATCATATATCAAAATCCATCATATACATAATAAAAAATCATATATCATAACAATATATAGATCATCCATCCATCCAAATCATATGTATACATCAGAAAAGTACAAAAAAAATGTATAACCATACATCATCATCTATAATCATCACATAACACATAATGAAGCCGAATCAAAACATATATATCTCATATATATCATCATAAAAAATGATAATGTTAGATACATAATCATATAAACATGTGTGATATCATAATACAAAAAGAATACATATATACAAGGCCTTAGCTAGGTCGATGAAAGTATATAGAAAATTATGTCTACAACAATATCTCTAAAACAATAAATATCATAATGATCAAGAACGTATAATCCTACTGACCGACCAGAGGTGTGGACCATGACTGATGTTTGCTTTGATGAGGGGATGGCTAAGTCATGACTGGGGAATGTCTAACTGAGTGTCCACCTGACTCAACACCCATAGCTATGTTAGGCTCTCCGAAGTGTGATTGTTGCTGAGCTCTGGGTACAAAGGCCTCATAAAGAGTCTGATAATAAGTGGCCTCTCTCATGTACTAATCCCACTCCGCTTTGAGGGAATTATGCTCTAATATAAGGGTATTCCTCTCAATTTTAATCACTTGTAACTATACCTCTATAGCATGATGTCACCTGCTCTCAGTGTCCCGCTCTACAGTCAACGCTAAAACCTGAGCCTCTATAGCTTGTCTCCTAAAAATCTCTACATCCTTGGCCACTATCAACTATGCTCTCTATGCGTCCACCACTACATCACTAGGTGGTGGAGGAGGACCTAGAATCTATGCCTGATCCTATTGTATAGGATCGTCATGCCCATCCTACCTAGCTCTTTCAAGCTGCTTAATGACAATCTTAACTCATTTTCGCTCACCATGGTGACTAGTAATCCTTGCTCTACCCACTACCAGAACAACACCAACAAGATCTGTAAACCTTAAAGGAATACACCAAGCCCACTACTGATCATAATTTGGGGTAGTCCCAAGATCTACGAGTCCAACTAGCCACCCCTTCTGAATGGAATGAGTTCTTTGAAATCTCCCAAAGCTGCATCTCGATCTGCTTGCAACCCCCATACATGGACCTCATGAGTAGTCCTATCAAAATGTACTTGATAATAATCTATGAATCGACCCTATCTCTCACCAAACTGGTGATAAAACTTATGAGGTAGATACCCATCAAGCAAAGAATGAACATGGCTGATCAACCACTGTATCTGTCTAAAAAATGGGAGTTGGTCCTGGTCATCATTCTATGCCTCGCATCCTAACCACAATATCCAAATAAAACCAGGCATGTCATCTATCATGCGACACTAGCAAGGTAGCTGCCTAAGCCAAGTGTAATGCAAAAAGTTGCCATATCTACATGAATAAAAATCCTCTGGATCCTGATCCAAAATACCATTAGGCCTTGTAACCAGGATATGCTCCTAGGACCATACATGAAGTAGAGTAACACCAACAAAAATGGATCTACCTCCATGATAAGTGACCTCATGCATATTTTTGTATAAATGCACAAGGAGACATAGGCCCCATGCATATCTAGTACCATGCTCAAACATCTGCTCGATGCATGTGCCCCAACCAATGGGAAATTTTTTCCCTCATCAATCAAGAACGACGAGCCTTGAAACTAAAGCACATAAAACCAATGAGATGGGATCTGCACTGCCAACAAATGGAGATAGGTCTATCTCTAACTCTCAAACCTGAACGTGGCTCACACCAAGGACTCAACACATATCACATGTCCCCTATCATATGAAATAGGTCACAAGCTCTCCATGGATCGAAACACGAAGAATCCTCCATACATCCTCCAAGGTAATGGATGCCTCGCTAGTAGGTAAGTAAAAAAATGATGTCTTTGAGTGTCACCTCTCAAAAAGAGTAGTCATCATGGCTTGGTGGCATTTGATAATTTCCATGGAGCATATGTGTCACAACCCTACAACATCTAGCACATCTCGCTCCAACTCATGGAACCTAGTGATCAAATCAAATAACTCACGTGGTTGTCGCTTCTTAAAGTACAATGGTTTGTGAACTGCTTGCAACCATTTAACCCATGATCTTAAGAATTTGCTACATAAACGTGAAATGAACATAAACTTGAAAATAAATTGACTCAAAATTCTATGTAAAGAAAAAGAGGTCACTTTTTGTTAAAAGCTTTAAAAGTAGTCAAAAGAAGTCACTATTTTGTCAACTGTGGCTTAGAAAATCAAAAGCACTAACAATGGAAAATGTGAACATATGTCTCAAAAGAAAAAAATTATCACAAGAGTGGCCATATAATTTAAAAATATTCAAAAGTGAAACTTTTAAGCAAATGCGAGAACATAAGTGAAAAATGATGTCAACTGTGAACATCTATGGAAAGTGTGAGCATAAAATGCAAGAGTGGTCTAGTTATAAACAATAAAAGTTCTAAAAATGATTCAAATATGTGAAAAACATGATATTACCACCTATGCCAAAAAAATTTCATGCATTAATTACACAAAAATGACAAGTCAAAAATATGAAAGGAAAGGGTACATACCGGGGCACCGATGCTTGTAGGCTGCCTGAACTTGTGAACCGCATCCTCGTGATGTGGGGCTCCTTGAATCCTTGCCATAACTCCACAACAACTAAAAAATCACAAAATCCAAAGGCAAGAAATTACTATAGGCTCAGAATGCAAATGATGTAATTTGAACCCTAATTACTTATTTTAAACCTCTAAACCCTATTTTTTTTACCTAGGAAATATTCCTAGGTTGAAATTAGGAGCTCTCGGGAACATTTAAACTATCAACAAGACTCCTATAAGCTTAATTTTTTGTCCTCTATGCATCTAAACTAAAATAAAACATTGTCATTAGCCCGACCTAAAAAATATGATTTTTTGGCCAACCTCTTGAAGGGGCAGCCCAATATCCTACCATTATTCCTCTAACCGTCGAGGCATATAAGTTTTTTTTAAATCTTGATTTTAACATCGAATTATTTGAAACAAAGCAACTGGTACTTTGTCTCAAAGAGGGGAAAAATGTAGACATATACAAATGACCTAACACATATCGCACATCCTAAATGACATTTTCTCATCATCGGCATCATTATCACCTAATATCATTGCATTTCACATCAATTACATCAAAAACCATAATTTCCTCTATTAATTGAATAATATTACATTATTTAATTAATTCATTTTTTCATCATTTTTGGCTAATTAAATAAATTTCATTTATTTAATAAAGTTCTAATCCAACTTTATTCCTCCTGATTAATTAAATAACGTCAATTATTAAATTATGATGCGAATTCACCTTATTTCCCTAAGTCAATTAAATTATCATCACTTATTAGTTTAATTAAATCACTTTCCCCTAAACTTGAATATTGAATACATCATCCAAAAGGTCAAAACAAAAAAATACAACTTTATTTGTGAAAGTCAAATATGACTTGCATGTTCAAATAAAAAAGGCTTAATTAATTAATAAAAATTAATTAATTACCTTCAACCCCTTTTATGATTGAGAAAATTATGGTCCACCGATTGCTCACTTTGATTGGCTAACTGATTCGTCTATTTCCTAACTAATTCATCTATTCTTCAATCCCACTGAAGGCTCAACTTGATTTCATCAATCCCACTGAAAGCTCAAGCTATTTCCTCAATTCCACTGAACACTCAAATTGATTTCATCAATCACACTGATTACATAATCAAAATCCACTGGTTCTTCCCATCTATTAATTCTTCTCAATGGTTTCCAATTGTTGATCAAGATATTCTACTACGCGATCTCGATCATTCATCTCGAAACAAAAAATCTATATAACAACCTCATTTCTTCTAAAAAATGATCGAAGAATTGACATCTTTTACACAACGAAGTAATGTTGAAATTGTAATTAATTTCTTGACAAACTTTACATACACTTCGATCAACATCATACAATTTTGAAGCTTTTTGCTACACATAAATGGAGGATTTGCATTGATACAACAACAATCCAACATCTTTACAAACACACTTTGACACGGGATGGTAATGCTACATTTTTATGAATTCAATTTGTGTTTTCTTCTTTGATTGCATAGTTTGATTTCATTTCTTCATATTTTCATTTCATGAGTAATGGTTATGAATCATCATCTTTTTGTTTGAGTTAGATTAGTTTAATTCATTCATTTTGATCTTATTTCATTTGTTGATTTTCCCTTTACACAATACCCTGTAAACTATCCTACAAAATTATGCTCCTAAGTTCAAACTCTCAAAAGGAATCAACACTCATTTGTTTTGGTATGTTAGGCTCCTAAACACTTGGTTACACTCTACATGCCTCATTCAAACCCCACTAGCTATGGCCAACTCAAAACACTACATTTTCCACAAAACCCTCAAAAGGCTAGGGTTTATGACAGTCCTAATGCAAGTAAACACACACAAACTCTTATAAAACATACAAAAAATTCATTTGTCACTTCTCCTTTGGTGAAAACGTGCACAAGGGCCTGCAAAAGGTCGAGCATCATATCGTAAAAATATATTCTTTAATTGTTATTACATAAAAACTATCACAAACTTGCAAAATAATAGGGTATTTCATGAAATCTTGCTCCCATCAATTCTTGGAGCATGTATGTTCATTGATTCAACATGAAATAACTTCAAAAAATAGTCACAAGTCAAGCATGTCTTTTTCCACACAAAACCTAATGTCTATGTCATCAAACTTGATAATTATGCCCTTTTTACAATTTTTCAACCATGAACTAAGAAAAAAAATAAGGAAAAATACCCTACATGGTCTTCCATGGTCCTCTAAGACCTTATTATACCCAAAAAACTAAAAAAAAGACATGAGGAGCAAATATCAACCTTGTAACAAGCCAAAAACTCCCTAGGAATTCAAATTTGCATTTTGTCGGGAAACCAATAATTTGAATTTCTAGCCTATTCAACTTATTTAAACCATTGGAGATTAACCTCGTGGAACTCCTAAGACCTAAATTCTCAATTTAAGATTCCTATAATCCAAATGAAACATAAAAACACCATGAAAGTGATGCTCTTGCATTAGATGGATAGATGATGAAGGATAGTGGAGGATGTGGATAAGGTGTGGTATGGATGGAGCTTTCCCCTAAGAGTAGAGTGCAAGGGGATGGGGAGGAAGGAATCAAGCATCTAGCTCCATAGATGGTATCCCTTGATTATGTTCTATTATGCTCATAGACATAGGTATAATGATGGTAAGGTGGGGTAAAATGGATTGGAAGATGGATAGGGTTATGGGTTTATGCACAAGCTTGGATGAGAGGGATGGAAGGATGGAAAATGGATGTTGGATAGTAGATGGATTGATGGAAGACTTGTGGATGAGTAGATGGAAATTTTTGTAAGATCAACATTAGAACACTCCTTGAAGGGTGGTAGATTTTTGGAAGGGAAGTGGTATTTGAATTTGGAGGTTTAGATGGAGTGGGTGTAGATTTTGAGACACAAGGACACAAAATAGATGGTAGTGATGAATGATTATTATATGGTGTGGACTTAGAATTGGATGAAGCTGTTGGATTAGTAGGTTTGGATGCAAAATTTTATTTTTCCTTGGGATACATTGATTCTATGATAATTTTGGAATCCACATGGTTTTTGACTTTTATTTTGGCTTCATAGGCCTTTGTGCCCTTTGGGATTTTTTATTTTGGATCATATTTTTCTTTATTTTTGCATGCATTTTTGAGGGACATGTTGATCCTTTGATTTTTGTGAATTTTTGGCTTTATGCATTTGAGATTTGGCATCCAAATTTCTTCCAAGAGTGATGGGATTGGTGGATGGATATGAATGTTGTGGATGTATTATGGATGGGTTGGTGTAAGTAGTATATTGAAAGGAAATAAAAGATGTGTTCCTTTGTTGATCTTGATTAGGGATATGATGTGATGGATAAATGGGATAAGTATATTTTGAAATAAGAGTGATAAGTGGTGGAATGTAAGGATAAAATATGGATGGAGGTGATGAAGGATTTTTTTTGGGACTTAGGAACCCAAAATAGATGGAAGGGGAGAGGATTTGGGATTTAGAACATAAGGGTCCAAGATCGATTTCGAGGATGGGGAATTTGGATATTTGGATTTAGATGGATGGATTTTAGATTTATGATGGGTGGAAGGAGTACCAAAATCTTGATCTTGGTATCCAAGGTCATGATATTTTATATTTTCTTTGATATTAAAGGGTTCTAAGATACCTTGCTCATGAAGGCCTAACCCTTTGCCCTGATAAGACATAGTTTGACAAATCCTTTTACCAATGGGATACTTATTATTTTGGAAGCCAGATGCAAGTCCATTTTTAGGGGGATATGGAATGTAAGGGATGATATGTTATTGGAGTAAACTAGCTTGGATGAAGGTGGAGGAACCCATTTGATAAGTATGGGGTTTATGGGTAGCTTGGATAAGGGTGATGGGATCTTGTGGAGGATTAGGATAATGATATGGAGATAAAGGGATGCTTTGATTTTGACTTGGAGTAGGGTCATGGGATGGGTGGATGGTATAGTGTGATATTGGTTATGAGATGGAAGTGGATCATGGCATGAAGTGGGAGGGGTGTTTTTATCATGAGAGGGGAGAGGATCATTAGATGGGATGGAAGGTGTACTTTGATCTTGATTTAGAGAGGGATCATGTAATGGAGTGGAAGAGGTGGGATCATGAGAGGGGGATTAAGGGATGTCTTGCTCTTGATCTGGGAGGGGATCATTAGATGGGATGGAAGGGATATTTTTTTATTGATTTGAAATGGGATCAAGAGATGTAAGGGGATCATGTGATGGAGGAGGAGGGGTTCCTTGATCTCTATATGGAGGGGTATTTGTCTTAGCAGGCTTTGGACTAGGAGATGTACATATTTAATTTTATGTGGATGGTGTGATGGGGGAGGAAGGTTGGATAACTTGGATAGGTGGAGTGAGGAGATTAATGAGATTTAGGGGATTGTGGTTTATGTTGATGTGGAGATAATGAAGGTGGATGCATGACATGGGAAGATTGAACAATTTTTTTTTTTGCATGGCGAATTAGCTATCTTTGCAAATAGTCCTTTGAGGAAATTATTATGAGGGACATGGGATGAATTTTATTGGTAGACTTGGGGTGATTTGGATTGTAAGGATGTGGGATATGAGCAAGTGGAATAAGAGGTGGAAGCTTTCAAGGATTGGTAAATTGAGGACGAGGATGAGGATCTTAAAAAGGATTGGGAGATGGGGATTTGGGATGGGGTTGGAGGAGAATTTTGGATAGAATCTTTGATTCCCTTGTCAAAGGAAGGGGAAGGATAAGCAAGAGGGGATGGATTGGTATTGGATGAAGGTGGGGAGGATGGAAGTTTAGCACCAATTCCAAGGAGATATCTAACCATGGCATCCATATCATTATTGAAGTAGTGGGTGAGGATAAAATTGGTGGTGGTGGATAGGGATGACATGGGTGGTGAGGATGTGGGTGAGATTTGAGAAATTTGGATGGGTAATTGGTGTAAGCTTGGATATTTTTTTCTAATGATAATGGATTCAAGGTGATCCACAATACTCTCAAAATCATCATAGGGATCATATTTAGGTTGTTCAACAAGGCTATCCTCATCATCATCAATATGATTGGGGTTGGTTGAAATGGAAAAAGGTGGATTTGGATGGATTAGGTTGGATGAATGATAAATTAGCTGGTTAGACATGGTGGAGGATTGATTGGAGGAGGAAATTTTGGGATTGATTTTGGATGAGGGAGGATTAGGGACATATTGGATATAGTTTTGGGGATTATTATGACAAGATGGGTGATTAGAATGATTAATGTTATAAGGTATGATTAGGATGAAGGATGATTGGGATAAAAAAATTGGGGATTAGGATGAAAATGGATAAATAGGATGAGAAGGGATGGTTATGATGAGATAGGGGATGATTATGTTTAGGAGGGATGATTAGAATGAGAATAGGGGATTAGGATGTGAAGATTAGGATAAGGCGATTAAGATGAAAAGGGATGATTAGGATGGAAAAATGGTATGATTAGGATGTGGAAGGATGATTAGGAAGAATTGGTTGGGATGAGGTGAAGGTTTTTCTTTCTTGACTAGGATATAGAATTAAAAGCACACAAACAAAAAGGTGGCTAGGAGGAAAAGGGAAGATAGAAATTCACTTGTTTAGCATAAGAAGACACACCAAGCACTTGCACAAGCCTAAATTATTCAAGTGGGATTATAACTTAGTGTAGGTCCACCACCTCAAGGGGTTAATACTCCTTGATAGTCAGGTGGAGAACCCTTTCTCATGAAGGAAGATAGGTAGAGATCTAGTGACACATGGTCAATGTTGCCACAGGCACACCTTCTCTCTCTTTGGGAACTATCTTAGTTCACCCAAAGATTTCTATCTCAACCTAAGGGAGTACATGGTGAGAAACTTCAAGGTATGATCCACATCATTACACCACACTAAGATATGACCAAAAGGTCTTAATCTAGGATACACAAGGCTGCTAGGGAGTCCTCCAAATACCTCAAGGGTATGTGAGGCCAAAATCCATAGATGAAAGGGAATAATTCCAAACAATCAGGAGGAAAGGGTGACCCACTCTCCACCTTAAATTCTTCAAGATATAAGGTTCTTGAAGGCTTAGACCAGATTGACAAGATTCCACTTCTAAGATATGTGTCTTTCAATTCACCTCCCACTCTTTATACTCTGTCAAAACATGAGAGTTGAGGTCATCCCCTAGGGTGATGAAATCCCTAGGAAGGCCTCCTAAAATGAATGATCTAAGTGTCTTTGGTCACCCAAGATCACAAAAACCACAAGGAGAGAGCATACACATGTTGGGTTCCTTGGGTTAACAATGAAAAGGAAAGAAAAAGAGTAAGTGGTGTTTTGATCCTCAAGATCACATTAAGTGCGAGAGGAGCGCATACACACCACTCACTCAAAGACACATCAAACGAATGTTCATTAAACTTAAGAAAATGAAATGTCCTTAGATTAGCAAAAAATAAAGCCTTGGGAAAGTGAATCTACAAGAAATATGTTAGTAGTTTGCTGATTTTTTCCTTTGACAAGCGATTTCAAGTTGCACCACAAGGGGTTAGATGATAAAATGATCACATGAAATGAATGTTAGAATGAATATAACCATAGAATTTAGATGATTACTACCTTAGATAAGAATTTCACCCTTGAAACATGCATTAGTAACTCAAAAAAAAAATTAGATGAAGAAAGTAGGTGACTAAAGCCTTAAAAATGCAATCTAAAACACAAGTGTAGCTTCACAGACAAAGTTGCAATTATGTTAAAATAAAGGCACAACTCTTTTTGATAGAGGCATCATAATTTTTGATAGTGGCACCAAAACTTTTGATAGAGGCACCAATTTTTGATAGATTCACCACTTTAAAGATAGGGCCAAATTAAGCTTCTAGAGGTCAAAAGATGATGTTTTTCCATAACCGACCTAAGGAAACAACTTGATCATGTAGGTATTGACTCAAAAATGAAGGTTAGATTAAAAAAAAACATAAAAATCCCTAAAATATGCACTCAAAATAAAGGTGCAACTATTTTTAATATAGGCACAACTATATTTGACAAAGACACCACAATTTTTGATAGAGGTGCCGCAAGTTTTGACAAAAGTGCCACTTTACAGACAAGGCCAAAAAATGACTTCTAGGAGTAAAAAAAACAAGGTTTTTCACTAACCCAAGTGGGGAAATTGGTAGATGAGTATGCAAGAGACCTAAAAACACAAAAATCTTGTCAAAATATACCAAATAATATGGTAAAAATTATTTTAAAATGAGCAAAACCCGATGTGACCTATAAACTTTGCACAAAGACCCTAACTTTAGAAACTTTAAAAGGCATAGTTTATGCATGAAAATTACAATTATTCATGCAAAATAGAGTGGTAAAATGATGGTACCCTCTAAAACAAGACTTGAGAAGTCAAAGAAACCCTAAATCTAGGTCAAAACTATCAAAAAAACAAAAGTGCGATGATTTTTGACAGAAGCGTGATGATTTTCGATGTAAGAAAAATGATTTGCGACAGAAGTGCATTGATTTTCAATGGAAGCATGAATTTATGTAATGGAAGTGCAAATTCATAGTGTTGGTCCGAAAACAACACCCACTTCACCAAAACTCACAAGAACTTGATGAAATGTTAGAAAAAGGGTGGGGTAACCCCCATGTGTGCCAAAATGAAAAAGGAAAAAGATGATAATGAAGTTAAATTAAATAAATACACATAAATATATTATACCTTCATAGTCTCCTACTCTTTATGGATTGAGCTCACAAAATGCACCCTAATCTTGTAAATTTGCTCCAATATTGGTAGTGGATGTGGTTTCTCAATACTTGGGTAGAATGATGGTAGGATAGAGATAGATTCAATGGATGTTTGGGCAACATAAGGATATGGAGAATGTGGATGTGAAGAGTGAGATCCAAGGCCTCAATATATAGAAATTTGATGAGATAAACCAAGGGCTAGGATTGATTAATTGATGGAGGGCTAAGATTAAATGAGAGATAGGGTTTGGATCAAGGAATGAAGAAGGATTAGTGTTTTGACAAGTGTCACAATATGGAGGAGGTGTGATGGGGAGGTGTGCTCACACATGTGTGAGCACACATTGGGAAGTGTGTGTGTAAGAGTTAGGGTGTCTCATAGGTTGACTTGTGTAAGAGATTAGTGGGGGTAGGTGAGATGTAGGAATTTAAAATTAGGAAATAATGATAATGAGGATTAGGAATGAGGGTTAGATCAATTAATCAAGGATTAATTGATTTAATAATGATGTTGAGTTAATAAACCAATGGTTTATTAACTTGGGTGAAGTTAAATGGTGGAGAATGAGTTGATGGGATTAGGAAAGGGACAAAGTTAATTAGTTAGAGATTAATTAACTTAAGTGAGATTAGAGGATTTTAGAGGAATGTGGGAAAAAGGGTAGCTTTAATTAAATAAATGTAGATTTATTTAATTAAAGGTGGTGGATGAAGGTAATGGAGAAATTAATTAAAAAATAATGTTTATTTATTTAATTAATTATAAGGAGAAGGGAAGGGGTTAAACTAATTAAATAAATAACATGTATTTATTTAATTAAATATTATTTTAGGTGTCTACATTTTGCCCCTCTTTGAGATGATGTTACGAATAAGAGAAGTAACATCATTTCAAATAATAATAAAACATAGTGGCTAGGAAAGGGATAAAGACTAGTGGCATGATGCCCTAGTCATTAATGAGGATGAGGAAGGATGAGGAGGAGGTAGTTGTATGCCCCCTCGAGAGGACATGCAGGTTCAAAGAACATGAGTGTGCTATTGAAATTGGATGGGAAGGAATAAAGGATGAAGGATAAAAGGATAAAGGAAAATAGTTGAAGATAAATAAATACACATAAAGATATTATACCTTCATAGTCTCCTCTTCACGGATTCAGCTCACAAGATGTACCCTAATCTTGCAAATTTTCTCCAATGTTGGTAGTGGATGTGGTTGCTCAATACTTGAGAAGCATGATGGTAGGATAAAGATGGATTCAATGGATATTTGGGAAGCATAAGGATATGGAGAATTTGGATGTGTATAATAAGAGCCAAGGCCTCATTATATATAAATTTGGTGAGATGAACCAAGGGCTAGGATTGATTGGTTGATGGAGGGATGAGATTAAAAGACAGATAGGGTTTGGATCAATGAATGAAGAAGGATTAGCCTTGTGAAAAGTGTTTCAAGAAGGAGAGAGATGTAAGAGGGAGGTGTGCTCACACATGTGTGAGCACACATTGGGAAGAGAGCGAGTAAGAGGTAGGGTGGCTTGTGTAAGAGGTTAGTGGGGTTAGGTGAGATGTAGGAATTTAAAATTAAGAAATAATGATAATGATGGTTATGGATGAGGGTTAGATCAATTAATCAAGGATTAATTGATTTAATGAGGATGGCTTGATTTAATAAACCAATGGTTTATTAACTTGGGTGGAGTTAAAATGTGGAGAATGAGATAATAGGATTATTTAACTTAAGAAAGGTTAGGGGATTTTAGAGGAAAGTGGGAAAATGTTAGCTTTAATTAAATAAATATTGATTTATTTAATTAAAGGTGGTGGATAAAAGTAATGGGTAAATTAAATAAATAAACAATAAATAATTATTTAATTAAAGGCTAGGACAAGGGGAAATGTTAAATTAATTAAATAAATAATAGATATTTATTTAATTAATCGGCTAGGATAAAGTGGGATAAAGTTGATGGGAAAATTAATTAATTAATTAATTAGGGTTAGGATAGGCTAAAATGAGGTGTGGTTGGGTTAGGTCATATTTTAGGTGTCTACAATTCCTATTCACATTTGGCATGCTTGAGAGTACCCACATCCCTATTTTTACCATTCAATTGAGTTTCTTGCAGATTTATAGGTTATAGGTTATAGTGATGCAATTGAAACCAAAATGATGCTTTTAAATTCAAATCAACGTATTTGATATGAAAATCAATTCCTTTGAAACCCATAGAAATGCAGTTGAAGCTTACATCGACACATTTGAGCTCACTA
Organism: Sequoiadendron giganteum; assembly: GCA_007115665.2. Lineage (NCBI taxonomy): Eukaryota > Viridiplantae > Streptophyta > Pinopsida > Cupressales > Cupressaceae > Sequoiadendron > Sequoiadendron giganteum. Next base: position 448,832,988 of record CM021101.1, read on the forward strand.
TTTTGCAGGTTTTTTAATTTATAGCAACACAATTAAAATTTATAGCGATGTAATTGACTGCATATCGATGCTTTTGATAATGAAACAATGATTTTTTCACTTACAGTGACACATGTCATATGCACATCGACTCTATTGATAGGTTAATCAACACATTTGTAGATAGAACAACACATTTAGAATTCATAGTGATGCCTTTGATTCTTAAAACAACACTTTTGATTTAGTAAATTAGATTTTTTCTACCCTTAACATTTGTTAAATTTTGGAACTAACACATCTTTTCAACATTGGAAAATACTAGTAAAAAAAATTACAGATGAATATGATTCAAGGAAAAAATTTCAAATGCTTTGATTTCTAGCATAGGAATTCTTTGTTTTTGATAATCAATGAATTTTGTGTTGTGTTTGGTAAGATTCTAGTGTGTATGATCTCTCCTTAAACTTTGTGTAATCTTGGAGAGCAAAAGAACTATTAGTCTGCACATGTTATGCACAACCAAAGAGTACCAACAAAGTATTTTATTTTCTTGTACTTTGTGTGAGATTGAGAATAAAAAACACTAGTATCTTTTTTTATTTACATTGGGAGGATTTCTTGGGGATTTCATCACCCCAAGGGTAACCTCAACCATATTTATTGGTAGGGTATATAAAGGGGGAGAATAAAATTTGTACCTCTAGGTGTGGCCAACATCGTTCAAGCCAAGCCATAAGACCCTCGATCTGCTAAAAAAATTTTAGTGAGGAGAAGAGGGGAGATCCCCCTCATCTTGGGCACTTTAATATGAGATCACTATTCTCAAAACCACTAGAAACCATTATTATTTAGAGATGCAATATTGACAATTGTTAATCTAGTGTGGTGTAAGGTAAAATATCATGCCTAAAGTTACTCATATGTACGATCTTGAGGAGAAAAAAAATTTATTTAGAGGTGTAAACACCTACAAGGAAAGGAAGGTGAGCTCTTATTCCACTCGAGACCTAGCTATTTTCTCTTGAAAATGGGGAGTGTGTCATCTCAATCCTACAATATTCTAGACTGGGACCACACTAGTGCAACACACTTTTAATATTAGCTAGGTTGTGCTTCTTGGAATGATTTTGTTTAGAAGACCCGTGAATACCAATCATACCATACCTTGGAGCCAATTTTCTACTATTATCTATTTTTTTGTCTCTTACAAATTAGTCAAAACCAATAAAACCATAATAAAATTTTAGTTATAGTCCCAAAATCATGCATCTAACTATTATTGGGGTGCATTTGCTATTATAGTGACACACATGATTATCATTTAGTGCATTTGATTATCATTTGATGCATTTGATATGTGCAATGGCATATCTAACATACAGATTGATGCTTTTGACCATACTTATATGCATTTGATCTAAACTAGTTTTGTTAGTCTGACACATCTAATAGTATAGTTATTACTTTGAAACCTTTTGTGAGGCCTTTGATAACAGAGTGATGCCTTTGAAAAATGTAGTGATGCCTTTGATACCTATATTGATGCATTTGATCCTAGTTTGATGCATCTGATAGTTGTTTGATGCATTTGATACCTATAATGACACCTTTAAAGACTAGATCATTACATTTGAATGTCAAAATAATTTTCCAAAATAGTACAATTTTTAGTTTCTAAAAATATTGAGCACACAAACCTAGGATCTAAGACTTGTAGTACACCAAACCTACAACAATTATCCATTATTTAAACAACAAACTAATTTCTACATTCATTTCATGCCATTTCATCTTGGAATTTTAGGTTTACCTATCTTAGCTTTGGAAAAATATAGCAACAAAAAACATCATTCCACCAACAATCAATATTAGTCATAATCTTGTCTAGATTTCTCATCTTATATTCTAGTTTAGCTTTTTACTTGGAAGTCAACCTTTTCAAGTAAGAAAATTGGATTCGCACCAATATCCATGAGAAAACTAGCTTAGTGGTCTTGTCTAATTCTCAGTTTGTGAACTCGCCATCATCCTTCTAAGACTCATTATTATAGTATAAGTGAAAACCATCATTAGCACTTATCAAAATAGAGATCTAGGTTAACTTTGAATTTTAGCATTTTCATATCTTCTACCAATCAAGCAACGTCAAAATCACTTTTTGTCCAGATCTACTCAACATATCTCTCATAGTCCATATTGAAAAACACTCATCCATATCACATCAGAAATCATCACTTGCATCCATATTTCACAAGGTCATCAAAATTGTATTCCTATTAAAAGGTCACAACACAAGAAACTCATAGATTCTAATCCAAGTAGTTCAAACTTCACAACACCCTTGATTTACCAAACTAGAGTTTGGAATGCCTAGTCATTTATTTGATCCTCACCAATACCAAACTCTAGAATCACAACAAAAGCCTAAATATCCACCAATAATCATAAAGGAAATCACAAATAGATATGTGGAATATGAGGAAATGACTGAAGATTTTTTTTAAAAAATGTAACAAGATACCTCCTTAGCTAGAGAACTTGATACCCTCATTTCTTTGAATCTCAACACATACTTTATTATACTTGCACAAAGTAGTTCTAAGATACCTTCTTATTACAAAATTTCTACACTTAGGAAACAAACCCTCACACATGTCATGTCATCTAATGTTCCATCACATAAGAAAATACCTATAGTTCAAGCTATTAACAAAGCTATACCATAACCTTCAATTCTAAACATAATAGTAAATCAACTATACCATCATATGACATAGATTCCATACCATTTTCTAGATAATTCATAAATTCATTGTATCAAATCCAAAACATGACCAATCAAACACATCCCAAACCTACCAAACCCAAGCATTCCTCATTCATCACCATACATATCCAACCAAACAAACACATATCCTTAATATAAAAAACATAAAAAATCCTTATTGATCACCAAAAAACATTACAAACTACACAAACAATCCTTTCATGGCCCAAGCCACCACATATTATGTTCCTCATAATATTCCATATGCTACACAAGAACCTAGTTCATGACAATGAGCACATATAATTTTAATCAATCATACCAATCATACATTTCAAAAATTTCATCACTTACCATTGTAAAACAAGCTTCCACATCCATCATAACCAAAATATTCAACATACTCAAAACTTACAACATCTAACATTCTTCACAATCTCACATATAACATATCTACAAACAAAAGGATCCCCAATAATAATTCATTTCACAACAAAAAAATCAATCCATTACATGCACCATACCTACACAAATACATGCCACTTAAAATCAAAAATATCATACAACATCCCTCAAAGCACCCCTCAACAAAAAATCATTCCTCAAACACAAGTCATTCTACAAAAAAAATTCATCCCACAAAATCAAAATCCCTCATACAAACCATACAATCATACTCAAACAAAAAACATACCTCAAAAACAAAGCATTCCCCAACACAAAAACCTCCTTCACAACTCATATAGCATCCCTCAAAAGATTCCACAAAACTAAAATTTATCTTATAATTCTTCATCCATTTCTCAACATCAAATGTACACTCCATCTAATCAACCAAAAAACAACCCAAATGATGTCTTGGAATTGCAAATTCAAATATTGTAGTAAAATATTATCGACATGCAATTGGGACAAATGAAGAAAATCTAAACTCTTGAAGACATTTGTCCATACCCATTTGATATAAAAATAGCTATGATACCCTTACCTCACAACTTTGAAATTCTTAAATTTGACAAATAAAAGGGAAAAGGTGATCCACGAGAACATATACAAGAATTTTACATAACATGTATAGAGGTTGCATACAATGACACATACTTAATATGCCTCTTTTCTCAAATTTTAGGAGTACAAGCACTACAATGGTTCTCCCATTTACCACATGGTATTGTTGATGGTGTTTTTCATTCTTTCCAACTCTGATATTGTTTCCTGAGGTAGGAAGCCCATAACAGATGAGGAAGAACCGATGGATTGCAAGGGTTTCATCAAATCTTGCAAATATCTCCTAAGTTTATCATTTTCTTTCTCCAACTCCTGCTTAGTCTGTACCTCCTTTCTCAATCTGCCAAGGATTACAGCACTGGAACCCTCATATTCCTCAATATCTTGTTCCATGAAAGCATGCCCTAGATTGATAGTTTGTACATTGTAATCATTCCTAGTCACATCATCCTTATTCTTGTCAGGAGCAGGAGTAGCAATATGGACCACTCTGTCATTTGCCTCATCTCTCTCAATTTTGGAAATAATCCTGGCTTTCTTCTTTACCTTTTCCTTTCCTATGTTTGCCAGTAATTCATCCCAATTGGGAGGAGTATCATCCACCACAATTTTTTTTCTCTTCAAATCCTTGTCCAACCATCCTGGGACTGTGGGATTTGACTGTACATCATCTTGTTGAACTTTGGATGCATCTTCATCCAAAATTTGCTTCTTAGGAACCTTCTCAGCTGTATCCTCTTTTTCCTTGTTGTGATCCTCTTTTTCATGTATTGGTGAGGGAATCTTAGCTGGTATCTCCTCCTTCTGAGGAGGTCTATCCCCATAAAACTTTGTAGGTGAATCCCCATAAGCCACCAAAGGAGACTACATAAATTTCTCCATCTGTGCCTTAGCATTGTAGAGTTCTCCCTCTTGGAATTCTTCCTCTTCCTGATCCTAGGGATCCTTGACATCCTTTGGTTCATCTGGGACATTTCCAGTCTCATGAGAAGGAGGGACACCTACATGTTCAGTGATAGGAGTAGTCATGGGAACACTTACCTTTGGTGTACCATCCTTGGGAGATGGATTCCTTGACCTCCTGGTATATAACTGTGTTTTTTCTCCTGAGCTCTCTACCTCTACCATCGGGGGTTCAACTTCTTTATCTACCTTAGAGGTTTCCTTCTCCTTCTGTGAAAACCTCACAATTCTCCTTTTCTTGGGCAAAGCGACATCGACATCCACTTCCTCTTTTCCTTCTTCATCCTTTCAGCCTTCTTCTTCCTTGAGACATGTTTCCTTTTCCTGGCTATAGGATTTATTTGTTTTCCTTCCTCCTCTGCTTGAGCATCCTTAATTTTAATCTTGAAAGGAGAGCCCACCTTGGTTTTACCTTTGGGGTCCTGATCAGGTGATTCTTCAAAAGCAAAGTGATACTCCAAGTCCCCCATTATATCATAGGTGCATTGCACACCCTCACTCTCCAACTCCAATATCTTGTGCTTGAGCCATAACTTGGTGTACTTGATTACTGGAGTCATGATTTGTTCTAACTCTATCTTTTCCTCCTCTAGCCAATCCACCTCTCCAACTGGCTTATTCTTCACAGCCTCAAATTTATGGCCCTGAATCAAATTCCCATCCTCCTCAACTTGATCAGGAACAACCTTTATGTTGTATAACCATACCAAGCTGACTGGTAACCTAGAGAACTTCTTCTTTCTAAATTCAAACTCACCACTAATGTTGGCCCAATAGTCCTCTATGTTGTCCTTGTGATTGTACTCTCTACTAGCCTTCTTTTGTGCTTCACCGGTTATATCAAACCTGGACCTCTTGGAGTGGAAAGGAAGACCTAGGGTACTCATCTCCTCTTCAAAAGCATAGGCCGAGTTAATAGAGGGGCATACCTCATCACTACCTATCCTCAAAGGAAAATCACCACCAAACCCCATCTTGTGCTTCTCCCTCTTCACAATTACATCAAAGTCACATATTTGTCTTGTGACCTCTAGGAGTACAACATGATCCATGGGGTATCTAGGGAGTTTGTATGGAGCCCTCTAACAACCATCAATTCTTATGTATGAAAAGGTGGGGAACTAGATAAACCAAGCTCCAAACCTCTTAATTAGCTCCTTGGCATGGTCTGAAATCCAAACATGCTTTGCACCCTGTAGAAGTCTGGTGATGTACATGGTGAATGCATCATTCACCCTCCTATAACTTATGCCACCCAAGTGAAATTGTGGGTACACTTCATTAATTACATCCTACCCAAATACACCCCTTGTGCTAAGTACCTTATATGGGTGATACCTTGCAAGTGCATACACAAAATAGGTGAAGGTTTTTATTTGTGAAACATTGCACATCTGCTCATGTATCATTGCACTTATAATGCCTGCCCAATGGTAATCTATACCCTATTCCATCCTAGAAATGACATGGAACATCCAATTCTCAAACATTCCTACACTTTTCAATCCCACCACTCTACCGAGGAGTGTGATAACATCATAGTATTTCTTCCTAAATTTAATTTTGACCAATTGATTGGGCAACTTGGAGAAGTGGGACTTGGGTTTCTCCAACCAAGAATTGAAAACCTATTGGGATTTGATTACATTCTCATCATAGTACTTCTTTGCTACATCCATATCAAAGGCCACAACATGAGACCTATCAGGCATGTCAAAGGTTTGAGCAATGGACACCGGATTGAGATTTTCCATAATTCTTCCTTGAGGACCAACTATCCTCTGTGTGCCCCTGTTATAGTGCTTGGCATAGTCAAGCACTAATTCGTAACACTGGACTGTAGAAGGAAATCCAACCACATGTGCCAACCCTAACTCTGATGTTCTTCTAACTAACATGGAGAGATTCTATGCTGCCATTCTTGCCTTGAATTCTTCAAAATCCCATAGCCCAATGTTTGTATCAGTGATCCCTGACCAAATGGAGGTCGGCTTGCTCTCAGGGACTCTGCTTTTTAAATCCATCTTCACTCTTTCTTCCTCAGAGATAGCTGAGCCCTCAGGACTTGGATTCATTTCCTTACCCTTGCTCTACCCAGCAATAGCCTAACTTGATTCCACCTACATAGAACAAAGACACCAAAATAAGATCCATCACAAATGATATACTCATTCCTTGAAAAAATCCCATAATGAGAAAAATTCCCCAAAAACCCCATAAGAATCATTTATTAAAAAGTTCGGGTTTTCAACCCTCTCGCGGAATTCGGGCTGGAGAGGAATTCTGGGAAATTTCGGACTAGGAAAAATCCAGTGAAATGACCACAAAGAGACATCCAATCCATCATTTGATCAATCAAATTAACCAGGAAATCACATGATACATTTTAGAATAAATTAAATCAATCATGAGATGCATAATTATTAACCAAACTTTCATTCATTCTCTCAATTCTTCATTTTCAACTAGAATTCGGGAAATCCAACTTAGATGGAAATCCGCAAAAATAGCAACAGTTTAGAAATTCTAGGAAAATGAAGGAACCAAGAACTTTCAAAAAAATCCCGAAGGCACGGATTCCAGCAAAGCTAATGCAATTCTCACAATTTAAGCCCATTTTCGGGAAATTGATAGGGCGATGGACAAATCGAGGAAATTCGGAGGTAGAGGAAATCCGTGAGGCGGGAAGAAATCTGGATCACTGCATAATCTGGGAAGACAGAGAGAAAATGAAAAGTCGGGGAACTTCGGTAGTTAAGGAATTCCATGAAGACTTTGAAAACCCAAATATCCACGTTTTCTTGTGTCCTCACTCAAATTGATCAAACAATCACAAATTTGAGGATCTGGAGCTTGAAACCAGCTTGATTTGAACCTCCTATAGACCATCTTTGAATTCAAAACTCACCCTAAGGTAAATTAAGAGGGATTGGTGATGCCCTAGGCATGGAACCTAAAAATTCCGCCATGAGCGCACAGGATAAGCTTGGACTCAACTTGTTTGTTTGCAAAGGCCACAGAAGGTTTGTTATGACCCATTCAAGCAAGCTACCTCATGATGAAATCGAAAGACAAGCTCAGAGACTCACTTAGGATTGACACTCTAACAAAATGGAATACCTTCAGCTTCAAGATACTCAACACCCAAACACATAGGAATTCGAATCCCAAGCACACCCAAAACTCCAAAGAAGCATGCACATTCAACAATCAAAAGAAAGGCAACACGAACCACATGAAGGAGCACCAAAAGAAAACCAGAAACCCAAGAATCAATCACCAAACCCTACCATATCAACATTTTGACTCACAACACATACGCACAAATCATGAAGTAATTCAATTCATTCATAAAAAGGGGGAAAGTACCATGTACATACCATGAGGATAGAAAAATCAAAACAACAGAGGCTAGCAAGAAACCCCAAAGTCCGAGTAGAGCACAAATGGCTTCCAAAAAAATCCAACTACAACAATTGACTTCAATCCCAAACACATAATCCAGCAAGAGCACTCAGGATCAAGCACTCCAGATCAATACAAAGCAAGTGATGAAAATCAAATGGCATAAAAACTCCCTAAATCGATTTAATACTTGTCATAGAAGTCGCACAATCGAGCATTAATCTAGTCGACAAGAAAGGTCAAACCAAAACCAAGGATTTTGACAAGGCAACGGATCCTCGAAGAAATCTGGTCAAAACAAAATTCCTTGAAAGACCAAAATCTCCAGATCACAGTGAAAAGCAGCCGCCACTGGGTTTCCAAGGAAACCGAGGAATTTTGCCACAAGGGGATTTTCCCAAGAACAGTGAAACACTCAGAATGAGCCCAAAACTTAAGGTTTTCAATATATATCATAGGGTAATCATCCACGCAAGAAAGATAAACATCCAAGCACATGCCCAAGCAAGCGAATCCTCAAAATTGAAAGGCCAAAACACCAAGAGCGAAAACCCAAAAGAGGGTCCCTACTTTCAGTGGGGCATGTGTGCAAAAAGGTGCACAACAAATGGCGACTCCGCTAGGGAAATGCTCCAGAGCATTACAAGAACAAACTGGAATCAAGAACCCAAAATATTTGGTTTCAGCCCTTACATCAGGTCACCTATGAACAAAGTTTCATAAATCACAAGCAAGGGAACCTTTTCCTGTACCAGGGTCCAAGTGTGTGTATTTGCATTCATTCTCCATAGGTGTAATAGGAGCTAGAGCAAGTCTGACCAGGCTACATAAAAGTTCTAACTTCAAAAGTAACCTGGATAGAGCCTCGCTGCTAGTCAGGCATCCATAGCCCCAATGAGGTTATCACTGTGACCCTCCTAGGCATAGCTCTACTACCATTCAGATGTCTATAGCCCCCATAGAGATACTAGGATACCCCTAATAAGGTGAAGATTTGTTCTTTTGATTTTCAATACTTTCTCTTTCTCTCATTTTTTTTAAATTTTTAAAACATTCTTTTAAACCTTCCTTTCACCTTGTAAGCAATGAAACTCACACCCAGGGATGAGGACCACAGTGGCACTAAAACAAAAAATAAGATTTTTCACCTAGCCAAATTACACAGGAACCCTATGCAATTCCAGAATCCATAAAATTTATGTGAAAATGTGAGACCCAAATACATTCCAACAGGCAACCAAAACCAGTGACTCTAATTCTAAGTACAAGGGACACTAGATAAAATAATTCCACCACTTGACTTCGAGAAACTGACTAGAGTTTGTAAAAGAAATTTCTAGAACAACCCCAGGTGAGCAGTCCATTATATAGATGCAACAGTCCCAAGAAAGCAAGAAACCAAAAGCAAAAACAAAGAGAAAGCCAAAACCAACTGAAGAAAACCTACACTAACCAAAGAAAAAGAAAAGAAAAGAAACCTACTCTAACCAAACCAAAACACCAAACAAGCAAAGCAAAGTAGAAAGAAAACCTAATCTAACTATGTACAACAAAGAGCTACAAACAAATCAAGATTGGAAGTAATGCTTCAAATACTGCCCATTGATAGGCAGCAGAATGTCCTCACCAGTGAGGGTTTTTAGGTGAAAAGCATTATCTCCCAGAATTTCTGAAATCTGATAAGGGCCAAGCTAGAGTTTGTCAAATTTACCATGCTCTCCTTATGGTCATGGGATTCATCCTAGTAGAGAACTAAGTCAGAGATTCTAAAGGCTTTCACCTTAGCTCTTCTATCAAACCATCTTTTAACTATGCCCTGGTGTTTGGAAAAGTTTTCTAGGGCTTCATCTCTCCTCTCTTCAAGGTGTAACAACTCTGCCAAATGGGCCTCACGTTTATCCTCCTCGTCATAGTATTCATTAATGAACTACAAGGTAGGGATCTTCAACTAGATGGGGAATACAGGTTCCAAACCATACACTAGGTGATAAGGAGAGGTTCCTATGGATGCCTTATGTCTGGTACGTTCCACCCAGAGAGAAAATCTAAGTTGGGTGTGCCAATCCTTATGATTTTTCTCTAGTAACTTATGGATGACTGTCAAAAGGTTCTTATTGGAGGACTCAGCTAGACCATTACCCCGAGGGTAGTAATTGGATGCAAATTTTATAACGATTCCATGATCAAAAGCCCAATTAGAAAGTTTCAGTGATGCAAATGCATGACCATTATCACAAACTAAAGACAATGGACAACCAAAATGATTAATAATACCTGATTCAAGGAAATTGATTGCCACATCAGAAGTACATTAATTACATGCAAGAGCTTTAGTCCATCTAGTAAAATAATTAGTTATGGTTAGAATATACCGGTGGCCTATAGAAGAAGGTGGGCTAATTTGACCTATAAAGTCCATTCCCACTGTGGAAATGGTTTCACCTCTATGACCGGCTAAAGTGGAAGGGGTGCATGTTTTTCCTTACTTGCTATAGTCTGACATACATGACAAGTACTCACATGGTTGTGTGCATCCTTAAATAGGGTAGACGAATAATAGCCTTCCCTTAGGATTTGATTGGTAGTGGATGATGTAGAACCATGGCCCGTGCCATATCTTTCATGGAATTCAATCATCACCCTGGTAGCTTCTTCCTTCCCCAAACATCTTAAATACATTCCCTCATGATTTTTCTTATACAAGATACCCCCTTTCATCATAAAACTACCACTCTCCAGGCGTAGGGCCCACCTTTGAACTATATTAAGGTGATCAGGACACCATTGGTTCAATAAATAATACATTATTTCATCATACCAGTCACCTAGAGATACCTCTTGGAGAGGATAATGCTAAACTATGAGATTAGGACCTATCTCAGCCATTGTCTTCGTCAGTCCCTACCCCCTCACTAATTTCATGGGTTGAATCTCAATGTCATATTCCTGTAACATAGTTACCCATTTAGCTCTTTGTTCACCTAGCTCATTCTGCATTAGCAACAGCTTCACCACAGGATCAAACACTATGACAAAAACCTTATTCCTCAAAATATAATGTCTAAAATTTTTCACTTCTCTAACCAAAGCATAGGCTTTCTTTTCTACATTGTGATATCTCAATTTTGCATCCTTTAAAGGGGTACTCATGAAGGCTATAGGATGCTCATCACCTTGATCAGACTTTTGAGTGAACATTCCAGCACAAGAGTGATCAGAAGCAAATGAATATATGTAAAAAGGCTTAGCGTAATCTGGACTCACCAACACTGGAGCCTCAACAATAGCTTTCTCAATTTTTGTAAATTCCTCCTTGGCTTCTGCACTCCATTCCACTTTGGCCTCTTGTTTTAGCATAGCATTCAAGGGCTTTACTATCTCCGCAAATCTAGTGATGAACTTTCTAACGAAGTTGATCTTCCCAAAGAATGACTTCATTTCCTTTTTGCTTGCAGGAGGCTGAATCTTCAAAATAGCCTCTATTCGTTCAGGATCAATGGCCATACCATGTTTTGAAATAATATTTCCTAGCAATTTCTCCTCTATAACCCCCAAAAATGCACTTCTTTGGGCTAAGTGAGATGCAAAACTCTCTACACCTTTGGAATACTTTGCATAAATCTTCTATATGATTACCTCGCTTCTTAGAGAAAACTGTCAAATCATCCATCTAAATAATTATGCACTTACCAATTATGTCTTTAAAAGAAATATCCATAGCCCTCTGGAATGTAGCTCCAACATTGATAAACTCGACATGCATTCTTTTGTAGGAAAAAGTTCCCCATTTCATAGTGAAGATAGTTTTATGCCTATCTTCATATTGTACGATGACTTGGTTGTATCCAGAATACCCATCCAGAAAAGACATCATCTGGGATCCATTGACAATCTGAAGTACCTCATCTAGTGAAAGAATCGGATAATTATCTTTTTTTGGTGCTCGATTAAGATTCCTAAAGTCCACACACAGTTTGATTTTTGCATTCTTTTTCCTCATAGGAACCAAATTTGCAACCCAAGTTGAATGCCTCACTAGAAATATAATTCGTGCTGAAAGTAGCTTTTGTAGTTCTTTCTGAATGATGGGTTCTAATAGAGCATTAATTGGTCTATGTCTTTGTCTGAATGGTTTGACATTTGACTACAAGGGAATGGTGTGTGTAATGATTGAAGTATCGTATATTTTTAAGTCCTCATAGCTCTAGGCTATCACATCTTGATATGTATATCATCAATAATCCCTCTCCTTTCTTCGAGAGTACTTACCTTACCAATAAAAATGTTCTTTACATCATCCTGTGTCCCCATGTTGTATGTTTCACATTGACTACTGAGAGATTCCCTTTTGATTTGTTGTTCCTGTTCTTTTATCTTATCCAAATCAAAAATTCATTCTAATTGCACCATACCTCTTGGGATAGTGTTGGTCTTCAGGTTGATGACCCCTCCCAAGTCCATTTCTACCTCTTGAGGCTCTACCTCATCAATTACTTGAGAAGTAAACACATCACAACTTGTAATGAAATCAAGAATATGCTTATCATCTTCAAATACGTGGAAATTGGTAACATTGTTAGGTGTTGGAGTGAGCTCCATAGTAAACTTCTTCAAACATAAAAGTGATAAAGGTTGCAATGTACTAGCCACCTGTTCTAAAGAATCTACAACTTGGTTCTTACTTCAAGGAATCACCTGGATGTTGAAAGCATTGAATCCATAAGATCCCACACTCTATGTCTATAATTAGTCATCCTCCTATCACAACATGAATATTGTTTCCTCACCTGTCTGACTACCAACTCAGAATCCCCAAAGAATTGTAATATATTAAATTTTTTCCTTGATGCCTTTAACAACCCATGGATTAAAGCCTCATATTCAGCTACATTATTAGTACATTGGAATTGTAGTCTATGAGCAGAAAAATAGCTTTTTCCTTTAGGATTGATTAGTTCAAACCCTACTCCAGCACCTTGCCTAGATTTGGATCCATCTAATCTTAATGTACAATAGCCACCAGTCCCTGATTGCTTTGAATCACCTTTCATTTTACTACAAGTAGGAGACTGTTCAGGAAGCACTGGGATTTTACCCTTTTCATTACTTTGCTCTCCCTGTATATTTAGCCTCACAATTGGGGTTGGGTTAATGCACTTTTGTACCTGCTTCACAATAGTGTCACATACATGTCATTCGAATTCAGAGTGGGGAGAATCATGGACTCGACACCAATTAGGGAGCAATAATTCTTCAAAATTCATACTCTTACCTAGTTGGATCTAGTTCTCCATACACCTCTAGATGAACTCATGGAAGTTATCCAACAAACTAAGCTGCCTATCCACCTGGTCATTAGTTTCATCTATTTTCTCACTCAGTGTTTCAGAATCACAAATGGACTCATCTTGCATCATAAAAATTTCCTCAGATCCACCAAATTTTGATGTAGATTCATAAGAGGGGCCCTGCAGCATAAAGACCTCTTCCTTATCTGAGACTGATACAACCAACACATAGTTCACCACACTGACCTCTGATATTAATATATCATTTGAAGTATTCTGCTACTCAGTGATTACATACTTCATTTTGGGCTCTCTTTCAATCTTGATATGATTTGGGACCCCTTTCCATGGTAGCCACATGTGAGAATGGTCTGTAGATGTATACCCATTTAATGCCTTAGTGAAATCTTGACCCAAAATCAAACCATAGGTGTCGGGAATATCAGCAACCTAAATGTTGATCACCTGTTGCACCCTCGGATTTGATGCAACCTGCATGAGAATCATGTTCAACTCTCCTACTACACTCACCTCTATCTTGTCTAATTGAGTGACCTTCTTTTGAGAAGCAATAGGGGTGATACCTAAAGCTTTGCAGACAACAAAAGGCATAATATTTGTGGATGTGCCTGAATCCAGTAGACAATTATGCAGATTCTTTCCAAAGATATGAACAAAAATAAAAAAGGGAGGGTTTTACATCTTTCCTTGGAATAGGCTAAGTTGTGTGTCAGCTTGTGCAATCTAACTCTTATCTTTATCTTTCCCTTTGTCCACAGGTGGGACTTGGCCTTGGCCTTTAGGTTCCTGTGAATTAAAGGATCTAACAACTGCCTCATTGGAAGTTACTCCTTGTGGTGTTGTGTTTGAATTGAAAGACCCCAAGAAAGCATTCCTAATAGTAGGGACTCTTAATAATTCAAAAGTAGAAAGACTTACCTTTACTTTTCTAAATTCTTCAGTCACATATTCGCCCAATTGCTCCATGTTCATATCAACATGAGCCTCCTTGCAGCCACTAGTTTGTTTGTCTTTTGATGCTTCAACATTATTTCTGTTTGAAAAGTACTGTGTCGGCACATGAGGGTAAGATAGATTATTATTGACTTGCGGATTTGGTGGAGTAGTAAAATTATTTGGAGGAATAGAAGTAGTAAAAGGACCTCCAGATTGAGGACTCCTGTTAGGCCTCTTCCTCAAATCATATTTCTTTATGGGTTGCTGAAACATCTGAACTTCTTCAACACCAACTTCCTCCTCATCCAAAGGGCCATTATCATTTTCATTCTCTTCATTAAATAGCTGAGAGATTTCATCCTCATTCAACACCTACTTTGTCTCTTTATCCTAGTCACTGGACTCTTCTTCTAGTTCATTCTCCTCACCTTTTGGGAATGGGGCATGGTTAAGTACCATTATTGGGGAATCATAAGGATTTGAGGGCACAATCTCCTGACTATTGAAATTATTTTCAACTTCATACTGAAAGATGGAGGAAATAGTCTAAAACTCAAGACAATCTAACTCAGAATGTTGAGTTGTCTTATGGAGCCTGCACCATCCAGACAAAGCTGCTTCTACCAGATACACACCACTTGGAGGCTTCTCCTAAGTAGGAGGCTGATCCAATGAAGTGGGAATTCCTCCATTATTAGGCCCAGTATTCCATGGTCTATTCTGTCTAGGTGGTTGCCTTCTATTAAACCCCTATCCACCTTGTTGCCCCCTGTCATAATTCTGGCCTGAGCCCTGTCCTCTTTTGAAATTTTGATTTCTGTCAAAATATTTCCCTATCAAATTTATGTCCTTTAGCAACATCTTTGTTCTCTCTATTGTAGTTCAATTGCATGTTCTTCTACACAACTTGAAGCTGGTTATTCTAATTTCTTAGATAGGTCACCTCCATATTCAGTTTCTTCACTTGCTCAGTTAACTCATCCAATCGTTCTTTGTCTAGACCATTGTATGGTGTTGAATTCACACTACCAGGTGGGCATCCTGATGCTCCTTCAAAACTGACAGACTAATTCAAGACTTCTGAATTCTACAAATATGTGCGAAAAATAGCTTGTTGCTACAAGTGAAGGGGTTGATTGGCTCTTTGCTAAGGATAAGAGGTCATTGGTTGAGCTTGATTTATTGGAGGACCAGGGTGTGGGATCAAAGGTAATGATGGTACTGGATTCATCATGGGAGCATGATTAGTCAAACCCTGGTTAAGAGCTTGGACTTGTCCAGGGTGAGTAGCAAGTCCTAAGGATGGAAAAAGTCTTGAAAAATGTTTCCTTAGATTTGTGCTGACCTTAACAACCTTTGTGTATGCAGTGAGAAAATTAGTTGGGGGATTAGTCCTCCATTTAAGGAAGGTGGATGTAAGGTTGTCAAGGGCTTCAAAGTTGACCTATAGGGTAGTGGAATCATCTATAGAATAAGGTTTTTGAAGTCTAGTGTATGCCCAGTGAAACCTATTACTGAAAGACCCCATAGGCTCATTAATTTCCCTCTTAACCTTGGTAAACTGCATGTAAATTTCATTAGGACTAATGAGAATTTTAAACTTCTACAAGAATTTAGTCTCCAGTTCTGTCCAATTATGGATAGAAGCAGTAGGTAAGTGATTATAACAATAAAAGGCCTCTTCCCCCAGGGAATAAGGGAAAATATTGCATGCAACATCCTCATGGTTGATTCCTCTATCTCTTAGACAGGTCAGGAAAATCCTGATATGCTCCTCTGTCATCCCATTGGGATCATTGGTATGGACTTCAAAAAAAAGTGCTCAGGGTTCTTGGGCATGACATTATAATTATTGAAGATTAAAGGAGATGGGTTGTTGGCCAGAAAAGCCATTGGTGGAGGTGGAGGTGGTAATTGTTGACTTATGGCTGGTTGGGGTTGCGGAATAGGAATGGCTTCAGAATCGGATGAGGATGAGGATGATGAGGATGATGGGGATGATGGGAGCAGCTAGGTGGATGATGATTCTCCCCTTCTCCTAGTCCTTCTTTCCCTAGTAGGAACTTGAAATTCTTGAAATTCCCCCTCTCCTAGAGTAGATCTAGTTCTCCTTCTGAGCCTTTCAGGAGAGATGGCATTTAGAAAACGCTCCAGCTTGCTTATTCAGGCCCTCCTTCTAGTGTCAATCTCTTGATGGTGTTTTTCATTCTTTCCAACTCTGATATTGTTTCTTGAGGTAGGAAGCCCGTAATAGACAAGGAAGAACCGATGGATTGCAAGGGTTCCATCAACTCTTGCAAATATCTCCTAAGTTTATCATTTTATTTCTCCAACTCATGCTTAGTTTGTACCTCCTTTCTCATTTTACCCTCATATTCCTCAATATCTTGTTCCATGGAAGCATGCCCTAGATTGACAGTTTGTACATTGTAATCATTCCCAGTCACATCACCATTATTCTTGTCAGGAGCAGGAGTAGCAATGTGGACCACTCTGTTATTTTCCTCATCTCCTTCAATTCTGCAAAATAATCCTAGCTTTCTTCTTTACCTTTTCCTTTCCTATGTTTCCTAGTAATTCATCCCAATTGGGAGGAGTATCATCCACCACAATTTGTTTTCTCTTCAAATCCTTGTCCAACCATCCTAGGACTGTGGGATATGACTGTACATAATCTTGTTGAACTTTGGATGCATCTCTATCCAAAATTTCCTTCTCAGGAACCTTCTCAGTTGTATCCTCTTTTTCATGTACTGGTGAGGGAATCTTAGCTGGTATGTCCTCCTTCTGAGGAGGTCTATCCCCATGAACCTCTATAGGTGAATCCCGATAAGCCACCAAAGGAGACTGCATAACTTTCTCAATCTCTACCTCAGCATTATAGAGTTCTCCCTACTGGAATTCTTCCTCTTCCTAATCTTGGGGATCCTCGAAATCCTTTGGTTCATCTGGCACATTGCCAGTCTCATGAGAAGGAGGGACATCTACATGTTTAGTGATAGGAGAAGTCACGAGAACACTTACCTTTGGTGTACCATCCTTGGGAGATGGAGTCCTTGACCTCCTGGTATATACCTATGTTTTTTCTCTCGAGCTCTCTACCTCTACCACCGGGGGTTCAACTTTTGTATCTGCCTTAGAGGTTTCCTTCCCCTTCTGTGACAACCTCACATATCTCCTTTTCTTGAGAAAAGGGACACCAACATCCACTTCCTCTTTTTCTTCTTCTTCCTTGAGACATGTTTCTTTTTCTTGGCTATATGCTTTCTTTGGTTTCTTGCCTCCTCTTCCTGAGCATCCTTAATTTTAATCTTGAAAGGAGAGCGCACCTAGGTTTTACCTTTGGGGTCCTGATCAGGTGATTCTTCAGAAGCAGAGTGATACTCCAAGTCCCCCATTATATCATAGGTGCATTGCACACCCTCACTCTCCAACTCCAATATCTTGTGCTTGAGCCATAACTTGGTGTACTTGATTAATGGAGTCATGATTTGTTCTAACTCTGTCTTTTCCTCCTCTAGCCAATCCACCTCTCAAACTGGCTTATTCTTCACAGCCTCAAATTTATGGCCCTGAATCAAATTCCCATCCTCCTCAACTTGATCAGGAACAACCTTTATGTTGTATAACCATACCAAGTTGACTAGTAACCTAAAGAACTTCTTCTTTCTGAATTCAAACTCGCCACTAATGTTGGCCCAGTAGTCCTCTATGTCATCCTTGTGATTGTACTCTCTGCTAGCCTTCTTTTGTGCTTCATCGGTTATATCAAACCTAGACCTCTTGGAGTGGAAAGGAAGACCTAGGGTACTCATCTCCTCTTCAAAAGTATAGGCCGAGTTAATAGAGGGGCAAACCTCATCACTTCCTATCCTCAAAGGAAAATCACCACCAAACCCCATCTTGTGCTTCTCCCTCTTCACAATTACATCAGAGTCACATATTTGTCTTGTGACCTCCAGGAGTACAACATGATCCATGGGGTATCTAGAGAGTTTGTATGGAGCCCTCTAACAACCATCAATTCTTATGTATGAAAAGGTGGGGAAATGGATAAACCAAGCTCCAAACCTCTTAATTAACTCCTTGGCATGGTCTGAAATCCAAACATGCTCTGCACCCTATAGAAGTCTGGTGATGTACATGGTGAATGCATCATTCACCCTCCTATAACTTGTGCCACCCAAGTGAAATTGTGGGTACACTTCATAAATTACATCCTACTCAAATACACCACTTGTGCTTAGTCCCTTATATGGGTGATACCTTGCAAGTGCATACACCAAATAGGAGGTCATTGTGAAGGTATTTGTCCATGAAACATTGCACATCTGCTCATGTATCATTGTACTTATAATGTCTGCCCAGTGGTAATCTATACCCTGTTCCATCCTAGCAATGACATGGAACATCCAATTCTCAAACATTTGTGCACTTTCGAATCCCATCACTCTGCTGAGGAGTGTGATAACATCATAGTATTCCTTCCTAAATTTAATTCTAACCAACTACTTAGGAAACTTGGAGAAGTGGGACTTGGGTTTCTCCAACCAAGAATTGACAATCTGCTAAGATTTTATTACATTCTCAGCATAGTACTTCTTTGCTACAACCATATCAAAGGCCACAACATGAGACCTATCAGGCATCTCAAAGGTTTGAGAAATGGACACCGGATTGAGATTTGCCACAATTCTTCTTTGAGGACCAACTATCCTCTATGTGCCCCTATCATAGTGCTTGGCACATTTAAGCACTAACTCATAACACTGGATTGTAGAAGGAAATCCAGCCACATGTGCCAACCCCAACTCCAATGTTCTTCTAGCCAACATGAAGAGATTCTATGCTGCCATTCTTGCCTTGAATTCTTCATAATCCCATAGCCCAATGTTTGTATCAGTGATCCTTGACCAAATGGAGGTCAACTTTCTCTCAGGAACTCTGCTCTTTAAATCCATCTTCACTCTTTCTGCCTTAGAGATAACCGAGCCCTCAAGACTTGGATTCATTTTCTTACCCTTTCTCTGCCTAGCAATAGCATGACTTGATTCCACCTGCATAAAACAAAGAAACCAAAATAAGATCCATCATAGCATAAAGTCCAATTAGATCCATTAAAAATGATATACTTATTCCTTGAACAAATTCCATAATGAGAAAAATCCCCCAAAAACCCCATAAGAATCATTTATTAATTTTTTTGGGTTTTCAGACCTCTTGTGGAATTCAGCCTAGAGAGGAATTCTCGAAAATTTTGGACCAAGCGTAATCCAGCGAAATGACCACAAAGAGACATCCAATCCATCATTTCATCAATAAAATTAACCAGGAAATCACATGATACATTTTAGAACAAGTTAAATCAATCATGAGATGCATAATTATTAACCAAACTTTAATTCATTCTCTCAATTCTTTATTTTTAGCAAGACTTCGGGAAAATCCACCTTAGATGGAAATCTGCAAAAATAGCAACAGTTTAGAAATTCTGGGAAAATGGAGGAACCAAGAACATTCAGAAAAATCCCGAAGGCATGGATTCTAGCGAAGCTAATGCAATTCTCACAATTTAAGCCCATTTTTGAGAAATTGATAGGGTGATGGACAAATTGGGGAAATCCGGAGGAGAGGAAATCCATGAGGCAGGCAGAAATCCAGATCACTGCATATTCCAGGAAGACAAAGAGAAAACAAAAAGTTATGGAATTCCGGTAGTTAAGGAATTCCGTGAAGACTTTGAAAACCCAAATATCCATGTTTTCTCACAACCTCACTAAAATTGATTGAACAATCACAAATTTGAGGATTTGGAACTTGAAACTAGCTTGATTTGAACCTCCTACAGATCATCTTTGAATTCAAAACTCACCCTAAGGTAAATCGAGAGGGACTAGTGATGCCCTAGGCACGAAACCCTAAAATTCCACCATGAGCATGCAGAATAAGCTTGGACTCAACTTGTTTGTTTGCAAAGGCCAGAAAAGTTTTGTTACAGCCCATTCAAGCAAGCTACCTCATGATGAAATCGAAAGACAAGCTTGGAGACTCACTTAGGATCGACTCTCTAACAGAATGGAATAGCCCCAACTTAGAGATACTCAATTCCAAAACACGCAGGAATTCGAACCCCAAGCACACCCAAAATGCCAAAGAAGCACACACATTCAACAATCAAAATCAAGGCAATGTGAACCACATGAAGGGGCACCAAAAGAAAACTAGAAACCCAAGCATCAAACGCCAAACCCTACCATATCAACATTCTGACCCACAACATATGCACAAAAATCATGAAGTAATTCAATTCATTCGTAAAAAGGGAGAAAGCACCATGTACATACCATGAGGATAGAAAAATCGAAACAACAGAGGCTGGCAAGAAACCCCAAAGTCCGAGCAGAGCACAAATGGCTTCCAAAAAAATCCAACTGCAACAATTGAATTCAATCCCAAACGCACAATCAGCAAGATCACTCAGGATCAAGCACTCCAGATCAATAGAAAGCAAGTGATGAAACTCAAATGGCATAAAAAATCCCTAAATTGATTTAATACTTGCCGCATAAGTCACACAATCGAGCATTAATGCAGTTGAGAAGACAGGTCAAACTAAAACATAGGATTTCGACAAGGCAACGAATCCTTGGAGAAATTGATCACAATGGAATTTCGTGAAAGACCGAAATATCTGGATCATAGTGAAAAGAAGCCGCCACTGGGTTTCCAAGGAAACCGGGGAATTTTGCCAAGAGGGGATTTTCCCAAGAACAGTGAAACACCCGGAATGAGTCCAAAACTTAAGGTTTTCAATATATATCAGAGGGGAATCATCCACACAAGCAAGATAAACATCCAGGCACATGCCCAAGCAAGCGAATCCTCAAAATTGAAAGGCCAAAACACCAAGAGCGAAAACCCAAAAGAGGGTCCCTGCTTTCAGTGGAGCGTGTGTGCAAAAAGGTGCACAACAGGTATCACAACATTCCACAAACTTGTTGAAAAAATATTAGTCATTTCTTCTATAACATAGAAAATGAAGTCACCATGACCAATTTATGTAGCACAAAACAAAATTAGGGAGAAAAATTCACTTCATTCCTACAACCATAGAGATATAAGGCTAGCAAATGCAAATGTCTTATTCCTGAAAAATAACTCATGAATATCTTTGTCCAAAATATTAACAATGAAATTGGATTTCACTTAATCATACAATTTTCCAACACCTTTTGATGAAATAATAGAAAAAGGGATCACCATTGACAAGGCTCTTATTGATAAGGGACTTGCCAAAATATATAAGGAAAAAAAATATCATACATGAAACTCTAATGACAAACCTCACCTATGAATAAGAATAATTATTTTACCAATGATGGTGTCATGGACACAAAGTTTTTACAAAATATATAATCACCACCAAATAATCAAAATGTGAATCCTCCAAATGGACCATTAAGATCCAACAACACCACTAGATGTAAATACACTCCCTTAGGGGAGCTAATTGATACAATCTTCAACAAGTTGATTCAAACCAATATTATCAAGATTCCATAACTTAGACACTATGATGAACCCTAATTTAAACCCTCATGGTATAATGATATTTATTATTGTGAATACTATAGGATAAAAGGACATAAAACACCAAATTGCATGAAACTCAAGAATCTCATACAAGACCTCATCAATCAAGGATAGTTCAATATTGAACAATGTCTTGGAACTTCTGGAAACAATGGTCTAGAAATTTACAAGGATCTAATCCCAAACTATGGTAAAGGAAATTAATTGGGTAAATCAAAGGGATAGAACAAATTCAACCACTCATACGATAATGTAGTAGGAGATATCTTAGAATCTAATTATTGCATTGTCATTGTCACTGTACTTGGTACAAATCTTGAATTTGGAGTCACTACATGATGAGGGAAAGTCACCATTCAAGGAGTCCCACCCCTATCTAAAATCTTAACTAATATTCTACCAAATGAGTAAAATCTTATAGATCATCTTCAGAAAATTTTAGCTTAGATATCCATATAAAAGCTTATTAGGATCTCTCTAGTGCATAAAAATTCTTAGACAAGGCACTCCTAGAATCATTCGTTCCTAATAACATAGATACTAATCAATTTTTAGGTGATGGTAGGACACATTACATCCATGCATCACCTCGTATTCACTAAAAAGGATCTTCCTTCAATAATATATCATAACCAAGCTCTATATCTAGAAGTATTCATCCACAAAAATAAAATCAAAATAGTATTGGTAGATGATGGAGAAAGCTTGAAATTTTATACCTTGAAACTTTTAAAACAATTGGGATACTCGGATAGAGTTTTCGAGAAACAAAAGAGCATCACCATTAGATCATATGACGATAATGAGTGTTGAATTTGAAGGTAAAATCAAACTTATTATCTAGGTTGGTCCCGTTATTACAAAGGTGACATGTCAAGTCTTGGACCTTGATTTACCGTACAAAATCCTTTTAGGACACTCATGGATACATTCCATGAAAATTTCCCCTTCAACCTATCACCAATGCATTAAATTAATTTACAATGAAACTGAAGTCACCGTTCATGGGGACCCTCGACCTTTCCATTATTGTCAGAACTTGGAAGAAAAATATCAAAAACTACTCCAAGTATATAACCATATTACCTCACAAATATCATCTTATGTTGATCCACTCACTTTAGTCTCATCATTCACCATTCATAAACCCCTTCCAGATATTAAGGTCCAAGTACAAGACATGAGTTGTGGAGATTATGATCTTAAAAGTCTTTTATGTAGGAAAACTTCCATCTCCTAAGATATATGAAAAACCACAACACATAGAAAAAACCTATTTTACTATCAAATTTGAGCCCAAAATTTTCTCCAAGCGGGGAGAGCTAAACAAAGAGGTTATAGAGGAAGTCATCTTGAAATGGTTGTATCGAGGTGAGAAAGAACAAGAAAATCTACTGATTGATAAAAATAGAAAAGGTTTCCAAATCATTAAGAACATGGGATTCACAGGCCATGTAATCCTTGGTATACATCAACAAGGAATAAGAGAGCCCACTTTTCTAGAGAAGCAATAAAAGTATCAAGGGCTTGGGTATGGTTCATTAGATAATGTTACTCATAATATTGAGAGTACCCCTAGTGAGGTAGTTGGAGTTTCTCCTATAGTTAATAAATCTAATGATGATACCATCGAGTACTCTTCCATGTACATCAAAAAACTATTTGAAAACACATCCATCAATACCATTACAACCATATCCTCTACATCACCTTCACAAGTTAATGGCCTTCAACTTGTTTAACTCCAACTCATTGATTGGGACCAACAACAAGCATAAATTTTGGACATATTTGAATATGATGATGCTATTGATTAGTTTATGGGAATTAGAGATGGCATACCTCTTAGATATCACAAAGTAGGATTTAAAATAGACCTTGATGTGAAAAAACAGTTTGGGGGTGGGTGCAATTTGGATGCTTTAGTCGCAAAAGAGAAAATATAAAATAAAAATAGATCCCTAGTGAAAACCACAATGTGGTAAGGGTGTATCCAAGGGTGAAAAAATCTTTGAGGTTATTGAGGATGAAGGATTCAATCTCCCTAGTATCACTAATAATCAAGAGAAATCAAAAGTACTAGTAGAAAACTAAAAAAAATCAATGTTGGAATAACAAACACTCCTAAGACCATATTCTATGTAACGTCTTTTGAATCCTAATGAGAAACATGATTTTACATCATTCCTATAAGAATGGAAAATCAAATTTACTTAGTCTTATGCCAAAATTCTTGAATTAGATACATCATCACTGGTACATCATTTGAAAGTATATCTAGAGGAAAAAATTAAACAAAAGCTACGTAAGATGCACCTGTAAATTGCACTACTAGTCAAAGTTTAGCTACATAAAATTTTAGATTTTGGCTTTATAAGACTAATGGATTATCCAAATGGGTGTCTAATCTAGTACCTATTTCCAAGTTCATTGGGGGCATGCACATATGCAAAAATTTTAGAGATCTCAACAAAGCTTGTCCTAAGGATGACTTTTGTTTTCCTAACATAGACATCATAGTGGATTTGACAATAAGTCATGAGATTCTTTCCACCATGGATGGTTTTCAAGATACAACGAAATCTGTATAGCTCAAACCAAACAACATAATACAAATTTTAATATCCTTGGGGTACATATTGCTATAATTTCATACCATTTGATCTTAATAATGCAGGTGCAACATATCAACAATCTATGATGGTGATATTTCATGAATTTTTTTATAACATTATGGAAGAATATGTAGATGATCTCCTATAAAAATTATTCACAAGGAAATGACATTTATATGTTCTAGCATATATATTTGATAGAATAGAAAAGTATAAAGTGAGGATTGACCCAAAGAAATATGTATTTGGTGTCACTTCAAGAAATTTATTGGGATACATTGTGTCTCATAGAGGTATTGAAGTAGACCCCACAAAGGTTAAATATATTATTGATATGAATCCTCCAAAAAAGCTAAAGAAACTTCATAGTTTCCAATAGAAGCAACAATCCATTAGATGGTTTATAACACAAATAGTGAATAAGTGTCATCCATTCTCTCATCTCCTACACAAGAATGAAACATTCAAATGGGATGAGAAATTTTAGCAAGCCTTCTAGCATCTTAAGGATTATCTAGCATTGCCTCCAGTATTGATGCCTCTAGTTCCAAATAGACCATTGATCTTGTATATTTTAGCTACATCAACAACATTAGGCACTCTCTTGGCTCAACATGATGAATCTAGAAAAATTAGAGCATTATATTACATTATCCAAAATTTAGTAATCTATTAGCTTAATTACACTCTCATTGAGCGAGCATGTCTAGCTGTCATCTTTTCTTCACAAAAGCTTTGATGCTACATGATCAACTGCCAAATTAATATTATCTCTAAGATAGCTCCAATGAAGTATCTATTATCCAAAGTAACACTCATTGGACACATGGATACATGGGTCATGATAATTAATGATTTTGACATAGAGTATGTAGGCATGAATGCAATAAAAGGATAAGTCATAGTAGATCAATTAGTTGAAGCACCATTATATGATAGCAATCGTCTCATATCAAAATTTCTAAATGAAGTATTGTTCACTATAATTCCTACAAGTTAATGGAATTTATACTTTGATGGTTCACATACAAAACATGCTTCAGGGGTAGGAGTCCTATTTATCACACTTCAAAGTGGTTCTATCACAAAATTATATTATTTGACATTTCCATGCACAAATAAAATTCTATATAATGACTATATAATGGAAAATTAAAGAGTTATATGTCTATGGTGATTCATAACTAGTGGTTAGAAAAGTGAATGATGAATACCAAAAAAAGGATGATAAATTCCTCCCATACAAGAGAATGGTTGATAGATTCAAATATTATTTTACTACTATCTCATTTGAGAAAATACCTAGAGTCAATAACAAGGTTGAAGATGATATGGCAACTATTGGATTTCTCCTAGACATGCCTCATAATAGTCACAAATTTGAGTTTCTTGCTAAGAAATTATTGATGCCAGCATTTGATGTCCCTGAATATGAATTTGTGTACAAAATTGTTGGTCCTAATTCCCCGTGGCACCATGACCTTTACACTTACCTACAAAATGGTACCATATTGATGGGGGTCAAAGTGTTCCAATAATTTTACCCTTTGTTTTCCTTTTTCCTTCATATTTCCTATCATCATATCATTATTTGTCACATGAAGTATAGTATTTGATGAAATGTAATAGGAAAATAAAATGATTAAGAAAGTGCCAATGTCAATTCAAATGCTAACTAATTTATGGCTGAATTGGCAGGAAGTAATAAAAAAACTGCAAAGATGGTTGAGGACGTGGACAAGGAATGACCAAGCTATTTTTGTTCATACTTATTTTGAAGAGAATGCTTGTTAAAATCTATTTTATATTTTTGGCTAGTGGCCAAATGTTAGTTTTTATCAGACTCGTATGTTTTGTTATTTATTGAACTTAATGGTTTGTTGGCCATAGGTCATAAAAAAACCATGTAAACTTATCGGTGTTTTCTCTAGTATAAATATGTAGCAGCCTAAAGAATTCATATATAGATGTTAATATAATATTGTCGTGTTCAAAAATCATTCAAAATCTATTATATGTGTGTATGATTGAGCTGAATTAGAAGAGCACATTAATACTTCTAACATCAATCCACCAAGGAGGCAGGGCCCACTCCTCGCGTCAATTGATGATCTTTTTGCAGTTTCCAGTGTGGTAATTTAATGTGTGATTTGATTTAAAGTTTATTTCCTTTTTGAATATAAGTTAATTATCTATAGTCTCGTGGAATTCAGTTTTTTGTATGTAGATTTGAATATTCAGAATTGTGATTGGTTTGTTTATTCATTCATGTATTTATTAGTCATTTGATAACTAAAGATCTGGTTTGTGAAAATTGGTATTCATCATTGATAGAATATCGTCTTGATAGTACACTTTATTATTTAGCTATCACACTTTCTATTAAATTCATGTTATTGTAACTCCTGTCACAGTTTCTAGTAGTCTTCTTGTCTCAGTTTGTGCCAGGAAGTAGGGACAACATAATCAAAATTAATTCAGAATTAAAGGTTTATCATGCAATTCTAGGATATTTGTTTTAATAGTATTAGACAAGAATTTAAGAAGTGTGTGTTGGATTAAAGATAGGATTTTATTCATTTGCAAAGTGCTCTTTAATTTGAATCTTAAATTAAAAGGTGTGATTCAATTCAATTCTTAGATGCATCCATCCCCCTTAGTTCATTAGTTTCAGTC
Organism: Sequoiadendron giganteum; assembly: GCA_007115665.2. Lineage (NCBI taxonomy): Eukaryota > Viridiplantae > Streptophyta > Pinopsida > Cupressales > Cupressaceae > Sequoiadendron > Sequoiadendron giganteum. The sequence continues at coordinate 448,860,242 of CM021101.1, forward strand.
CTCAGGTATATTTCCGCAACACCGTTCACAATCTTATGCCTCCGAATTGACATCGAGGAGTAAACTGAGAAAATTCTAAAGATTGATCCAAGTCCAAACCAAGATAGAATTACAAGGATAGTTCTACCCATAATATCAACCACAATTTAATCCAATCATTTTGGCATCATTGCAGGGGAATGGTATTGAAGGCCTGTCAACTTAGTGAACTAAGTTAGGATCATTATGCTAAGAAGAAATTCTACATGGCAGTCGACCTTGTTTGGATAACTACCCTTAGTTTTCTTTGTGGTAAGTCATTTAGGTGCATGAATCATAGTAGGGATAGTAGAGGGATATTTGTTAAAAAGGATAAGGGGAGTACTACATAACCAAAACAATTAGAAAAAAAATCAAATTCATTAATTAAGGGAGGTAGCTCACAACAAGAAAAATTAAAAACTAAATTATAACCATTAGAGTTACCCGAACTTGATATCAAGAAGTGTGTAATTGAGATTACTATTGTTGAGACACTTGTAGGTACTCGTCCAGGGTCTTTCGAAGTATTGAGGAAAAAGGTTGAAAAATTCTTTCAAGAATCTTACAGGTTTGAAGTTGGTCCATTCCCAAAAACCCAAGAGCCCTTTAAAACCTACTTTACCCCTTAGGCATTAGACATCATGGTAGATCCCAACAACAAAAAAGATTAACAACAATAACAACAACAATAATCATAATAGAGCATTGGTAAAAAATAATCCAGTCACCTTTGAGTTTCCAATAACACATCCTGAAGAAGATGCCCCTATGAAGAACATTCCTCATTCTGCTTTACCTATCTTTTGTGATCTTTCTATTGAGGATCTTGATATGTTCTTATTTGTGTTTTATGTGTTGTGCCATAGCTATGATTATCAAAGTGATGCGTAGTAGCTCAAATTGTTCCCAACCACATTAAAGGATGCAACCCTGCATTGGTTCATGAACCTTGGGAATATTAGAACATGGGAAGTCATGAAGGAATTATTCTTGACTAATACCAGGAGTATTGTAAAACAAAAGAAGTTTGGGATGAAATATTTTGCATTACAAATAAGGAATACGAGTCCATGGAGGACTACCTCGAACACTTCATGTTCAGTTTTCAACATTCATTACAACAAGGGCCAACTCCTGTTGTTGTTAAAATGTTGTTTCTTAGAGGAATAAAAGATGATATTATGGAATAATTAAATTTAATAAGTAAAGGGAACATCTCTATAATGGAATTTGATGATATTTGTGATATTTGCTGGAATTATTCAAGATCTTAGTGCTCGAGGAGGAACTATCCAAGTAAGTTGTATCCTACATGAACCACAATAGGTATCACAAAGCGTGAGATAGGTAATCTACTTTAAGACCTCAAGACTGGTTTATTAAGTCATATGGGTAAAAAATAAACACTTTATATACACGAAGGAAACAGGAGGAGGCTAAAAAATCCTTAGCTATCTTTTGCCTTCTTTGTCGAAAGAGGCATAATGGTGAAGACTGTCCATATAATAGAACAAAAATATCTTATTTATAGGAAGAAAGTAGGGAAACTACTTTAAAACCTATTCCTATAGGGATTACCAAGGTATAATATATAGATGAACCCGTTTATTTCATGGCCCAAAGAAGACCTTGGCAAGCTAGAGCAATGCGCCCATTTGATTACCAAGCCACACTCTAAAATATTTTTTAACATAATTCCTTCCCAAACCAACTTGGATGGTATGGAGGCTAGCAGAAACCTCCATACTACCCCCAATGGTCACAACAATATCTACATACTCCACAATTATGGAAAGAATGGTGAGCACCACCACCATCTTACCCACAATATCAACCATTCCCTCTGTATCCACCACCTCCAAAAATAAACCCATATCAACAATCCCAACAACTCTTGCCACCTATCCCATCATCTAATCATCCCTCTAGTTCAACCCAACCACCAAAAGCCACACCAATGCCAACACAACCAACATCCAATCCAAACAATAAGGTGGCCCAACCAGTTTATAATAATGAAGTGGCAGGGTTCCCGACTTATCTTGTCAATGTATTGGAAATTGATGGGGTACACTTAAGGTCAAGGAAGAACCTTAAAGGGTGAACCATCAAAAAATTCAAAGACCATCCAATTGAGCTAGAAGAGGAGAAACCAAAGCCTCCATTTCTAGATAGGTTGCAAGAGAAACCAAAACAACAGGAAACATCTCAACCTGATTTTGGTTTTATGAATGAATTATGAAATGTTAACATTAAAATTCCTTTATTGCAGGCTATTCAAGATGTTCCAATGTACACTAAAGCAGTCAAAGAACTTTGTGGGAGGAAGCGACAAAAGAAGCAGGACCACAAGATAGTCCAATTCATTGGAAAACTCATAGACTTGATGTTGGGGAGAATCTTCATTCCTAAATATGCAGATCTAGGAAGTCCAATGATTAAGGTATGTATTAGTGATGTAACCATTCCAAATACACTTATGGATCTAGGAGTAGCTATAAATGTAATGACTAATGAGACTAAGGAGAGGCTGGCCCTTCAAGGACTTAGACCTACTCCAACAGTCTTGCAAATGGTTGACCACTCCTTTGTAAATCCAGAAGGTATGATAGAAGATATTATTATTTCTATTGATTCTTGGGAGTATCCAACAGATTTCATGATTTTGCAACCAAAGATGGGGGATACCCCTTAATTTTAGGTAGACCTTGGTTAGCTACTGCTAATTCTTTCATTAATTGTAGGTCTAGACATATGGTGATTTCAAATAGGGCTCAACAAACAAAGTAATTAACATTGTACCATCTAACTCAACCATTGTTGGAAAGGATGATCCTTTATGGATCGATATCAACTTAGAGGAGTCTTTACGTATTTTGACAATAGATCAAAGTAGGGAATTTGAAGATATTTCAGAAGACACTATTATTAATCATTTATTTCAAAATAATTATTTATTTGATGATGTTTGATTGGATATAAATGTGGTTTTAAATTATTCTTAAAATGGGTTTGATGTAATCTATAGAAATGGCTTCCTCAGTTCATCCTAAAGTGTCAATCCGGGAACGTAGGATTTTGAACCATGTTGTGGCAATATGCTAAAGAGCTGCAATTAATAAACCAAGGGTTGATGGCTTAAAACTAATGTAATCTACTTATGGACAAAATTATGATTGGTAGACTTCCTGTCACAAGTGTGATAGGAACCTGTGAAGAAATAGTTCTGCACAGAAAACAGGTTACTGGCACACAACAAAATAGTAGTAAAGTTAACTATAATAGAATGGAAATCTATCTAGAAATAACGTGAATAGAATCATAGTTGAACTACTGAATATAAAAAAACTTTCAACACCAATTGATTACTCAACTTCTTAGCTCATAACGATTTCATTATTTGATATCAAAATATTCTGTAACAAATGATTGATGAATTACATATACAAACAAGCAGATATCAAATAAACCAATACAAATTGTACTGACAAGAATTAACAAATAAGTACTGATTAATACTTTCAGAGAAATGGATTATGTAGACAAAGGATTGAACAAACAATACAATAATGAGATAATCGAATAACTTATAAAATAAAAACATACATTACCACACACACAATCCTAACACAACGATCATCAACAACTGAGGAAGTGGGCCCTGCCTTCATCAGTTATTGAATGAGGAAACTCACACACACAAAATTACTCCACTATCGCTTTCATTCATCTAGATCACATAAACAAAGGATAGATAAAGATAACCAAATTTCTGATTTCAATTATGTATATCTATGTCCAGTTTCAGCGTACACAAATATATATACTACCTATACGTCTAATAGTCTTTCAGATGTAATCGAATAAATGTTTTGGTTGTTAGTAGCTTTCAGCCAACAACCATTAGAAGATAATCAAAAATAGTTTTAAATTCTTTTGAAAGTATTTCGAGAACAACATAACAACCTAGAACAAAATTGCTAATCTTTGACGAATAGAGCCAAAATGATGATATGACTTCAATAATTTAGGCATCCCTCCACTAATGTCCTTCATGTACGTTGTCAACCATTAAACACTGCCTGTTACCAAAATCACAAAAGATAGTTAGCAATAGTCAATGAAATCGATATTTATACTAGTTTTAACCTTTCCTTCTATTTCATAAAATACCTTCATTTCATTAACGAAAAAGTGACAAGAACGATAGGAGACACTAGGAAAGATGACAACATTTAACACAAATAAGAGGTAAAAGAATTGCATATTTCTCCCCCATAATTTGCCCCTAGCTGAAGACTTTGCATGTCCTCATGCAAAGAGAGTATAGAATACAAACCAGAGAGAGAAGGGGCAAGTTTCTACAAAGTACTAGTGACCTCTATGATACACAATCAATGGAGTTCCTGCAACTATTTTTCATGCTCCTGAATTGTTACCACCGATGTCTTAGGGACCTGTGTTTGCTCAAGTGTTGACTTCAACTGACTGATTTCATTTTCTTGGAATGATTTGAGTGACTTTGTCATTTGAACTTATTTCTGTGAAGTTTCATTTTCCTCAGTTAACTTGGTCAACAAATTCTGTAGGCTGTGAATGTCATCATTAGTGAGTAGGGGATGTTCTTCTTCATACTCTTCTTCTGCCTTCGACTCTTGTTTGTCTTTTTGTTCCTAATGAAGGTTTTCAACATTTCCCTATTCCTGAATCTCCACATTCACTTCATTCCCTACCCTCTCTTCTACTTGATGCTCTTCTTCTTGGGTAGTGTCATGTGGCTTGTGATCCTCAAGATTGTCAAGATCATTATCACTTTTGGCCAGGGAAGATTTAGTCTAAACAATATCCTTGTCAAGAATTTCTTCTTGAATGCACGACATCTTCTCTGAGACAAGGGAATGCTGGGGCAGCGCCTCAAAGTTTTGTTCAAGTTCCTCCCTTAAGATAGGAGAATTTTGAGGTGGAATATCGAGATTTTTCTTAGGTTCCTCTTGGTGTTGTGGGGGACCCTTAGGGTCTACCATTTGTCGCTTCTTTCTCTTACTTCTTCTTAACTCTCTAGCGGTAGCTTATGTTCTTTTAGTCTTTTGAGAGATCATTGCCACTATTGTCAAATCCCCAATGTCCTCAGTTTTCTATGAACTTAAGCCACTATCTACATTAGCCAAGTTAGCTAACTTATTTGTGGAATTAGGTGACAATTATTTTTCCTCTAAAACAACAGCCAAGGTAGACCCACTACACCGCTTCTTTTCAACCCTAGAGCCAAGTGTAGAGATTTCGGTATGCTTGAGTTTGAGTCATTTAGCACTAGAATCATTAACCTTTTTGCTACTTGACCCTAGGTTTTGTGCTTTTCCTTTCTTAGCACTATCAGGAGGAGCTTCAAACTTAGAACCCTTGATGCATTCATTATCCTCTAAGTTTTCTTGACCAGACTCTTCCTCATCTAGGTCATTAGTAGACTTTCCTATATTGTGGGAATCTTCCTCGGTAGAGTGCTTTGAAGTATCATGGAGGGCATTTTCAATAAAATTCTCAGGGGTTTCATCTACAATAAATGAGTCCTAGTCCCTAGGAGGTGAAAGTCTCTTTAATTCCCTTACAATTAACAATTTAATAAGCCCATGATGTGCCAATGAATTCTCACTACCCTTCTAAACTACTTTGTGCATTTGCATTAAGGAAGAATACAGAAATAAGGGAATATTGATGAAAGCACCCCATCTCAAATGTATCATCGACCAAAATTGTTTTGCATAAACATATACATACCCTCCTTCGCAGGTCAAATACTAAATAAATTTTTTTGCCACATCGTTCCAGGGAGCTGGAAGTGAAGATAACTTTGTGCCTTGATCTGACATTACTTCAACCGACTCCCATACTTCAGGAACTTCTTACAGAGGGATTTGAAGTCTCTTTCTCGCCTAGAATTGTCAGGAAAATAGTTTTCTCCTATCAATGGCAACCCCGTGACATCTACTATATTTTTGACTGAGACATGAATCGCTAGCCCACAAACTCTTGCCCATGTGGTGTTGCAGGTTGCTAGGAACTCGCAATCCAATTTCTCATTATACCCCCGTAATCTCTCAAAATATGCATCCCATCCTGCTTGCTTGAATATCTTGTAAGCTTTAGACATCATAGGAGCCCTTAAATCATCCATATTCATTGGCTCATAGCGGTATCTGCATTCTCCTACCATATCCTTACTAGGAGGTGCGATCTGAACAGTTCACAGTTCGAGCCCGATAAAGTGTAAAAAAAATAGTTATCACTAGGAATAAGACAACTTAATTGGCAACGATTTTTAGGCAGTAAGAAATGGTTTATGGTAAGTGGTTAAAGAATGGTGGTTTTTAATTTATTATTATAGGTGAATAATAATGAAAACTAGTGGTATTAAGAGGGAGTTACTATTTATGACAAATCACACCAGAAATCAAAGGATGTAGATACGATGGCACATGGTTTTTGTGGAAAAGATGAGACACGACAGAAGATGTGACACTTCCCCCCTAGCTTAGAAAGTTACCCGTCTATGGGTGATGTCACCATCATTAAATGAATGACCGATATTTAAATAAAATAAAAAGAAAAGGAAAAAAAATGTGAAATACCAATACCGATGACTGTTGATGGATAGGAGTGGTGATGTGGTGACATGTGTGGTGAATCTAATGTTGATGCAGATGCCAAATCACAACAATGATAAGGCATTAATAGTGTAGCATAAGAGTTACAGGCATGATAAATTTGAAACCGAACAAAATCAACCAGCTGGCGAACGTCGTGTGGAAAATAAAGCACGAGAACATCGTCTGGCGATGAGTATGAAAACTAAAAAGGCGGCATTCAACCATCCAAAGCATTGGAAAAAATGAAGAAGGCCTGAGTTAACTGTGAAGGAAAAGAGTACCATCGAGCAAGAAAACAACTCCTATCAAAGAAGAGACTAGAAATCTAGCCAGGAGATAACTGCATCGGTTCCTGTCACAAGAGAGATAGGAACATACAATCAATCAGAGCAATGGTTGTTGGTTGAAAGCCACTAAAATCCATTGTGACATGGATGGAAGCAACAGGAGTGAAGGGTGATAGAACCTAGCCAGAAGTAAGGGATAGCACCAACCAGCGGGGACACTAAAAATAAGGGCTCTTGACAAATAGATGACAGGAACAGTGTCAAAGCCGATCACCAAACGACAAGAAAGAATAGGCCAGGGTTCTGAGCAGGAAGTCGAAAGGGGACCCCAAATGAGTAGAATGAGGGACCTAGACACCGGTTGTGCAAAACAGGTCCTGGCAAAAAAATGATAGGACGACGGGGTGCCAATGCTGAAGATATCTCTCTCACTCTCTCTCTTTTTTTTAGATATGTCGACAATAGACCGTCGGTTGCCCGGTTTTCAATCTAGCACCGCCTAATGGCACTGAAAAATTGGTTTTCACCACTAAGTTTTATTGAATGGGTAATGCTCATCGGAAATCGTTTTTGAACATTAACCGACCAACAATGCCCAAAAAGGGTTTTCACTGTTAGATCTTTTATTACTTCTTGCCATTTTATTTTATTTAAATTAATTGATCAATCTCGAAGGAGGCCAAAAGGAACAACAATAAGTTCCTGCGCCACCTCTAAAAGGAAAGCTTCTTTGGAAAGAGGCTTCTTGTATAGTTTGAGGTGGTGACCATTGACAAGAAGAGATCACCTTTCAGAGTCCACTATACAGAGATGAACACACCATTAGCATAGACAGTCTAGATCTCATAGGGTTCCAACCATCATGCGTGAAATTTTCCCTTGAAAATCTTGGAAGCAGGAGTCGTATAGGAGTGCCCAATCGCCAGGTTGGAATGGCCATTGGTAGATGTGATGGTCATGCCATAGAGCACGTTGTTTCTGAACAACCTCGATGTGCAAGAGTGCTTCCTGGTGCAATTCATCTAAGGAATGTAGTTGATCAGTGTGTGCCTTTTGTGCATTAGAACGACTCATACCCAATTGTAGTGCAGTGCAAATAGTTTTAATCTCAAACTCAATGGGAAGTACTACCTTCTTACCATAGATTAGCTCATAAGGGGTCAGACCAGTGGTGGTATTCCACATTGTTCGATAGGCCCACATAGCCTCAGGAAGTTGTGTAGCCCAGTCGTGCTTATGAAGATAAATTGTCTTAGTAATAATATTCTCAATCTCTCGATTGATGACTTCTCCTTGCCCATTGGCTTGAGGGTGATAGGGTGTTGACTTGCAGTGGCAAATTTCATATTCACGAACCAGGGCAGAAATGAGCTCAGATGTGAATTGTGGTCCTTGATCTATGGTTATCTCGCGCAGCACACCAAATCTTGTGAAAATATCAGAGTACAATAAATCGGCTACTTTTGTATCTCTGGCATGCTTTAGTGCGACCACTTCTACCCACTTGGTTACATAATCAGTACATACAAGGATGTATTCCTTGTTCCTTGATGGTGGGTTGATTGGGCCAACAAAATAAAGATCCCACTTCTCAAATGGCTCTATGGACAATTGTGGATGTAAGGGCATCTCGTCTGAGTGCGTGGGTTGGCCCATGTGCTGATACTTGTCGCAATGATAAAAAACATTTACAATCCTTCTGGAGTGTAGGCCAGTAGTAACCCGCAGTGAAAATCTTTTGAGCAATCCACTGAGCATCAAAGTGTCCTCTGCATGGTTATGTATGGCATGGACAAAGTATATTGAAGACATCATCTTATGGTACACAACTTCGCATGATATTTTCAATGTCAGTGCGAAAGAGAAATCCATTAATCCATGTATACTTTCCACTGAGTCCAACCCACTTTCATCGTTCCCTCAGAGAGAAATGTGGTGGGAGCTTGCATGTAATCGGGTAGTTTGCAATATCGGCGAACCATGGGCTCTTTGCGGATATAGAAAAGAGGTGATCATTTGGAAATGCGTCATCAACTGGAGTGGGTTCATTGTCTGGTTGTTGCAATCTGGATAGAAAGTCCGCAACCACATTTTCTTGACCAGGCTTATCAATTATAGTTATATCAAATTCCTAGAATAGAAGCAACCATCTAATGACTACCAATTACCAAAGGTTTATTCATTAAAAATTGAATTTTTGAATGATCTGTGTGGACAAACATTTTATAGCCAGTAATATAATGATGAAACGTATTAATGGCATACATAACAGCTAAAAACTCTTTTTCAGTTACCATGTAATTCACCTTGGCCCCTATGAAGTTCTTGCTGATGCAGTAGATAGAATAGAAAATATTATCCTCTTTTTGTTCAAGCATAGGTCCCATCGAACAATCAGAGGCACCGGTGTGGATATGAAATGGTAGTTTCCAGTTTGGTCCTCTAAGGACGGGTGTGGTTACAAGTTTTGTCTTGATGGACTCAAAGGATTCTTGACACTCCAGTGTCCAAGAGAATGCAACGTCTTTGGTTAGCAAGGAAAACAAGGGGGATGCAATCTTACTAAAATTTTGGATAAATCTCTGGTAATATCCTACATGGACGAGAAAACTTTGAACATCTTTTTGACTAAAGGGTATAGGCAAGTCTTGGATAATTTGGACCTTTTTAGGATCCACTTGAATACCTTTAGAGGAGATGTAATCACCAAGCACTATCCATTTGGTCATAAGTATGTGGCACTTTTCATGAATTAATGACAAGTTGGTATCTATACAATGCCTAAGTACCTTTTCTAAGTTTGTTTTAGCCTCTTCATAAGTGTTACCATGGATAGTAAAATCATCCATGTATACCTCAACACAATCATTGACAAGATCCCCAAAAATTCTCAAAACTGCCCGTTGAAAAGTGGCAAGGGCGTTACATAAACCAAATGGCAAGATGCTATAAGAAAAGGTGCCCCAAGGGAAAGTGAAAGTGGTCTTGTCTTGATCTTTTGGTTCTATGCGAATCTGGTTGTAACCGTTGAACCCATCCAAAAAAGATAACTTTTTACTTGCAAGAGTGTCCAATACTTGATCAATAAATGGTAATGGAAAATTATCTTTCTTAGTAGATTTATTTAATGCTCTATAATCAACACAAATTCTCCATTTACCATTTTTCTTAGGAACCACAACTAAAGGAGAAACCCATTGACTATCTGAAATAGGATATATAAACCTGACATTTAATAGTTTTTGTAATGCCTCTTTAAGTATCTCACACAAAGCAGGGTTGAGCCGATGTTGTGGTTGTTTAATTAGATGACTACCTTCTTCAATTTAGATACAGTGGGTGTAGGTATCAGGGTGAATGCCACACATATCTTGGTATTCCCAAGCGAATGCATCTTTATTTTTTCTAAGCATGGCGAGAAGATCTTGGATTTGTTCAGGGGTTAACTATGGATTAATGTTAAGTGTGCAATTAGGCAAAATTTCCATAGCTTCTAATTGTGTAGGTGACTCAATGGCTAAGACTTTTGATGTTGATGGCATGTCACTCGGATTTGCAGAAGATAAGAATGAACCATATAAGGAATTATGGGGTAACAACTGATGCAATGTGATAAGTGTTGAACAAAATGTGAACTACCCACCAATGGGAAATTCCCACAAGGACATTGAGTATTTATACCTGAATAGAGGACCATGCTTTCAAAAATTTCATTAAACGTATACCTGTTCTAAAGGAAATTAACAAGAACATTATTCTCAGTAGGTTCCTCCATATCTAAGGCTTTAAAAATCGTTAGAATTGGTAATGACTCATCCAAGTCGCTATCAGTCCAAAATGGGTCCTTTGTTTCTGACAAAGGTTGTGCTAGCTGGTATAGAGTTATTTGTTTCTTGTACTTGCCATTGGAAATGACCATGTTCCCAGATTGGAAATTGATAAATGCATTTGCAGTTGCCAACCAAGGTCATCCCAAAATTAGGGGGTATCCCCCTAGCTTAATTTTTGGCTGCAAAATCACAAAGTCAGTTGGGTATTCCCATGAATCAATAGAAAGGATTACATATTCAATCACACCTTCGGGCTTTACCAAAGATCAATCTGACCTTTGAAGAGCTGTAGGAGTAGGCCTAAGTCCTTCTAATGATAGTCTTTCCTTTGTTTCATTTGTCATTACATTAATTGCAGCCCCCAAATCTACAAGGGTATTAGGAATACTTACTTTACCAATGGTTACCTTAATGACCAGACTCCCTAGATCATAATAATTTGGAATGGTGATGTTCCCAAGACTAAGATCTGCCAACTATCTGATGACTTGAAAGGTTTATGGGTCTTGCTTCTTTTTCTACTTCCAGGTACATAGATTGCAAATTGTTTTTGTATAGACGAGAATGTCTTTGATGGCCTGCAACAAAGGAATCTTAATGTTAACATTGCACAACTCATTAACAAAATCAAACTCAGGTTGAGATTCCTCCCTTTGTATTGGTTCGGATTGAAATAGTTCGAGAAAGGGAGGTTCTCTGGCTGGCTTAGTTTCTGACTCCTCGTTGATTTCTGTAAGGTGGGCCCTTGAAGAGCCTTCCTTGACCTTGACTTAAATCCATCTATTTCTAATGTATTTATGGGATAGGTGGAGTATCCTATTGTCTCATTATTATACACTGGTTGGGTTTCCTTATTGTTGGGGTTGGGGTTGGGCTGGGCTGGCATTGATGTAGGTCTTGGTGGCTGTGGTGGATAGTTTATTGGATTGACGGGTGGGGTGACTGATGACAGCAAGGCTAAAAGGAGTTGTTGTGGTTGTTGATATGGGTTAATCATAGGAGGAGCTAGAAATTGTGATTGTGAGGGGAATGGTTGTTGTTGGTATGGTGATGGTTGTGGTGGTTGTGGCCTCCATGCCTGTTGCCATGGTTATGAAGTATACTGATACTGCGACATCCATTGAGGGTATGGGGGTTGTTTCCAACCCCCATACCATCCCGTTTGGCTTGGTCCTGGGGAAAGATAATCATTCATCATGTTAGGGTGCATTGCTCGGGGTGGGAAGGGTTGCCTAGGGGCCATATAATAGACGGGTTCTTCAGAATATTCCATTTCGGGTACACCTATAGGAAGAGACCTCAAGGTAGAGATATTACTAAGTTCTTCTAAGGATGAGATGTTTGTCCTATTGTATGGGAAATCCTCACTACTGTGTCTCTTGCGACACATTGGACAAAACAAAGCTAGGGCCTTTTCAACTTCCTCTTGCTTCCTGCGGGTGTAAAGAGTGTTTATTTATTTCCCCATATGACTCAACAAATTTGTTTTAAGATCCTCAAGTAAATTTCCTATTTCCCTCTTTGTGATACCTGTCGTATTGCCTGCGGTATAAGGCTTACTTGGATAGCTCCTTCCCGAATGTTGTGACCTTGAATAGTTCCTACAAATATCACATATATCATCAAATTCCATTTTGGAGATATTCGCTTTTCCTATTAGATTTAATGCTTCCATAACATAATCTCCTATCCCTCTAAGAAATAACATTTCAATAGTATCATCATTTAGTCCCTCTTGGCGAGACCTTTGAAGACTAAACATAAAATGTTCAAGGTAGTTCTCTACAGACTCATCTTCCTTTTGATTCATGTGGAAAATATCATCCCAAACCTCATTCATTTTGAAATATTCTTGGTACTTATTCAAGAATAGCTCCTTCATGACCTCCCATGCTTTGATATTCTGAAGGTTCATAAACCATCCTAGGGTGGCATTCTTTAATGTAGCTAGAAACAGTTTGAGTTTTTGTGCATCATTTTGGTAGTCATAACTATGACACAACACATCAAATTCAAACAAAATATGTCAGGATCCTCTATTGAAAGACCACGAAAAATGGGCAAAGCAGAATGAGGAATATTCTTCATGGGAGCATCTCTTCCAAGATGTGTGATTGGAAACTCAAAAGTAACTGGATTATTGTTCGCCAATGCCCTATTATGATTGTTGTTGTTATTGTTGTTATTGTTGTTATTATTGTTGTCATGATCTATGCCTTATAATTCCCAAGGAGTAAATTAGGTTTAAAATAGCTTGTGGAATTCTTCGGATAATGGACCAACTCTTTCCCCATAAGACTCTTGGAAAAATACTTCAACCTTTTTGTGTAATATCTCGGAAGAGCTTGGTTGGGTATTTTCCGGTGTTTGAACAATAGTGGTCTCAATAACACACTTCTCAAGATCAGGTTCGGGTAATTCTAATGATGAAAATTTACTTTTGAATTTCTTCTGAGTCAAGCTACTTCTTTCAATGGGTGATTTTGACTTATCTTGCAATTCTTCGGGTTGCAAACTCTCAATGGATGGTGCTGATTTAATTTTGGATTTTTTGGGTTGTGAACTACTTCCCTTTTCTTTTCTAATGAATCTTCCTCTACTATCCCTATTACAATTCATGTACCTAAATGATCTATGACAAAGCAAACCAAGGGTAATTATCCAAACGAGGTCAACTATCATGTGGAATTTCTCCTTAGCGCAATGTTCCTAACTCAATTTATTGGAAATGTAGGTCTTTAACACCGTTCCTTGGAAACGACACCAAAGTGATTGGATATAACTGTGGCTTTAAGTTATTCTTAAAATGGGTTTGATGTAATCTTTAGAAATGGCTTCCTCAGTTCATCCTAAAGTGTCAATCCAGGAACACAGGCTTTTGAACCGTGTTGTGGTAATATGCCAAAGAGATGCAATTAATAAACAAAGGGTTGATGGATGCAAACTAATGTAATCTACTTATGGACACAATTCTGATCGGCAAACTTCTTGTCACAAGTGTGATAGGAACTTGTGAAGAAATAGTTCTACACAAAAAATAGGTTACTGGCACACAACAAAATAGTAGTAAAGTTATCTATAACATAATGGAATTCTATATAGAAATAACGCAAATAGAATCAAAGTTGAACTACTGAATATAAACAAAATTTTGACACCAATTGATTACTCAACTTCTTAGCTCATAATGATTTCATTATTTGATATCAAAATATTCTATAACAAATGATTGATGAATTACATATACAAACAAACAAATATCGAATAAACCAATAAAGATTGTACTAACAAGAATTAACAAATCAATACTGATTAAGACTTTCACAAAAATGGATTATGCAAACAAAGGATTGAAAAAACAATATAGTAATGAAATAATTGAATAAATTTTAAAATCGAAACATACATTACCACACACACAATCCTAACACAACGATCATCAACAACCGAGGAAGTGGGCCCTGCCTTCACCAGTTATTGAATGATGAAAATCACGCACATAATTACTCCATTATCGCTTTCATTCATCCAAATCACATAAACAGAGTATAGATAAAAATCACCAGAGTTCTGATTTCAATTATGTATATCTATGTCCAGTTTCAATGTACACACATATATATACTACCTATATGTCTAAAAGTATTTCATATGTAATCGAAGAAATGTTTTGGTTGTTAGTGGCTTTCAGCCAATAACCATTAGAAGATAATCAAAAACAGTTTCAAAGTATTTTGAAAGTATTCTGAGAACAACATAACAACCTAGAACAAAATTGCTAATCTTTGATGAATAGAGCCAAAATGATGATATGACTTCAACAATTTAGCCATCCCCCCACCAATGTCCTTCATGTGTGGTGTCAACCATTAAACACTTCCTATTACCAAAATCATAAAAGATAGTTAGCAGTAGTCAGCAAAATCGGTATTTTCACTAGTTTTAATCTTTCCTTCTATTTCATAAAATACTTTCAGTTCATTAATGAAAAGTGACAAGAACGATAGGAGACACTAGGAAAGATGACAAGGTTTAACAAAAATAAGAGGTAAAAGAATGGCATATTTTTCCCCCATCAATGTTCTTGAGACAAATATTTTTCCTACGGGCATAATTAATAGTTCTCGTTTGGAAATTTTATGTTAGTTGGTAGTTCATAGTTTGTTCAACATTTTATTACTTTGCATCAATTACTACTGCATACTTGTACATACAGTCCATTTTTTATAACTGGAAACCCTGGCCCATCTTCGTCTAATTCACAACTACTTGTTGTAGATACCCCTATATAGTCCCAAGTTACTAAAAAATTTCTTGGTAAAATACTTAACATCAATCTTGGTTTGAATGCCTCCCAATTAAAAGAACTAATTGAGATGTTGTGTGCACACAAAGAATATTTTTCTTGGGATTATCAAGACATGAGAGGTATTCATCTCGCTACTTGTACACACCATATCTATATAGAAGAAGGGAGTAGACCTATGTGACAACCCTAGAGAAGGTTAAATCCAACCCTATGGGAAATAGTTAAGAACTTCATAAGTTGCTTAATGTAGGATTTATCGACCACATATCAGATAGCTAATGGGTGTCCCCACTTGTGGTAGTACCTAAAAGGAATGGAAAATGGTGAATATATGTTGATTATAGGGCCCTTAACAAGGCCACTAAGAAATACTATTTCCTTCTTCCTTTCATTGACCAAGTGCTAGACACCTTAGCTGGGAAGAAGTTCTTTTCCTTTCTTGATGGATTTAGTCGGTATAACCAAATTCGTATTGCCCTAGAAGAACAAGAAAAAACTACTTCTACTTGCCCATGGGGAACATTTTCCAATAATTTCTTTCCTTTTGGATTGTGTAATGCACCTGCTACTTTCCAATGAGTTGTTCTAAGTATTTTTTCTGATTTAATTCATGACTGTGTAGAAGTGTATATGGATGACTTTACTATTTACGGTGACACATACAATGAGGCTAAGGAAAATATTGAAAAAGTGCTTAAATTATGTATTGATACTAATATTTCTTTAAGTCATGAAAAAATGTCATATCTTAATGACTAAAGGAATTGTTTTGGGTCACTATATTTCTCAAAAGGAATTGAGGTGGATCTAAAAAGATACAGATCATTCAAGACTTTCCTGTGCCTACTTGCCAAAAAGGTGTGCATAGTTTCCTAGGACATGTTGGTTATTACAAGAGGTTTATTCAAAATTTTAGTAGGATTGCCTCACCCATTTTTGTGTTGCTAGGGAAAGATGCAGATTTATCATGGACACCTGAGTGCTATCAAGCCTTCGAAGAAATTAAAGGTAAGCTAATAACTACACCTGTGCTGCGAGGACCCAATTGGGAACTGTCATTCCATATAGATATCGATGCATCAGATACTTCCATGGGAGTCATCCTTGGACAAAAGGGAGACACTCTCTTTTACTCTATTTACTATATCAGTAAGAATTTTAATGGTGTTGAGGTAAACTATATTGTTACTAAAAAATAATTCTTGGTTTTAGTTTAAGAAATAAATAAATTTTGCCACTATATCATTGGATACATATATTTTGTACATACAAATCATTCTTCCATTATCTTTTTGATGAAAAAAACTGTTATTATAGGACAAGTGATTTAGTGGTTGTTTCTTTTGCATGAGTTCAATATTACCATCCTTGACAAACCACGACAAGAGAATGTAGTGGTTGATTTCTCTCCAAGTTGTAGCATGAAGATGAACCAATTCTAGTTGATGATACCTTTCTAGATGAGCATATTTTTTTTATATCAACAAAAATTTTGTGGTATGCTAACATGGAAAACTATTTGGTTACTTACAGGTTCCCACCTCATTTCTCTCTAAGGGAATACCAAAATCTGGTTGGACTCAGTGGTAATTACATGTGGATTAATGGAATTCTCTTTCGATGAGGCCTTGATAATATCATGTGTCGGTGTGTTCCTGAAGAAGATTTCTTTGAAATTATGTGCACATGTCACACAAAACCTTGCGGAGGACATTTTGTTGCTAATAGGACCACCTAGAAGATCTTAACCACTGGCTATTATTGGCCCACACTCCATAAGGATAGTAAGCATTATGTTCAACATTGTGATACATGTCAACGTATGGGGCGGCCTACCCGCTCTGATGAAATTCCTTTACACCCTCAGTTATCCATAGAACCATTTGAAAACTGGGGGTTAGATTTCGTAGGGCCCATTAATCCTCTTTCTTAGAATAAAAATATATATCGGTTTGTACATATCATGTCACTAAATGGGTAGAGGTAGTAGCCTTAAAGCATGCTAGGGATAATAAGGTTTCTAACTTCTTATATTCAGAGATTTTTACTAGGTACGGTGTGCCTCACAAAATTGTTGTCATATCCCTAAAATTGGATACCAAGATAACAAAGACATATTTTTTAAAATAAAATAAAAATAAAAATAATAAAGATTGTGATACTATTATAATTATAATTGTCGGAAGACAATATTATAATTATTATACGATATATCGTAAATCCCCAAAAATATAAATATTAAACATTGTAATAATATGGAATAGATAATATTCATTATTTTGGTAAATACCATTTTTATATGATTCGATAATTAATATAAATATTAATGATAAAGTTTAAATAAACATTATAGGTAAATTTGAAATATTACCTTAATGGATCATAAGGTATTATAAGGGAACAAAGATAATAAACAATTACGGCCATAGAAGGAGGATAGCCTAAAAATTATGTTTAGCAATCATAAAGTCATCAGACCCCCAGATAAATAAATCGAGATTGGTAATTATCGGGCCCTCAAAATGATCACAAGAATAGTCAAAAACAATAGAATAAGATTAAGGGTCAAACGCTATCAGTCAAACGCTATAATCACCATTTAGGGTCAAACGCTATCAGTCGAAATGGAATAGGAGCCTCCAACCAAAGGGCACGGCCAAGCATAGGCGGATACAACCTGTCTCCAACAGAGATATAAAGGAAGCGAACCGAGCATGATCAACGAAGGGAGGTACATAGAAGAAGTGCGAAATAAGTGACGGGATCAAAACACGAGCTTTCATGTGAGTGAAATCACTTAGACATTAATACTAGCATTCTAAATACCTGGATATGTAGCCACCTAGCAAAAGAACTTACCTATGATTGCGCTACAGTCTGAAATTAATTTTCCATGAATATGGTAAAAGGCCCATTACATCTAAATAATGAACTTCTCTGACTCATTCAAATCTAGTTGAAAATCACTAATCTTAGAGATCATTGCAAACCCATATGGCTCTTTCTAATACTTTATCCTGTTGTTTCCTATACAGGTTCATATGTTATATTCAGTAGAAATTAGAGATAAGAACTAACATGCTATATATGCCTCTCACTATTTATTAGATATATGAACTTATTTATAGACTTGAATTACTAGTGCTTAGCCTTCGTGCATCCTAATCTAATTATGATTATCCTAGAAATAAATTATAATTTCCTTAGTATTGTCATAAGTATAATCATCTATGAAATAAGTATGATTTCTTTATTCTTGTTATGAGTACAATGGAACTATAAAATGATTCGATAAAGATCAATAGAAAATGCAAAAATATTTGATTGTTTAAATATTGTTCTCTATGTGTTTGTAAAACTACTAGGGTGGAAGGGCCTGAGACAAGTGGTGCCTAAAAACCCCACTTAACAATCCGCTGCGGCCATGGAGGGGTGGTAGGCCTAGGCCACTTATGAGCTCCACTGGCTTCCCCCAGTAGGTCATGTGTCTTCAGAGGTGATGACATGGGTAGAAGGTACAAGTGTTACCACTAAGCACGCCACTCTGGGGATGGAATGGTCTTAGTTGGACGTTTAGCTCGGAGCCAAGGGGTGGGTTATCCTGATAGGATGCTTGTGCCCTTGGGCTTAGATGGATAGCTTCAAGTAGATCTACCCATGACACTCCTCATCTTTCTTCGTTATTGATTTTGTGATTATGTTTGTATTTTTGGATATCTAGATATTAATGCTAATGGACATGTTGCTAATATGTTGAATGCATGATTCAAATCTAAAATTATTGAATTAGGAGAAAATTCATTTGGATAGAAGATAACCTAAACCTAATCAAATACCAAATTTGTGGACAAGTTAGGTAAGGGACATTACAATTGTCACAAACCAAGGAGCATAGTTCACCTCCGACTTGATTACCACATTGGTGTGAGAATATGAAATTAAGCATCAAAAGTCTTCTCCATATCATCTGAAGGCCAATGGGTAGGTGGAAGTGACCAAGTGAGAATTGGAGAATATTCTCACAAAGATAGTTGTATTACATAAGAAAGATTGGGAAAACAGACTTCCCAAAGTTGTTTGGGCATATTGTACAACCTGGAAGACAACCATAGGATTAACACCATATGAGATCATTTATGGCAAGAAGGTTGTCTTAACAATTGAACTAAAAGTGAAAACTCTCTGCACCACCCTTCACCTTGGGATGAGTCTCAGTGAAGCATAGAAATAGAGACTTGTTCAACTCCATTCTCTCAATGAAATGCATCAAGAGGCCCTTTTTCATGTAGAAGTGTAGAAGCAAAGATCACAGTGGCACAATTGCTTCATTCGGTCATAGACATTCCAACCTAGGGATTGGGCATTACTTTATGAATCCTGGTTTCAAGACTTCAAAGGAAAGTTCCATACTCACTGGCTTGGTCCTTATGAAATTCAAACTATGTATGATAACGGTGTTGGTTGACTATGTACTGTGGATTATGAACAAATGACTTCTTGTTAATGGGCATCATTTGAAGCTCTACAAATGGCCCCTTTCAAAGGAAACATTTGCTTGTATTGTGATGGATGAACTGACCCTTGTTCCTCTCACTTCTTCTGAATAGTGATATTAAATAAAAAAAAGAGCAATAAAAGATCCAATAGTGAAAAACTTCAGACGTTGTTGGCTAGCAACTATTCAATAACCTTAGGGGTGAAAACCGATTTTCTAATGCCTCTAGGTGATGATAGGTTGAAAAATAGGTTACTATCAGTCTATCATCAAGAGAAGAAAAAGAAAAAGAAAAAAAGAGAGAAAAACAAGTTCTTGTCACTTTTGTTCTAGGAACCTAAGAGGAGGTCGATATTCCTATCGCTACCTATTCTATGGTGCGATATGAACAGTGTTATTCTTGCCCCATATCCTTTCTTCCTTCCTTCTTGATCATTTCCTACTCTAGTTTGGTTGAAATTGGTTCATGTTCTTTTTCCATGTAGGACATTCTATCTCTTATTGGCACTTTTGTGATTGGCACCGGTTCCTATGTTACTAGAATTCTTCTAGTAGGAACTTCCTTTTTTGTTCTAGTCCAAAGCCCTTTACATTTCTCATCCCTACCAATTGTGATGTCACTTTAGAGCTTTGTTGTCCTTTCCACCCCATCAATAGTATGAATCTTTCACCCCATCGGTGTTTTTCACTATTGATGACCAAGTGTCCTTTTCTCACGTGTCTAATTCTTTTCTTGGATTTTCATGATTACGTGGATTTATTATAGTGGTTTGTGATTGCCACCTTATGTCTGTATGACATGACATGACCGACGCTTCATATCAGTATTGGTAATTTTTAAAGTTTTGTTTTTCTTTACATTTCTTAAGTACTTTTATTTCTTGTGGCCAATGGTGACATGCTCTGTGGATGGTCCATTGCTAAGCTTGGGGGGGTAAGCTTATCTTATTATAGTATCTTATTATTATTTGATCTCATCCATCACTTCCTCGACATTCACCACTCTCATTCATAATAGAAAATTAATTTCACTTGGCTTCATCATACTTGCCCATATATTTCACCATAAATCTAACCCCACCTATCATGATTACTAAATTTGAAATGATTTTTCAGTAATTTGATAAAACCACTCTTGTGTTCTGGGAAAGCTTGTTGTTACTATTACAACCATCCATTGTTGAAACTTTTAAAGCTATTTTCACACTTCCTAGAAAGGATTTCCCATGGTGAAGGATAGGAGGCCTCATTATGAACCTACCTCAATAGAGGATCTATGGGCTTATGGAAATAAGGAAGTTTATGCACTATTGAAAGAGGCCAAGTGGGATGTGTATTTCAAGAAATTAAGGGGTTTCGTTAAGAGAGTTTCTCAGGAATTTGCTTTGATTTTTTATGGGAAAAAGGTTTCTATGTGAGGACTGGAATTTCCTGTTATTGTTGTAGTTGTGTCTGATGTCATAGAATTTCCCTCAACAGGCGAGAATTATTTCCCCAATGGATTGAAGAAAGTATCAGATTTGAAACCTCTATGCATGGCATTTCTAAAGAGGAGTGAGTTTTTGGAAATTGTGCAGGGACAATGAACTAAATTGGGTTCATTACCAAACATTTGGAATGAGGTTTCCAAGTTTGTGATTCAGTATGTCACCCATGAGGGAAGGTATTTTTACGTATACGCTCAACATTTCAGATTGTTAACCCATTTAAGGTGGAATAGGTTGTAAATGTACCTTATTTCCTACATTGCTCCTTGCATAGAACAAGTAAAGCTTTTCAAAAAGGAAAAATAAATTCACTAGCTCATCATGGTCTGATTCGATTCCTAGTTATTGATGCTCTCAAGAAGCTTTCTCTCCTAGGTGACTGAGACACATTCGTTAACCTAAATTATGGTATTATCTCTAATGCCTCTAAATACCCCTCAGATAAATATTCCACTGCAAATTATGGTGAGGAAGAGAGAACCCCTAGCATACCTAGAGGGAGCCCTAAAGAAATTCATGAACCTAGTAAAATTCCTTCAAAGAAACAAACCACCAGGAAGTCACCAAGGAAACCCTTGAGCATTAATGAAATTGGTACTTCTAGTGGTAAGTCTTCTAAAGCTTTAGGCTCATCTAGTAAAACAACTAAGAGGAAACAAATTATGTTTAAAGGATGTTCAAAAGAATCCAATCTTGAGTCTCCCTATGAAAAGAAAAGTAAAAAGGTTGTCACTAGTCCTGTCAACCGACTATAAGACCTAGCCAATGTGGCCAATCATATGGGCATTCCTAAGAATGTTGACCTAGATTCGGATGTTGAAATTTTCTCTGAAGTTTTGAAGAGAAAAGGAAAGGAAAGTAGGGAGCATAGGAAGGTGAAAATGAAAACTTCCTTTACACTAGGAAGAAAGAGAAAAGAAATTAGGTCTCCTCCTCACAACTCTGAAGATTCTGCTAGCAAGTCTCCTACAAAATAACCCTTAGGTGAGTAAGACCATATTCCATATGCCTCATAAAGTCCATCCCCACTGCATTGTAATGATGAGACCAATATAGAAATAGAAGACATCACTAAAAAAGAGTCACTGCATCAAAACAAAGAAATTAATGAGGAAATTGATGAAATTCTAAATCAAATTAGCAAATAACAGTTTGTTGGAATTAATGTGGAGGTAGGGGAACTAGATACAAGAGAGAAGAATAAGCATGAGGACTCTCTCTCCCCATTGCATTATTTTAATGAAGATTAGTTTAATGAAGTTGATGAGGGAGCAAGAATTAATGCATCCATGATACAAATAAGGCTTGAGCAATTGAGTATCCTAGGGGAAACAAAATTGGATAATGAGCAAGAAAAAGGGGTATCCATAAGCCCTATTTTTACTAATGTAGATAAACAAGGTAGTCCCTTCCCCCTTGTTGAACAGTTTGGTGAAAAAAATCTAATGATAGTGGAGTATGTTGAATAGAGTAATGAAAGAGAAGTCCTTGACCAAGAAGAGAAAAGGGATGAAACTAAGATGGAAACAGGGATTGAGACGGAGGTTGAAGTTGAAGAGTAGTTTGAGGAGAAAGAAATTCTCCTCAAACAAATCAAAGAATTATAGAATTCAGTTGAGCAATTACAAAAAGAAAATAAACAGTTGCAGGATCAACTTCACCAAGCTAGTACCAACTCTCAGCTCCAAGAAAGTGATATTCAAAAGTTAAAAGAAGAATTGGAATAGGTAACACCCTCTAGGGATAAGTACATGCTTTTCAGTGATCATGAAGTATAGATGGAAGAGTTGTGATAATAGTGGTCCTGTGAGATTGCGAGTACCATTCAGAGACTAACTAGGTTAAATTGGTTTGTAATTTTCCTCTCCTTGCATTGGGACATGTAAGATCTTAAGTTGGGGGGGGAATGATGGGGGTCAACGTGTTCCAATAATTTAACCCTTTATTTTCCTTTCTCCTTCATATTTCCTACCATCCTGTCATAGGAAGTATAGTATTTGATGTAATGTAATAGGAAAATAAAATGATTAAGAAAGTACCAATGTCAATTGAAACACTAACTAATTTATGGCTGACTTGGCATGAAGTAATAAAAAAACTATAGAGATGGTTGAGGATGCGGATGAGGAATGAGCAAGTTGTTTTTGTTCATACTTATTTTGAAGAGAATGCTTGTTAAAAACTGTTTAATATTTCTGGCCAACAACCAAATGTTATTTTTTATCAAAATTCATGGTTTGTTGGCCGTAGGACATAAAAAAACATGTAAACTTATCAGTGCTCACTCTAGTATAAATAGGTATTAGCCTAAAGACTTCATATATAGATGTTAATATAATATTGTCTTGTTGTTCAAAAATCATTCGAAATCTATTGTATGTGTGTATGACTGAGTTGAATTAGAAGAGTGTATTAATACTTCTAACATCAATCGTCCAAGGAGGCAGGGCCCACTCCTCACATCAATTGATGATCTATTTGTAGTTTCCAGTGTGGTAATTTAATGTGTGATTCAATTTCAAGTTTATTTCCTTTTTGAATATAAATTAACTATCCATAGTCTCATGGAATTCAATTTTTTGTATGCAGATTTGATTATTCAAAATTTTGATTCATTTCTTTATTCATTCATGTATTTATTATTCATTTGAGAATTAAAGATTTGGTTCATGCAGATTGGAATTCATTTTTGATAGCATATCGTCTCGATAGTACACTTTATTATTTTTCTATCTCACACTTTCTATTACAATTCATGTTACTATAATTCTTGTTGGAGTTTCTAGGAGTCTTCCTGTCTCAGTTTGTGCTAGGAAGAAGGGACAATAGAATCAAACTTAATTCAGAATTAAAGTTTTATCATGCAATTCTAGGATATTGGTTTTAATAGTATTAAATGAGAATTTAGAAAGTGTGTGTTGGATTAAAGATAGGATTTTATTAATTTATAAAGTGTGCTTTAGTTTGAATCTTAGATTAAAAGGTGGGATTCAATTAAATTCTTAGATGCATCCATCCCCCTTAGTTCATTAGTTTCATCTCTTAGGTATATTTTTGCAACATCGTTCACAAGATTACACCCTCGAATTGACATTGAGGAGTAAATTGAGGAAATTTCAAAGATTGATCCAAGTCCAAACCAAGATAGAATTACAAGGATAGTTTTACCCATAATATCAACAATAGTTCAATCCAATCAGATACCACCCAACCTTACCATAAACCTAAAGAAAAAATTTACACGCCAATAATCTCACTTCACCATTATTGGTGACACTCTTTACCAAAAAAGTCTCGATGGTATATTGCTTAGATGTCTTAACTTGAAAGAGGAAACAAATTCCCTACATGAGGTACACGAAAGTATTTGTGGGTCACATTCTAGTGGCCCTAACCTTGCTAAAAATATACTAAGAATAGGATAATATTGGCCTGCCATAGATCAAGAGGCACACCAATTTACTAAGAAGTGTTTATAATTAACAACATGGAGATCTTGTTCACACACTAGCCCAAGAGTTGCAACCTATCACCACATCTTTTCCCTTTTCATAATGGATACCTAACTTCATAGGTAAGATCTCTCCCACATCATCAAATGGTCATAAATTCATTATTATCACCATTAAATACTTTAAAAAGTGGATAGAATCCATCCCCCTCACCTACATCACTGAAAAAAAAATCTATGTTCATCCTCAACTATAATTTTTTTTGGTATGGTGTCCCCCATGCCATCATCACAAATAACAACACATCCTTTAAACATTATGATTCTTGAATTCTTCACTCCCAATTTCATATCCAATATCACTTTTCCATGCCATATTACCCCTAGGGAAATGGTCAAGTTGAAGCATCTAACAAAACTATCCTAAAAATCATCCAAAAGATAGTTAATGAAACTAGCCATGACTAACACCTCAAAATTAATCATGTCTTATAGGCCTACCTTACTAGTATCCAAACAATTCTTATTGGTGCTATACCATATTCCCTAGTTTGTGGCACTGAGGAAATCTTGCCTATTGATTTCAAAATTCCTTCTTTGAGGGTTTCATTACAAAATCTTGTTGACAACAAAGAGTATAAAGTATCTAGATCACATGAGCGAGAATTACTAGATGAAATACATCCTAGTGCACTAAATCATCTACAAGATTACCAAAATTGTCTTCATAATAGTTATAACAAGAATTTCAAGAATCAAAACTTCCAAGTAGGTGATCTAATCCTCAAGTAGAATAAGACAAATCAGATAGATCAAGATAAAAAAGGAAAATTTGAACAAAATTGGTTGGGGCCATTTGTAGTGACAATGAGTTATAGCTCAAGATCCTATCAACTAGCTATGCCTAAATGTGAGCCATTAAAAGTAACCATCAACAATAGTCACCTCAAGTAGTTCCAATTTTAACCCTTTAAGGTATCCCAATAATTAAAATCCAAAAAAAAGGAAAAATATTATAAAGATAAAAATCATCCTCGAGTGAAAACCACTTTGGTGGCACTTTGGACAAGTACCTTGGTGAAAAGTTAGAAAATAGGCACCATGTGTAATGAGCGCCATGTACCATCTAAAACAATTCTTTTCCATTTCATCCATAATAAAATCAACATTTCATCCATATTCATCCATCCATCTACCATATTTTCACCTACACATCTAGCATGGCTTGGTAATTTACCAATATATAGCATTACTCATCTCATCTAGTACCATCCTAGGATTAATTCATCTAGTCCATAATAAAGTTATCCTACGCCCAATTGGGCGTGTTTTCCTAAAATAAGTAGTTGAATTGGATTCTTGTTCATTACCTTAATCTAAAAATCCAAAACAATCCAAATAGTTCAAAATCCAAAAGCATTCACACAGTTCAAAATCCAAAAACATCCAAATATTACAAATGCAAAAACATCAAAATATTCCAAAATCCAAAAACATCCAAATATTATAAAATCCAAAAACATCCAAATATTCCAAAAATCTATAAATATCTAGATAGTTCAAAATCCAAAAACAACCTCAAATATTTATAGAAATCCAAAAATATTCAAATATTGCAAAACATTAAAAAAACTTCAAATACTCCAACAAAAATTTAAAAAATGTTTTAAAATTCCCAAAACTCACCAAATAAAAAAATCAACATAACTTGCCCATCCACAATAAAATCATTTCCCATAATAAAACTATCATCACACTCATCTTTGACTAAGTAAGAAAAATAAAATATGGCAATCATCAAAACCTAGATCATTGTCAAAACCAACCCACTACATGCATACCAATTGTTTAAAGCATTTAATTCAAAATCCAACATCACTGCCTTAACAAATATATGATTCCTACAATAGGCACAATCATGGATCAATAATTACATTGTCTCCTACTAGAGATATAATGGTTTTGATATGCTTTGTTTGTTGGTATTTTCTTTTGATTTATCTTTTGTCTTATTCCACCACTTGCTCAAAGCCACCTTGATCTTCAATATCTTGATGTGTCTAGAGGAGAATTGAATGGTTCATAGTCATTTATTTTGTTTGCTATGTTTGTAGGATTTTCTTGTAATAATACCATGGAAAATAATTTCCTTGTATGTGTAGAGGTAGCTTTAGCCATAACAAATGACCATTTCATATCAAGTTCTTTATACCTTTTATGCATAGGCCTAACTTGCTTTGAACTTCATTCTCTTGTATGATAAAATAAGGTTTTTCGTATGTCTAGTATGAATAAGGATACTCCTATTTGTTTGCATAGTCAAAGTCCATGTAATAGGTATGCCACCACCTTTGTTCTTCACACCTTGGTGCCTAGTGTCTACTTGCTATGTCAAAATAAGGATTGATCTCTACATTTTTTAGCATAACCAAAAGTAAAAGAAAATTCATTTTCCCATCCTATTTTACAAGAAAATAAAAAATCATCCCAATAATTACATCATTCATTTATCCATCTATCCATCTTTTCATTATTATCCAAAATAATTTTGTCTATCCTACTCATCATACTAACTATTCTATCCAGGCATCATGACACAAACAAAAAATAATTAGTACCATCATAACATTATACATTCCACATCCATAACCATAGAATCATTAGGACACAACATCGCCAATCATAACATCATTATATAGTCATCATATACATAATAAAAAATACCAAAAAAATCATAGCATCACATAGTGTCATCATCTAGTCTAAGAATCATCAAAATCTATTTGTCATATACCATAAAATAAAATATAAATTATTAGATGCATACATCAAATCACATATATATCCATCACATGCAATTAACAACATCACATAACATCATATTATAGCTGCATTAAAATCTCATCTCTTATATACATCAAAAAATATTCCATGATACATCATCCATATAAAAAAATGTCTATACAAGGGCTATCAAGAGCCATGAATATACATATACATCCACTCGTAGGCATATAAAAAATGTGTGTCTACATAAAAAAATATATGTACATCATATATACAAATACATCTACATGAAACTCCCTCTCTCCTCCTCTTGACCAAGAGAAGGTGGATGGGGAGGAACAACTTGGTGAGCCCTTGGATCCTATGTTGAAGGTTATCTTGGATATGATGGAACCAATAACAAATGCTCCACTGATTCTCTATTTAATCTCTCCATTGATCCTCTTTCCGCACTCCTAGCTGAGTACCTAGGTGCTCTCCTCCCTAATGGCACTGATACCTCATACATTATGTGGTAGTAGGTAGCATCCTACGTCAAACTTCTCATGTCCTCCACATACATATCCATATAGATGTTTGCATCTACTCTTGCACCTCCTCCTCCAATCCCACCCTCCACCTTTAGTTGTTTGTGACGTGCCCTCTCTACGTCTCTCTCAGTAATCAACTGAGCTAGTTGTAACTCTGCCTACTAGCATTGAGCTATCTCAATGTCTCTATTAACTCTCCTCTAAGCTAGTTGTAATGAGATATTTTTCCTCTCCATTTGGTAGCCATCATGCTCTTTGCGGGTGTGGTCTCACTCTAAAATTTTGACTCCAAGCCACACACCCATATCCTCATCATCCACTTCAATTAACTAATAATTTCCAATTATCTTCTTATCCACATAATTATTTAATTATAAATCATGCATCCTCCTCATCCACATAATTAAATATTTTTTAATTAGCTAATTATTCATCAAAAATTAAATAAATTATTTAATTTATTTAGTTTGTGCATTACTCTAATAATAAATTAAATCGCTATTTTATTTATTTGCTAATTATATCTAATTATATCTTTATTCTTCTTAACCCTAAATTTATAAATAAATTTAGTGATCATTTCTAAAATAGTGAATTGCCCTAATTTTTAAAGACCTTTGCTAAATTTAGCAAGTGAGCTAAACTTCACTCCACTTTATCTATCCATGCAGACTCATGCATGATCATCCCAATCTCATTAGTCCTCATCTATTGATACCATTTTACATCTCACATTGTTGATCTCATGTCTTGAAAACCTATAAATCAAATATACTTTGATCATTCAATCCCTCCTCAAATTCGTAGCCAAACTATATTCATTTTCATCTCACTTTTTTTTTAATAAGGTTAGATAAGTTTATGAGAAATCCACATATCATACTAAAAAGGCATAATTCTTACATTTGATAATAGAGTAAGACTAGGAATTTTTTGGTGAGGTAAAGTAGGTTAATTCATTGATTTGATTTATGTTTTTATTTTATTACTTTTATTTGGATAGTGCACACACATCATTGGTAATAGATTGTTTCAATCATTAGATTATGGTTATTGATTTGATTTCCTATTTTCAATTGAATTCATCAGTCAATTGATAGTATTCCTATTTATAGTCATGGTTTGATTATCCTACCTCAAGAGAGCATAAATGTTTAACATCATGGGATAAAATTTGGTAATAATGCCTCAAGGAGTACATAAATGTTTAACATCATGGGGAACAAATTGGTAATCACACCTCAAGGTGCACATAAATATTTAATTCCATAAGGGACAAATTGGTAACCACACCTCAAGGAGCATTATAAATAATACCACCACCAAGGGGGCACATCAATAAGTCCAATCTCACTAGATGTCAATGTGTGGATGTATAAAAATGGATGGGGTGATATACCCCCCTTAAAATGTTAGCATACTTGTTATGATGATATTTTAAGGAGAAGAAGGGGAAAGAGGGGATTATCAAGAATAATACACACCTACCAAGGCTATTTATCCTTTCCCCCCAAGTGTATGAGCAAGGATAACCATGGTAGAGAATATCACATTTCCCCCCATTAATGAGTTATGGTTGCACATAATATTGTACTACTATGAATGACAATGAGAAAACACATGGAGCTAAAAATGCCACATAGTGAGGAGCAACACAATAGGATCTAAATTATTATATTAGAAGGATCAATATAATGGTAAATATATATGTCTAAAAATATTTCAATAGGTATCTTAATGATGGTATATTGTTGAAAAAGGTTTGTATTTATCTCTTTAAAGAATAATAATCATCAATAGAATGTCCAAACACTTGCTGATATGCACAAAAGATGAATTTTGTTGTTTTTGTTTGGTATATTTTCTTTCAAATGGTGGCAAAAGAGTGATTAGGATTATTTCAAGAAAAGTCCATAACATTTTTATATCTTGAATAAAGGGTGCAGAGTAAGAAGTAATCCCGCTTCTCATAAATTAAAGTTTGACAAGGTAGAGGATGGAATGAATGTTTCATACAAGGGCAGAAGAAGAGGATGATGGTAACCTAGTCCCTTTGTGAAAGTTGTAGTGTGATATCTACAGGAACCTTAATTCCTTGTTAATTATGTTCTAACTTATTTTGTTGAAGCCTTGTTTGGAAATAATTCAAAAACCATGGCCATATTGTGTTGTTGGAAGCTTGAATTGTTTGTGAGTTATTTGGGTATTGTCATTGATGTCAAATCCTTGCATGAAAAGAGAATGTGCCTAGAGTTTTTGGTATTGATGTCAACATAATATTGTTGATGTTGTCATTGATGCTCTACTTCAGTATAGTTGTAGAAGTTGTTGGAAGCCTGACTTGTGTGTGTTTGGAGAGATTTTTGCATGTGTTGTGAGAGGCTTCTCAGATGCTAAAGATGTGTTGGTAATTTTTTTGATGAATTTGGTTCGCTTGGTTTCCACTTGTTCTTTTGATAAAATTTAAATAAAAGAGAGTTTAGTGTGACAGAGGTGTGTTCAGTGGTTTGCTCCAAATTTTTGCATGGTTAAAGGTATGCTTGTGTGGTTTGGATGTGATGATTAGAGGTGTTATACCAGAGTTTTAGGTTCTAGATCATACTACAGTGGAAGATGTGTTTGATAATATGTTTATCTAGTGAAACAGGGTGTTTGGGAGAAATGAGATTGCTCCACATTTCTTTGTAGTGAAAGTTATGGTGATGAAAATTTGGGACATGATTATATTGTTTTTATCTATTTGCCCTTTAATTTTTAGGTTCTGAGGTGTTCCACAAGGTTATCTGATGAGTTGGATGTTTGTGCCAATATGTTTGGTTGCACAAAATGAAGGTGTTCTTGAGTTTTAGGTGGCTACAGTAGTAGTGGTGAATAATATAATAATGTGGAATATTTTGAGATGTTGTGGAGTGTTTTTTTGTGGTTTGTAAGATGTTTCCAAAACTAGAGATGTGTGTTTAGAGTTGCTTGTTAGTGTTAGTGTAGGTTTGGCCAACCTGGCATGCTAGTGCTAATTACAGAGGATAATTATTGTTTGAGGAAGAGTTGAGAAGCGTGTTAATGGAGATTTTCGTCCCAATTAAATAATAACATGGTATTCCTTCACTTATTTCCACTGTGGAAGTGTTTGGTTCCAACCTATTTGATGTTGCATGATTAAGGTCTATATGTTTCCTTAAGTCTGGCCTAATTGAGATTGTTTTAGGTCCCAAATGATATAAATGTAAGGAGAGTTATTGTGTGGATAAAGTATGAAGTTTGTGATGAAAAATATGTGAATGTGATCAAGTGTGGTGATCTAAGTGTGAGCTTTAATGCCTATGATTTTTTAGATGCAGTGAGAAGGTGTCTACATTTTAGTATATTGAATGAGTTATTTATGGTTTAATGGAACTATACCTTCAACATAAGAAAGATGCATTTTTAGCTGTTCATATTTGGTAGTGATTAACCCATTTCTTCTTCTTTTTTTTGGACAATAACTCCTTTGGTAGTGAGCTACCGACAATGAGCCTTTCTTCATTTTCTAGGAAATGAGCCCTTGGTAGTGAGCCTTTATTGTATTTAGTGTTGCAATTGATATATCACCATGGCCCTCCTTGGGTTTTCCATGTAAATCTAGTGTTCTTATGTGTTTGGATGTGTTTGCATTATAGCTTTACATGTTTACATTTTGTTAATGCATGTTAAGGGTTTGATAATATATTGAGGGATTGAATGTTTCAAAGTATGCAACTGATTCACCCCCCTCTTAGTTATCCTGTGCATATAACAATTGGTATCAAAGTTGTGGTTCCTAGGAAGAAGCTTAACTACTTGAGGTAGATTCAAGTGGCACACATGAAGGATGTCAAAGCTCCTATATTTGATGGGGACCATTCATTATCATGAGAGATGGGTTCTTATGAACCACTACTCATGAAACATGGGTCAATGAGTTTGAATTGAAACTACACGGTTGAATCCTGATAGTAATATCATAAATTATGCCTACTAGAAAGCTAGGATGGAATCCTTCTTGGTCTGCCTTGGATTTGGTGTTTATAAATCTATTGAAAAGGGTTATGCTATGCCTACAAATTGTTCGAAAAGTGATGATGAGATCAAGGATTATGAAAACAATGGTAAAGAAAGGAATGCAATCTTGAGTGGTCTTTATGATTTTGAACTTGGAAAGGTGATAAGTCTGAGATTTGTTGAAGAGATCTACACAAAGCTAGAAGGCATCTATGAAGGATATGACAAGGTTAAACAAGTGAAGATTTAGAACTAAAAATCCAAATTTGAAACCCTAAGGATGTTTGAAGATGAAGATATTATTTCCTACATGCTCATAGTTGATGAAGTTGTCAATGCCATCAATGGTCTTGGTGGAAAGTTGGATGAAAGTGAAGTTGTGAAGAAGGTATTAAGAACTTTACCTAAAGCTTATAATTCCAAAGTTTCTGCTATTGAGGAAGCTCAAAATTTGGATAATTATTCTAGAAATTATATGTTTGGTTATTTAATTTCTTTTGAAATGAGAGAGTTTGGTCAAGATGCTGCAAGTAAAGAAACTACCTTTAAGGTATGCAAAGTGAAAAGGATGATGGATCAGGTCTAGATAATCTTGATGAGGTGGAAACAAATTTTGTGAGGGGATTGAAAAAGAGAACTATAAAATACAGAGGTAAGTTACCTTTCAAATGTTTCAATTATGGAGAGATAGGTCATTATTCTTCTAAATGTCCAATCAAAATTACTAATGACAAAAAAAAGGATCATAAGGGTAAATTTGTCAAAAAGAGTTATTATGTTGAAAAAGATAACGGTGTTTCTAATGATGAGGAATTAGATTATCTAGATGAAGGAAGGGATGAATTCTTGTTCATGGCTTTAAATGTTGGAAGTAATTCTACTAATTTTGAAAGATGTGTGAAGGAAAGTGCTCTAAAAATAGGTCATAACATTGAAGGAATTGTGTTGACTTATTTTTATGCTAGAGAGGAGAAGAATTATTGGATCATTGATAGTGGATGCTCAAATCATATGGCAGGTGATAAAAGTAAGTTTGTTAAGCTTGAAAAGTATGATGGTGGTCTTGTTAAGTTTGGTAGTGATACATCTACTAAGATTTGTGAAAAAGGTTCAATTATTTTTTATGGAAAGCATTAAACAAATGATGTTATTTATGTCAAG
The DNA here is from genome assembly GCA_007115665.2 of Sequoiadendron giganteum. Lineage (NCBI taxonomy): Eukaryota > Viridiplantae > Streptophyta > Pinopsida > Cupressales > Cupressaceae > Sequoiadendron > Sequoiadendron giganteum. Next base: position 448,893,261 of record CM021101.1, read on the forward strand.
GGTCTCTGGAATAATCTTCTAAGTATAGGGTGTAGCAGATGATATAATCTTGTGTTTCAAAATAGTCATTGTGAAATCAGAAAAGGAAACTTAGGTACTTTGGTTGCTATTGGAACAAGTACATAAGGTAATGTCTATCAACTCAAAGGTAGTTGTGCAAAGTTTTTTATGTCTCAAATTAATGAAATTTGGCTATAGCATAGAAGAATGGGTCACATTAATTTTGATAGCCTAGTGAAGATCAATTCTACTGATGTCGTGAGAGATTTTCCAAAGATTACAAAGCCTATCAATGCAATCTACAAAGAATGCAAAGTTGGAAAGCAAACAAAAAAAGGTTCAAGATAAAAAATACAATATTATAGGTCCTTTGGATTTAGTGCATGTATATCTATGTGGACCTATCAGAATAAGAAGCTCATGTGGTGATAGTTATTTCATGTTATTGATTGATGATTATTCTAGAATGACTTGGGTTACATTTCTCAAATAAAATTCATAAGCCCTAGATAAGTTTAAAGAATTCAAGGCTATGGTTGAGAATGAGATGAATTTGAAAATCAAATGTTTGAGATCTAATAGAGGTGGCGAGTTTACTTCAAATGAGTTTAATAGTTTTTTGTAAAGATCATGGAATAAAAAGGAATTTACCAGCCCCTATAACTCCTCAGCGGAATGGAGTTGTGGAAAGGAAGAACATGAAAATTCAAGAAGAAGCTAGGATAATGATGAATGAAGCCAATATTCTAGATGTCTATTGTAGAGAATCAATCCACACTATAGTCTATATTCTTAACAAAGGTAAAAAAAGAGTCAGTAGTTCAAAGACTCCCAATCAGTTATGGTATAGTAAACCTCCTAATGTGAAATATTTTAGTCTTTGGAAGCAAGTGCTACATCAGAAGAGATGAAGAAAACTTAGGAAAGTTTGATGCAAGATTTGATGAAGGAATCTCCATTAGATAATTTAAAAGAAGCAAGGCTTACCGATGCTACAACAAAAGGTTGAAGAAGATTATTGCAAGTGAAAGTGTCAAAGTAGATTAAGAACCACATCAAAGTTTAATGTTGATAGAAGGATATGAATTTGATGAATCCCCTTGTAGTGAAGAGGAAAAGGCTAAATATGAAGGAAAATAATTGACAGTTGAAGAGGAAGAAGCTCTAGAAAAGAATCCTAAGACCCCTAAGTATGTGTAGAAGAATCATTCTAAAGATCAGATCATTAAAGATAAGAGAAAAGGTGTGTTGACAAAGAGAAAAGCTACTATGATAGAAGACCAAGTAAATTTCTATTTACTTTCTAAGTTGGATAGTGACTAAAGCATGCAAAGATGAAAATTAGATCAAATAAATAAAGGAAGAGTTACAACAGATAGAGAAGAATTTGACTTGGGAATTGGACCCAAGAACAACAAACAAGAATGTGATTGGTACTAAGTGGGTGTTCCAAAACAAGCTCAATGAAGATGGAAAAGTTATTAGGAATAAGGCTATACTTGTGTGTAAGGGTTACTTACAAGTTGAAGGTGTAAATTTTGAGGAAGATTTTGCTCCGATTGCAAGAATGGAAGCTATAAGGATGTTTTTTAAATTTTGCAACACATAAATATTTCAAAGTTTATTAGATGGATGTGAATTCTACATTTTCTTGAATGGTGAATTGGAAGAAGAGGTATACATTGAACAACTAGAAGGTTTTCAATTTTTAGAAGATGCAAATATGGTCTATGGATTGAAGAAAGCATTGTATTTATTGAAGAAATCTCTCAAAGCTTAGTATGCAAGGTTAGATAAGTGCTTGTTGCAGTAAGGATTCATAAAAGGTACTGTAGATAGAAATTTATATTTTAAGGTTAAAGGAGAACAAATCTTGATTATGGTAGTGTATGTTGATGACATAATCTTTGGAGGAAATGATGGTATGTGTAAGAGGTTTGCAGAAGAGATGCAAAAATAATTTGAAATTTCAATGTGTGGGGAGATGAGTTTCTTCCTTGGGTTACAAATTAGTCAATCAAAGAAAGGTGTATTCACATCATAGTCTAAGTATGATAAGGAAATGTTGAACAAATTTGGGATGGAGGATTCTTAACTAGTATGTAATCCTATGGTTATTGGTTGTAAGTTGAGCAAGAATGATGAATATCCTAAGATAGATTGGACCAAGTATATATCAATGATTGGTGGATTGTTATACCTAATTTCTACTAGACCGGATATCATGCATTTAGTTTGTCTTGTGGCTAGATTTCAAGGATATCCAAAAGAATATCATGTTACAACTGTGAAGAGGATATTCAGATACTCAAAGCGCACTTTGGATTATGGTTTTTGGTATCCTAAGGATACTAACTTGTCTTTGAGTGCATATACAAATGCAGATTAGGTTGGATGTGTAGATGACAAGAAAAGTACATGTGGTGGTGCTTTATTTGTTGGAAGTGGGCTGGTTTCATGGTTGAGTAAGAAGCATGATTCAGTGTCACTATCTACTACAAAATAATAATATATTGTAGAAACATCATGTTGTACATAAGTGTTATGGATGAAGCAAACATTGAAGGATATCAGAGCTTCATATAATGAAACTATTTCTATCATGTGTAAAAATACAAGTGCAATCAATATTTCAAAGAATCTGATAATGCATCCAAGAATAAAACATATCTCAATCCGATATCATTTATTGAGAGAGAAAGTTGTAGAAAATAAGGTGAAATTGGAGTATGTGCCTACTAAGGATCAGGTTGCAAATATTTTCACAAAGGCTCTTCCAAAAGATACTTTTGAGTATCTTCAGTAGAAGCTAGGGGTCATTGCCCCTCCTCTCAACTAGATGCATAAGTGTGTGCATCTTTGTAGGAAGAATTTTAAGATACATTCTTGGTCTTGGATTGATGCTGAAGGCTACCTCTCAAGGGAAGTAGGTAGCAATGGTTGTTGGTTGGTGTAGTCAGATGGAGCATATTATGAGCCCCTAAGGGGGAGAGTATAGAAAAGTGATTGCAATGGAGAGAAAAAGAGTTGTTTGATGGTGTTTTCATTTGAAGTTGTGTCAAAGGAAGTAAGAGAAGAAAATTCATATGTAGATACAAATGGAGAATGCAAAGAGATAGAGAAGTTGCTAGTAGATATTTCCCTTTGTACTTTTGTCAAACGGGGAGAGAAAATGATGATGTATATGGACCTTTTCCATTGATGTCAAAGTGGGGGAGAGTTAGAGTGCTTGAAAAACCATGAGAGAGTTTGAAAAAGATAAAGAGTTAGTGAAAAAATGTGTATAGGGGAGAGTGAGTTGTTTTAAAGACAAAGGAACAAAGGGAGAGAGCATTGGTATGTGGCGAATGATCATGCAAATAATGTACACTCTTAATGTACCCTTGCTGAGATTCAGGGTTGGTTTGGGCCCTGATTGAGGGTTTGGGGGTGGCAACCCTTGAGAGTAGGGGTTCAAGGGCACAAACCCCAAAAAATTTCCCCTTTTTTTCATGTTAAGGGGTTGATGGTTAATTTTGTCAACCGAAAAATGAAAAATGACTTTGTAAAACCCTAATTCTAGAAGCTTTCAAAAATCTTGTTATAAGCGGCTAAGATGTATGTTGCACAGTGGTATTTGCAAGATTGTAATTTGTTTTGCACTGGATAATTAAATCATTGGATGGATACGTTTCTATGGATGTAGCCCATATTGGGTGAATCACATTAAAATTTTGTGTTGATCTATTTTGTGATATTCTTCATTGTTATATTTGGGTTATTTAATCTGCATATAATTGTTAATGCTTATTTTTATGATCTTCTTGAACCCTAACGGAGAGAGATAGTTTTTTAGGAGAAGAGTATGTGAAGAGAGAGTATGAAGAGTAAGATTTGTCCCAATTAGGGGGAGTACTACTTGTTCTAGAACTATTGTTGCTTTTTTTATTGATGGTTTTTTAGAAAGATTTTGTTGCCATCAATGACAAAGGGGGGATTAATGAAAGCTTGAGTTGTTTGTGAGTTATTTGGATATTGTCATTGATGTTGACCTCTTGTATGAAGATAGTGTTGGAATGATATTGGTATTGATGATGTGCCTATAGTTGTTGGTATTGATGTCAACACAATGTTTTTGGCATTGCCATTGATGTCCTACTTTAGCATAGCTACATGTGTTGTTGGAAGCGTAACTTGTTTATGTTTGGAGAGGTTGTTACATGTGTTGTGAGAGGTGTTGCAAATTTTGAAGATGTGTTGTATAGGTGTTGGTAATTTTTTTGATGAAGTTGGTTCACTTGGTTTCCAAGTGATTTCAAGAAAATTTGAATAAAAGAGAGTTTAGTGTGACAAAGGTGTGTTCAATGGTTTTCTCCACACTTCTTCATGGTTGAATATATAGTTTGGTTTGGATGTGATTATTAGAGGTTCTTAGAGGTGTTATATCCAAATTTTCAAGTTTTTTTATTGTATTGCAATGGAAGGTATTTTTGACAGTATGTTTGTCTAGTGAAATAGGGTGTCTAGGAGAAATAAGATTTCTCTGCATTTATCCACAGTGAAATTTCTAGTGTTACAAATCTAGGAACATGATTATATTGTCTTTATCTACCTTCCCTTGAAATTTAAAGTGTCAATGTGTTCTACAAGGTTGTCTGGTGAGCTGGATGTCTATGCCAGTATGTCTAGTTGCACAAAATGAAGGTGTTATTGTGTTTTAGGTGGTTGCAGTAGTAGTGTTAAATATTTTGATAATGTGGAATATTCTGACATGTTTTGGAGTGTTTTTGTGTGGTATCCAAGATGTTTCCGGACCTAGAGAGGCATGTTTGGAGTCACTTGTTAGTGTTAGTGTAGGTTTGGATAACTTGGCATGCTAGCGCTAATTACAGAGGATGATTTTTGTTTGAGGAAGAAATGGGAAGTGTATTGGTGTAGATTTGGGTGCTAGTTAAGTAATGGAATGGTCTTCCTTCCCTTCTTTCCACTGTGGAAGTTTTTGGTGCTGACCTATTTGATGTTGCATAGTTGAGGTGTATATGTTTCCTTAAGGCTAACCGAATTGAGATTGTTCTAGGTTATAAATGGTATAAATACAAGGAGAGTTGTGTGGATAAAGTATGAAGTGTGTAATGTGAAATATGAAAATGTGATCAAGTGTGGTGATATGAGTGTGAGCTTTGATGCTTATAAATTTTGGATGCAGTGAGCAAAAAGTTTCTACATTTCAGTCTGTTGAATGAGTTGTTTGTGCTTCAGTAGAATTGTACCTTTGGCATAAGAAAGATGCATTGTTATAAGTTCATATTTCACAGTAAGCCACCCCTTTCTTCTTATTCTTTCTTCTAGACAATGAGTCCTTTGGTAGTGAGCCTTTATTCATTTTTTGTGTAGTGAGACCTTGGTAGTGAGCATTATTGTATTCAATGTTGCAATTCATATATTAGTGAGCTAATCCTCATTGTGGTTTTTCCCTCCTTGGGTTTTCCACGTAAATGTATTGTTCTTATGTGTTTGGATGTGTTTCAATTATTTATTTACATGTTAAATTTATTTTAATGCATGTTAAGGGTATGATAAGATATTGAGGGATTGAATATTTTAAAATATATAATTGATTCACTGACCCCCCCTCTCAGTTGTCATGTGCATCTAACATGTGTCTCCAAATTTTAAAGATTTAAATATGGCATATTATTATTAACTTGACTTGGATGAGGGGTATGAATATTTGGGAAGAGGAAGCATCATTATTGGTATGAGAGGGAGAACCAAATCCTTTGTAAGGGTGTTTTTTATCCTTTTTAAGGGTGTTGATCCATGTTATGTGATGGAATATGAGGTTGAGGGGAATAATTTTTATGTATAATAAATGGTTAAGGGATGAATTTTAGGAACTCTCCTTAGGAGGGATGAAAAAATATCGAGTGATGGTATGATAGGTTTCACAAGTTATTGATGGAGATGGGGGGTGTAAGTTGTGTGGGATGAATTGTGATTTATGTTTAAGCTTGGTGGGTGGGATTTTCATATGGATTCTTGATTTATACTTGTGATATTGTCAAGACGAATGTTTGGTAATGAAGGGTAGGTAAGGTGAGTGTGAAGGAAGTTTTCAATGATTGCATCATCTTGCACCAATATATCTTCGTTAGGAACATAGATATTGTGAAAGAAAAAAAAATGAGCCTAATTATTGGTTGGAGGAATTTTACCAAAGGAACAAAATTTAAAATCAAAAAAAAAATTTAGAGAAGAGGATATTTTCCAAAATAATCAGACACATTGAAAGGAAAAATACTTTTCCCTCTAATGCAAAAACAAAATAGATATAGAAGTATTTCTAATAGAAAATTGGATTCAAAAAATGCTTAATAATGCATGAAATAAATTTCTAGGAAAAATCAAATTCAATTCTAAATGATGGAGAAGGGAGTGGGCAGGAGAGTTGTGAGCAAGAGCACTGGAGGTTTGAAATACAATGATGGAGAGGATGATGGCACCTCTGAAGATGATGATGATGATGCACCAGGGGTTGTTGGGCTATGTGGTGGTCTCCAAGCTTTCCCTGGGTTAGCTTCCTTTGCTAGCTTTAGCTTGGGTCTTTTTTTTCTTTGGAGGTGTTTGGTCTCTTGCTCGTGACGTGCAACATTATTTTTGTTGCTTGTATGTGTTTGGTGGTTATCCTAGAAATTTTTTCTCCTTATGTATGTATTACCTATTCTTCCTTCTTGCCTCTGCTTTTGGATGCTTTGTGGCTGCTAGAGCTATGCGGGAGCTTGGGATGGGGTTGCGATTTTTCTGCTATGGGAATTGGTGGAGGTGGAAACGATGTTCCTATTGGAGATGATGGGTTCACTGCACTATCTTTATATCTTTTTCCAGGTGCTATGGTATTGGGATCTTTTATGCCTCGTTGGACTGGTATCGATGGCCTCTATGTGCCGACTAAGTTGTTGGTTGACTTTGATGCTTATCTTTTTGTCTTGGTGTAGCATTTGCAATATCCTTTAAAGCATAGGTTTATGCAGGGTTTTGGATTTTGTTTGCTCAAGTTGCTTAAGGGTGTTGCTATGGTCACCATTTTTGTGTTCATCTTGATGGTTGGGTTTCCCTCAAAATCTTATCTATCTACCTAGATTTTTTTTTTGCTTTTTTTATTGTGTGCTCCCTTTCTTAGGTTTGGAGCTATTGGGTCCTCTTCTCAGAGGGTGTTGTTTGTTAGATGGAACCTCTTCTGGTTTTCTATACTCATTTTTCTTGTGGGGCTATCTTGTTTTGGCTTGCAACTGAGTTGCAACGTGTTTGGTTCTTTGTTTGGGTTGTTTCTTGAATGTGTTCTTTTGGTTGGGTGGTTTTTAATCATTTATCCTAGATTCCATATGGTGATTCCTCATGTTTCTATTTATTGGTTGATGGTTGGGCTTCTTTTCAAGATTTTATTGAAAACCCAGATGAGTTTAAGCCTAAATTTTTCTATGGTAGCTTTGTGGCTACTTTTGGGTTTTCTTCTCTTCGACCATTGTTTGTTCTTGGTGCAGAGTTTACTGAAGGATGCTACAGTCACTTGTTTGGTTGTTGTGTTTGATCTCCCCTCGGATCCTATGGAGGTTGATTCCTCTCCTTTTGAGGTGGAGATAGGAGGTGAAGGTTTTCAGTTTCTTCAGTTATTGATCATATTGAGGTGTACGCTTCTCCTATGGAGGTGGAGGTTGAGGAGGCTGTTGATTTCAAACTGTGGTGGAATAGTTGGTCGTGAAATCATCTCTAGTAGAGGGGATGTCTCTCCTTTAGAGGTGGAGTTTGAGTTGGTTTCATGGTACCTGATGAGATTATGCTGCAAGGAAGTTGATTTCTTGTAGTTTTTTGCTGTGTATCCCAATACCCCTATTGAGGTCGGGTGTTGGGACTTTTTGGTTTTGCTGAGAAACAGGGTCTTGTTGTTGTTTTACACCATTATGTTCTCTATTTTTCTGGGCTTAGAAATGGATGTTCTAAGTGGTTGGTTTTTTTATGCCTGGCTGATTCAAGTGATGCTCAAGTTTATTTAAGGGTTATAGGTCCCTATCAAAAAAAAATTGTAAAAGGGTTTAAGGCCCCTTCAAAACCTATTTCATGTAGCTCATTTTTTCTTGTCTTTCTCTTTATTGTTGTTGTTGTTTAGGCTATTGATGGTCTGCATCTTATATTCTAGGTATCTCTCTTTGTCCTAGTTTCATCTCCCTTTAAAACCTGTTTGTACTAGGTTTTGGGCCCCCATCAAAACCTACTTTACCCATAATCAAAACTTTCTAGGAAAAATTACAGAATATAGCTATTATAGAAAAAATCAACAGAGATATGAAACAGATCTAGATAAAGACCATAGAGATGAAACTGCTAGTAAAATATGGGAAAAAATTCCAAGACAAGGGTGAAGGTACCGTAGTCCAAAAATTTAGGGTTTTAAAGTTAAAAAATATTTGAACAGATAAAACAACATCCATAGATCTTAAACTATGACAATCTTGGTTTGAAACTAAGCAGAACTTAAAAAACTTGAAATACCCTAAATTGTTGATATGAAGCACATGCATGCATGCATTTAATATTTTAAAGATTTGAAATGAGCACAATAAGTTCAATTAAGTTGGAAAATGACTATTTCCAAAATGAAAAATATGAATCAATTGAATCTATTTCTGAAATACTGAAAAATATAACACTTTAAGTTTATGCAAAGAATAATTAATTGAAATGCTTTACATTTTCAAGGTTTTAAATATAATATGAATGAACTTTGAACAACAAAACCTTCAAATATTTTTTAGAATAATTATTATGTAAATAAAAAACTTACAAGTGAAATACATGTCAGGTTCACCAAAAAGTGTGATGGTGAAATGGGATCTAAGGCCAATAGCTGACCTAAATCATAGATTCCACCATTTGACATTGGGGGACACAAAAAAAACCAAGAAATATTATTATGCTATTTTCTTCAAGTAAGAGCTTGAATGGTTGGTAAAGGAAGATAATCAGTCAATGTAGATACCACACCTACGATTTCAAAAAATCTCAACTAGATTAGCAACTATGCTATTACATGTTATATCCAGTGAAATAATTTATGCCTCCCAAAAATAAAAATAGACAAGAAATATACGCAATCACTCTATTGAACTTGCTCTTGAGAAAAAATAATTAAAATTGTTAGATCCATTGGATTTGGAACAAAAACACTTTATAGAGATATTCTAGACATGGCTAGACAATGTGAATTTTTAAAGAAAAATTCAAGTGATTTGAAAGATATTAAATTAACAATATTTTCTTAGGTAACTTATGAAAACAATTAAATCAAGATTTTCAAAAATACTAGAGAAAAATAAATTGGTAGGGGATTTTATATGTTTTCTAGACACATTGCCAATTTTTAGAGAGAAATGCCTATCAAATCACAAGTTACATCATTAATACTTTCCCAGGTAAACTTAAGATAAATATTTTTGAAACATTTGAGAAAACTCAACAATTTTTTTTAATAAAATAAGGATATCAGCATTAATAAATACCATATTTTAAAAAAAAAACCAAGTAAAAAAAATGCAGCCACATTTTTGGGCTTAAAACAACCAACAAAATCACCATCTTTCCTTTGTATTTTAGGATAATTTTCTCCATACTTACTTAAATTAAAAATCAATATATGTTTGAAAATCTTAAATAGAGGTGCTCATAGCCCATAAAAAATTTTGCAATATGTTTCCTAAATTAAAGATCAAATTATGAAACAACAACATGGGTTTTTGAAAGAGAATTAGGAGAACATTTTCTATAAAAAATTGATGGTTTTGCAAGAAAACACCTCACAATTATATTTGATGAAAAATTGTTTTTAGTGTGAGTGAAGAGAGCTTAAGAAATTAGTTAATAGTAATGAGAGCTATAAAATTTAAATCAAATGGATTAGAAAAATAAATCAAAACCTATGGATTAGAAAATGTTTTGATATCAAGTGATATGAAATCAACCAAATAGGCATTTAAAAATAGAGATCAAATGCTAAGACAAAGACATTAATCTTTGTAAAAATAAATTTTCAATATTCCTATCTAAGATGAAAAATACAAAGACATAGACATATTATATGCCAAAATCAAATATGTAGAATATTATCCAAATCTTAATGTGAAATAGGAAATAGAAAAATAATAATAATTAACTATTACATTCTAACTTCCTAACTACTAAGAAACTGGCATTTGAATTTTCCCTTTAATATTTTACATAAGATAAAAATAATTAATAATTAAATAAAAATTAAATTTTATGTGATAACCTTTACCTTATGAATCTTCATAATAGAAACTTTATTTCTAGATATATTCAATAAGGAGATGTGAGAATGGGGGAGTTCATTATCAAATTGAATAGAAAAATATTAATGCTTCAAAAGAAGTGGTAGGGTTTTCTCTCTTGTAGGATATCTTTGAGCTCATAAATGTTTAAAATATTTGTTATATTCTATCAAATGTCACACTAGCATTTCCTAAATAGATGAAGAATCACTCTTCTCATCATTGCATTTCCTTTTGATGTTGTCTATTTATGGAATAAAGTCATTAAATTGTTGTTTTTTCATGTATTTATGACAATGAGAAATGGTATTAAGAGAGATCATCTATAGTAGTGGTATTTGTTGCAAGTATGATGGTGTTTTTATTAATGTTTTCATTGATGTCAACACAATTCAGGTTTTTGCGGAGAAAGGAATCATGTGATTGCAGGTAGTACATGTATAGTTGAGATATTGTAGAGATGTTGTGAGTACATGGAGCTATCTTTATGGTGTTGCAGGTGTGTTAATATTAATGAAAAGGGGGAAAGTGAAATGATTTATTTAATGAATATCATGAAATTACCCTAATTAACATAATTAAAAATTTGTTTTAATTATCAATTACTAATTAATCTAATTCCCCCCACTTGTAAGGGAATATTCCTCCTTTGCACATTCCTCCAAAAATGGAATATTCATTCCCCTTTTGCACATTAAAACTTTGTTTTAATTTTCTAAATATCTAATTTTCCTCACCCATGAGAATATTGCAAAGAATATCCTCTCTTCACTCATTTGAAAAAAAAAATATTCTCCCTCATAACAAACTTACAAGACTTCTTGTGCAAGTTTTGAATGTATGTTATGAGCCATTGATTCTCATCCATTGATGAGAATCCATGATCCAGTTTCATCTCTCCTCCATTTTTTACCATTGATTAACCTTTTTAATCTTAACCCTTCATTTCTCATTTGCTTTCCTATAAATAGGTCACTATTTGGAGACAAATGGATCCATCTTTTAACAAAAAACTTATGTTTTTAAAATAACTTTCACTTGCACTCATATTTAGCACTCATTTAGCATCATTTTACTTGAATATTAGCTTAGATTTAATTAATGGCTTCCGTGGTAACATAGATGCATCCATTTAGCTTATTTGGTAATTAGGGTTTCAATATTTTTAGCTTAAACTCCATTTAGATTAGCTTTGCATACATCCATATCGATCATCTTAACATAAATCATGTTAAAATAAATTGCATCATGTTCATTTAGCTTTAAATCATGTTTTCATACCCATCTATCATTAGTTTCATCGATTCTCTTCAATAGAATCAATCAAAACAAGTTTATTATCTACTGGATTAGGAAAAGGTTGCCATTCCACATCAATGTGACACCACTCCCCCAATAGGATAAGTTTCAATGGATTAGAATATGTGTTTCTAAAGCTTTCGTAGTTTAATATGTTAATTTTTAATGGATTCTTAGTTTAGTTTTTATTGATTGATCTTATTGGGATTGACATTTAGTGGCTCGAATATGCTTCGTATACTCATGGATCAAGCATATTCAACCCATACTAATCCATCGGTCACATTTTTTGTGCTAGAAGGAGGGCCGACCAATCAAATTTATAGAATTATTCTCTCGAATTTAGTTTTTTTGGTTTTGCAGATACAATGATGCTCTTAGAGATTTCAACGACGCCTTGGTCAAGCATCGCCATATAGTGACACTCTTTCCATTAGATACAATGTCACCTAATTAAAACATCAACTTCAATTAAAATAAATTGAGACGCTAATACTTTTTAGAAGTATCAAAGATTTAAAAATGGTGATGCCACCAAATAGTGACACGATCATCATCTTTGTTTCATTGCAAAGCGACACTATATTTCACTAGAGAATCACTAATTTGACTTATGGCAACATTATCATGAACAACAACACTTTTTATTATAAGAAAAATTAGTGAGTGATTTTCAGCATGTGCTTTAAATTTTTTATTTTATTTACTTTTCAACACATCACTGACTTCTCACTTTTTTAGGCTAATTGGGTTTTGCAGGTTTGGACAATACAACTTGAAGTGAAGAAGCATTCTACTATCATTTGAAGTATAATTGTGACAAGTGTTGTGACACTTATGGGTAAATTATAACCCATTTATGATGCTTTATTTCACATTTTTAGGACCACACTAGATTTTTTTTGGGCTTAAAATGAATGTTCGAATTGGTTAAAACTAAACCCTCACATCATTTTGCTTTTTGGCTTAAAATTGAACAATACAACTTTCACACTTCAAAATTGGTGCTTAAAATAGACTCATTTTGCTACAATGAATTAATGTGTCTAAATTTCTTGAGTAGGCTTGATGTGCATATCCACTCCCCTTGTTCTTCATGTGATCTTGGGTGAAGAGAAACACACAAGTATACTTTTTCTTCTTGGAAGCACTTATCCTCTCCCCTTGTGTCGATTGGCAATATTGGGTGACGAAAGACATTTTATGCTTCAAACATGTGTTACCTTTAGAAGGGCCTACCTCCCAAATTCTGAGAGGGAATGACCCAAGCCGTGCTTTCATTTTTGGTCTGCTATAAAACAATTTGGTGTGACGAAAGTCATTAACCAGCTAGTTGTGGTTGTCCTATACCAATTAATGTCTCCTCTAGCATCCTTGTGATGTGTCAAAACCCTTAGATGTTTCTAAGGGTTGGGGGCCTCTTAATTGAGTAAATCATAATGTCTATAGCACTAGTTTATCCTAAAAATTATGAATTAAAAATCACTTGTAATAGTAACCAAAAACCTTCATGCTTGCTAGTGTAGGAATGCGCATTTTGAAGCCACCCCATATTTTACTATTCATTGTAGAAATAGGAAATCCTTTGGATCTTCAAATCTTTGAGGTTTGAGATTTTATGTACCTGAGAAGTGTGTGCCATGTAAGGGGGAGCCAATGTCACCAAATCTCTAGTTGTTCACTTTGTCTTAGTGTTTGGAGAAATCCAAGTGGGGACTCAACAAGTAATATCTTCTAAATTTAGGTGGTAAATGCTTGTGAGTCAGTTTAATACTTTGCTTGGTTCCAAAACATTACAAACAAACATCCACAATCTTCCTCAAAATTTCAAACCCTTTCGGTCTAAGGATGGATACACTTTGAAATAGCCTTGATATCGATGATTGTCCAAAGAATTTGTATCCTTAGATATTTTTAATTATCTTGACTTATATCTCAATCCATACTTCCCAAAGTTAACATAGGCAACTATGGCTTCAACCTCATGATTTTTATAAAATGGACCTTGTGAAGTTTATGATTTTTTTGACATAGATATTTAGTTTGAGTTTAATCAAGACAAAGTTTTTGTGGTAAAAAGAAACTCATTTAAGCAAGATAAATTAAAAAATTGAACCCTACATGACCATTTGGCATATGATCACTCCGGTTGAACAACCTAACCTTATGCCCACTATCATTCAACCAAAATTTGAACTAATTGAGGGAGAAAAAAAAATTATAATTAGAAATTTGAGAAGCTTCACTTTTGAAACAAAGGAAACATTAATCCAGTGGAGAAACACAACATACATCTTAGATGAACAAGAAGAAAAATTTGATATTATGGTCAGAATGCCCATATTACCACCACCCACGTGGCAATAAATATCCTCTTTTTCACAATCTTAGGCTTCTCTAAATGATCTCTCACAAAATCAAAATCTCCAAGAGAAGGTCTACATGTCATCACTTCAAACTTAGACATCATAGTCCAAAATCTATCAAAACACACCTTGTAGCTCTTTACCACAATAGAAACATTTTGGTAAGGAATTTTTTATAGACATGTTTCCATTAATGATCCTGACATGTATGCTCATTATGAACCCCTCATTTAAGTCAAACATTGGTCTTTTGTATTTGAACACTTTAGAGGTCTAGCATGTTTCTCACTACCCTGGTCTTGGAAAAAAAAGTTTCACTCTAGGTCAACATTGGGTCAAACATTTCATCCACCCCATCATCAAAATTCATCCTTCACTTTAGCTATCTTTGCAAAAATTTTGAATACACCAACACTTTGGACTTAGACATCTATCAACCTAAAAATCTTAACTTAGCTACTTTGTATGTGAAATGAATCCTTTTCCATGCATTTGGTTAAGTTAGTTATCATGTTTGAACTAATTTAACTTGAAGGTCACGAGTCTATCCTAAAGATTCACAAGTTCATAAACATCCTTTATCCAAACATCAAAAAATAAAACCTTCTAAGTCAAAAGTGTTGTCCCAAAATGTTTACAAAAATCACTCCCCACATCATTCACCTTTTTCATCTCCCATTATCAGCATTGCTCTAAAAAGACTTAGCGTGTCCCTTCTACCTAGATTTGAGTCAACTAGAGAGTTTAAAAATTACAAATCTCAACACAAATCTCCCATAGGTGACCCAAAATTTATGGAAAGATAATATCACAACACAAGAGAATCATGGAAAAAACCAAATTCACATTTACCTCAAGTGATTCCAATCCTCAAGAATTTGATCCAAGAAGTCAAGTTACCCCATCACAACAACCCTAGTCTCCATCAGGGCCATATGAGATAGAAGACATTACGAACAACCCATTTGAACTCACTAAGGAAGAAATCATGGATTACAAACAAGAACATCAAGTCTTAGAAAAAGTAGCTCTAATTTCCCCATATTTTGTTGTGCAACCTTTGGCACAGGGCTTAACAAATCCATTGCTAGGGCTAAATCAAACATCCATTCCTAGTATTGTTGCTAGTCTTGCTAAATAATTTGGCCATACTCTTCCATTTGAAAGCAACACACTTGTGGGTACCCTAAGCACCAATTAATCTACCACTTGGACACCTGCCTTTGGTGCTCCTACCATTCCCGAACACCCCTTACATCAAAATAAACCACTTACACTTCATGAGTCCAAAACAACCTCAACATATCAAGGTCATCCATCCCCATCCATCCCCAAAAGTACCAAAATTGTGCCCAACATCATGCAAGGTGGTGTGGACCAAGTCTCTCAAATAGGCCAACAAGGGTGTGCTAATACCCTTACATAAAATCAACCCTTAATGCAAATAGGGAAATATTTTTCCAATCCCCCAATTGGTTCATCCGCACCATTGGTTTCATAGAACACATCTATCTCATCCATCATTAACCCGAATCAAAAAAATCCCTTGGTCATGAACCCATCAATCAAGGAAATACCTTGGCCACATCCCAAGCACTAGTATATCCCCAAAACATTGATCAAGGGAATCCTTTTAATCAATGGAATCAAGGTCCTAATGTGCCATTACCATCACAATACTTAATGACTCCATAATCATCTTTTCCCACGGTCCCTCTCACCATGCAAAATCAAATGGAACCTCAAACTTACATTCCTCCATCTCAATCCACCATATTGCAAGGAATGTTAAACCAAGGGAACCCCCAACCTCTCATCAACAACCTGCAACCCAATCAAACCATCAAAGCATCACAAATATCCCAACAACCAACTGATCCTACATTGCAAGAACATGCCTTAGATTTACAACAAGCACATCAGGCTTATCAAAAAGTTGTCAAACAACAACATCAAGTAGCCTTAGCAGCACAATAACAACACCAACAAAATCAAGTAGCCTTAGCAGCACAACAAAAACAACAACATAAACCAACCTTAGAAACACTATAATAGTAGTAACAAAATCAAGCAACCTTAGCAACATAAAAACAACAACAATAGCAAGCTTCCCTAGCAGCAACAACATCGAGCAGGCTTAGCAACACAACAACAACAACAAGCAAGCAACCCTAGTACCATAACAACAACAACAAAAATAAGCAACCTTGGTAGCACAAGTGTTAGTTTATAGATCAAAAATTTAAGAAATTGGAAAATACACCACAAGAACAATGAACACAATGATTACCCTGGGAAAACCCTCCTACTCGAGGGAGAAAAATCCAACAAAATGATCTCTTATATATTAAAAATAATAAGTGTAGTAAATTGCATTCAAATCAGACCCTACACAAGGTCGAGTCTAATACAATGAAAGGAGACACTTATCCTTGAAGCGAAATATAAAAGATGACTTCTTGAAATGAATATGTTGCTAAGAATGGAAAACTGCTACTAACAATGGTGAAATTTAGTTGAAATGAATTGATACTTGAATGAGAGGATTCCATACTCTCTATATACCAAACCAAGTGACCTCCTTTCTAGGTTAGCTTCTAGAAAATATAAATATTATTTGTAGAGAAAAGTCTGACTTTCCTGCCTTGAGGTAATTTTGTTTTGGAGAAAATATCTCCAGTCGCTACAACACTAACACTCCCTCTTAGCTAGGGAGGTATTTTCTAGATATCCTCATCATGGAGTCTCTCAACATGATGCCCATAATGGCTACACCCATTTTTGGAAAACCACATCTCAGTCTTAGAGATGTACAAGAGTTCAACATGGAGTCTCTCAACATGATGTCCATAGTGGCTACATCCATCTTAGTCTCAGAGATGTACGAGGGTTCATCACAGAGTCTCTCAATGTGATGTCATCATGGAGTCTCTCAACATGATTTCCACAATGGCTATTCCCATGTGTGGAAAGAAACACATCTCAGTCTCAGAGATGTACAAGGGTTCATCATAGAGTCTCTCAACATGATGTTGTTATGGAGTCTCTCAACATGACGTCCACAATGGCTACTCCCATGTGTGGAAAGAAACACATCTCAGTCTCAGAGATGTACAAGGGTTCATCACAGAGTCTCTCAACATGATGTTTTTATGGAGTCTCTCAACATGACATCCACAATGGCTACTCCCATGTGTGGAAAGAAACACATCTCAGTCTCAGAGATGTACAAGGGTTCATCACAGAGTCTCTCAACATGATTTCATGAAGGAGTCTCTCAACATGATGTCTCATCTCAATCTCAAAGATGAACAAGGACTTGCACCTCATATACACTACAAGGTCTTTCACCTCATGTTTCTCTATCTCAAAGAAATATACATTACAAGGGCTTTCACCTCATATTTCTCTATCTCAGATAAATATACATTACAAGGGATTTCACCCCATATTTTGGCATAGTCACAATAGGAGGCTCCTCAAAGAGAATAGTATGGACCGTGCCACAAGAGTTACACAATAGAAGCCACTCAGAATATGGAGGAAAATGCAGATTCAAACATTCTTATTATCAGAAAGTTCAATTACATACAACTGGAAACATCTGGGTTTACAGATTGGGCTCACAGGCTTGATACAACATGCTCAAAATAAAATATTCCTATATGCTCCTTAATGCGAGTGAAAATATTATAAATTGAATCCCCTATTCATTCTTCTCTAATTCTTTTCTAATTTTTTTTTCTTTCCTAATGATCTATTACAATGATTTATATCACATCTGAGATCTAGGATCATCTTGTTGGAAATATGTGCCTCAATCTCACTCGCATGTACTGCTTTGGTCCAGGGGACTTCATGTGTTCAACCTTTTCCTTGTCGCTGAGACTCTCTCCAGTCAATGGGACTCCTAGTGGTGTTCTAGTGACAACCCAATGGGTCTGGCTTGGCGACATTTCTTATCGGTTGGCAATCGCTATCGGCGAGAGTCTTTGTGTTGTTCCATTGATGGGCCGATGCGGCGAGGCGATCTCATATCAGCAGGTGACATTTCATGTCCCACCAATATGCTGATATGCATTGAGCAATTGAAGTTGGACCAAGCGACAAAGAACCTAATCAATCGTTGTGGAGGCTTTGATCCAATGGTGTCCGTAGCATTCTGCGCCATCCCAATGCAAGTACCACTGAGAAATTTTTGGCCAAGCAGAATTGCTTGTGTGTTTGACGTGTGGCGGTGAGTTAAGCGATGTGCACAATAGAAGGATGGCGGGTCTTGAGCATTTATGCCATGTTGGTGAGTCGTGGACACTTGTCAGCGTCTCCAGAGTTCCTTGGGGAATATAGCGGGTGTCACTTGAGATTCCTCGAAGGGGCTCCAGCGGATTACATGTGGCTCGATGGGACCCGAGTGTGCTCTAAGAGGAGAGCTGAAGCAATGGACACGTGCCAACTTCAAAATCCAATTTCGGACGGGCTTAAGGGAATCTTGGAGATTCCCTCCTGGGTGCCTCAGAACTTCCTTGAGCGGTGATCACATGGCTTGTGGGACCCAATAAAGCTGGAGGTCGATGTTTTAATGATAGTGGTTGATTGTTGCCTTGGAATGGCTAGCGATAGAGCTTAGGGCGACTCATCTACAAGTGGTGGATGAATGGCAGTGCGACACATGACGAAATCTCATTGGTTGATTTTGCATCGTTGTTGCAAATTAACAACTAGTGACCGAAAGCTTGTGTGCACGTCTTGAGGGTTTGATCTGAGTGTGAATTGATTGTAGGGTGGCTCAATGTCAGCTGCTAGGGTGGTGCATGCAACCCAAGATGGTGAAGCTTGTCGATGGGGTATTATGAGACCTTGATGGCCGTTGGTGTGTATGCGATTTTGACCAGAAGTTGAGAGGTTAGCCTGAGGCCGATGGAATGCCAATTGATGTTGAGCTAGAAGGTGAGGCCGGATGTTGATCGATAGGAAGCCAAAGCTAAGAAGCTAAAGCTGAAAGTAGAGAAAGCCGATAGAGATCAGATCGAAAGATCGAATGATCGACGGATCGACAAATTAATGATTGGTGAGCCTGGTTAGAGATCAGAGAGTGTGTGGTCGAGCGGTATGCATAGAGAATTGTAACCGCAAACACTGAGACACTCGAAACCTAGGCAGATGTGAACCTAAGTTGGCCGCTAGGCTGTGTCAGCTGAAAGGTTGGCTGTGCAAATGGGTTGAAGAGCTCAAGGGAACCTTCATTGTATGTCTTGTGAAGACATTATAACAGTGCAAGGTTATAGATCTATGTTGTTGCCTATATTTCTCCATATGAACAAGATGTAACTCTTGTAATGGCTATGAGCTTGATATTGTACTGTAACTGTTTAGTTGTTGAATAATACAATGGCTCTATCTTTTGGAGTGTGGGGTTTTTTACTCGAAAGGGTTTTCCCCATGTAAATTTGTGTGTTCATTTGTTTGTCTGTTCATGGTGTTGAATCTAGTTTAAGTTTGCATGTGCTTTTCTTAGAAGGATCAATGGGGGAGAACTACTGTGATTTTTTCTGCTTTATGGCATAGTTGTTAGTGCTTCTGGAGTGATTTAGAAATGAAAGTCACTAAGGCACTACTGGTTTTAGACTTTAAATCTGAAATGTTCTCGTACGGTAACCCCAACAAGTGGTATTAGAGCTTGTTAAAGGTGGTCAAGGCTTGTTCATGATCCCAACAAGTGGTATCAGAGCCTTGTCCTGGTTACTGAAGTTTGGGTATTTCTCCTACGAGGATTTCTAAGCCTGGAAAGCTTGAGGAAATTTGGAGGAATCGGTTGATGCTTGATCTTTTCGAAGAGTAAGAGTTCCTTCTATTTTGATTCAACACATAGCATGAAAGACATAGGAGGTTTTGGAGTTGATCATATTGTGGCGATGTGGTCTGAGGCTCCTGTTTGGCAGAAAATTATCCTGATGCAAGGGGTGTGAGTTTATGCTTATGGTTGTGTTGCAGTAGAGCGTGGTTCATACTGGGTGTCTATGTGAGAGGCTCCTTGATGGTATGGAGTTTCTCAGGTTTTCATTCTACCATGGATTATTGTGCTTGTGTGGGGTGTTCTGACTTAGCACTGAAGGCATTTTCTTTGCTGCCCTAATTGCATGAAGGCTATGAAGTTGATCCGGGTGGTCTAAAACTTCTGAATAGCCTAGCTCTCTCACATATGTGTGCATGGTTGTGGTTTTTTGAATTGGTCTGGAGTAGGCCTGGAGTTCTTGTTTACCTATACCTTGTACTCGCATGTTTCAGATTCACCTCTTTGGTTTTGAAGAGTTTTCGCTAGATTTTCCTAAAAAATATATGATGCATAGTAATGTGCATTCACTGTTATGGTTAATTGTGATGGTTGTGTGTAGACTCCCGAGTCATCTAGATGTGCTGTGAATATGGAGGTGCATGTGTGTTTTGGAAACACGGTGGTTTTGTAGGTTTTACACAGTCAAGTAAAACTTGTAGTTTGTGGAGCTTTTGTTGAGCTATTTTCTAGACCCTAGCTTTGGGGTGTGGCTGGATGAGATAGTTACAATTTGACATGTTTGAGGAGGTGTGATGTCTTCTCTACATGGGAGTGTTGGTATGTGTTTTTCATTCAACATTCTTGTGGTGTTTTCTTGTTGGTTTCCTATACTATGGTGCTTGGGTTGTGGACATGATTGGAAAATCAAATTTGAGCTTGATCTAGTGTTTGAGTCATGTTGTCTACATGGGTTTTCTCTTTGAGATCTTAGTTGTGTAGTTTCCAGTGTGATGATAGATTTGCAAGGTTTTTTTATTGGTTGCATCTACGAGTTGTGCAATGTTGTGGGTTGTCTTTACCTACATGTTTTCTATGAGTCAACTCAAAAGTGTACTATCTATATCCATGAGGTTGCTTCAGTGGTGGTGTAGATCTATTAGTTGGCCTTGTCTATGGTCACTTGTGCATTGGTGTAGCTATTTTGAGATGCAAGGAGGAATGGCGTTTGGTACCTAGATAGTTAGTTATGGGGACCTATAGCATGTGTATCATGATGTCATGGAAATCTTGATACACTGGTTAGTGTAAGTTTTTGACAGTGATAATGCGGTCTGTGTGGTTCACAGACCTTGTTACTACTTGATGTTGTTGTCATATGGACATATTGTCATTTGTACCTGGAGGTTTCGGATCAGGAGATGGTTGGTCATGGTGCTTGGAAAGCTTGGTCCCACTTTCAGTGGGAGCTTGAGCAGTGACTATGTATTCATCACTTGGTGGTGAATGATCTTCTTTGGTGTTGCAGATGTTTTTGGTAGAGCTCTTAGACCCTGTTGCTGCAAAAGAGCTCTTTCGCATTTGCGTGGGCACTATTTGAGGATGTACAGCATCCTGGAGCCATGGAGGACTCTTGCAAGTCTTTGGTTGAGGTGTTGGTGGTGCTTGATAGGTGATTTTGGTTTAGAGTTTGTTTGCTTTATGTCATGGTATACTCTTGTTTGTGCATTAGAGTTTTGGCATGATGCATTGCTCTTGAGACCTTGGTATGTTCACCTGGATCATGGGATCTCCTAAGGGGGATGGTAAGATCATGATTTCATGATAAGTTCTTGATTCCTAGGTTTGGAGCCTTGATAGTGGTCTGGTGTTTCTCTATGTTTTGAGTGCATTGGTCATGTGCTTGAGAACTTCATGTTCATTGTAGTAATGCAGATTGGAGTTTAGCATGAGATGATCGGTTGTTGGTGCTCATGGATACATGGAGAAATAGGTGAGGCTTTTGTTACTATTTATAGTTGAAAGTCCGAGTAGCCTACACCTTGGTTGAACGCGAGTTCAATAGAGACTGATAAGGAGATTGTTCTTGGATAAGTCATGGCGGCTGTTATATCCTAGAGGAGCATCTTTTTCCCTTTCGTCTTCTCAGCAGTGAAGCTCTTCTGAGAGGTATTTTCCCATTATATCTTTTAGATGCATTTTTTATGCTTGCTTTCATGATATGGATCTTGTTTTGTTGTTTAAGTTTATGGAGGATCCATAGTGAATGGTGGATAGCATAGTTTATCTCCTGGTGCTTTTGAGAATTGGTAGGAGATAAGAATATGTGCTGGTTTGATCTTCTTTGAGAGGCTTCCCTTTGGGATGTGAAGGAGGTCATACTAGACATAACTAGCATTTAGAAGTGTGTGTAGAAGGGCATATTTGGTTTGCAAGTTTGCATATCATTGTGGATGTTCCTTGGTACTACATGGTTATGCTATTCTATGTGTCATGATTGGTGGACTTGGTATGCCTGGATCACTTGTGATAGTGCATTTTTTGTTGGGATGCTAACGAAGAGACGCATTGAATGCGCTCATTCAAGTTCTTTGCATTCATCTGGACATTGCCCATGCAGTGGGAGCTCCTAGATGTGTTTGGTCTTCTTGACTGGTTGGCACATGGTACATGTATTCTACAGTTGATGGGTGGATATGTGATGGCATGAGTTTACTGATGTGCATACCTTGGAGGTAAGGGTGATTGGATGGATTAACATGAGTTGTGTGTGCTATTTTCAGTCACGTGGGTTTTGATCAGTTGGATGGTGGCAGTCAGTTTTCTGGTTGTTGTTCTAGCTGGTGGTTTATCTTATTTTGGAGAATGACTTCATGTTTGTGTTCACAACTGGGGAACTTTGAAGTTGTTGCATTGTTGCTTCTCTATGGTTGGTGAGCATAGTGGACTAGTGGTAGTCTGAAGGATCTAATGCTTGTGTTCCAGAGACTAGTGCAATTTTTCCTTGGCTTGTTCCTTTTTCCTATGAAGGATGGTTGGAATTGTTGCCTATGTTGGTGGACATCTTAGATGTCATTGCAGGTGTATTATTTGGAGTGCGGAAGCATGGTGGAGAGATTCTTTGTGTTCAAGTTCTTGAGGAAGCCAACAAGTCTTCATCAAGTGGGAGACTGTTGGAAATATGTGCCTCAATCTCACTAGCTTGTAACCCTTTGGTCCAAGGGACTTCATGTGTTCAACCTTTTCCTTGTCACCAAGACTCTGTCTAGTCGGCAGGACTCCTAGTGGTGTTCCGGTGACTACCCGACGGGTCTGGCTTGGCGACATTTCTTATTGGCTAGCAATTGCTATCGGCGGGAGTCTTTGTGTTGTTCCACTAGTGGGTCGATGCAGTGAGGCGATCTCATATCGGCGGGTGACATTTCATGTCCCACCGATATGTTGATATGCATTGAGCGATTGAAGTTGGACCAAGCGGTGAAGAACTTGATTGAAGGTTGTGGAGGCTTTGTTACGACTATGTCTGTAGCGTTTCACACCATCCTGATGCAAGTACTGCTGAGAACTTTTTGGCTAAGTGTAATTTATTGTGCGTTCAATGTGTGGTAGTGAGTTAAGCAGTGTGTGCAATGGAAGGATGGTGGGTCCCGAGCATTTATGTTGTGTTGGCGAGTTGTGGACATTTGTCAGTGTCTCGAGAGTTCTATAGGGAATATAGTGGGTGTCGCTTGAGATTCCATGAAGGAGCTCCAGTGGCTTACACGTGGCTCGATGGGACTTGAGTGTGCTCTAATTGGAGAGCGAAAGCAGTGGACACATGGTAGCTTTAGAAGCTGGTTCTGGGCGAGCTCAAGGGAATCTTGGAGATTCCCTCCTGGGTGCCCTAGAACTTCCTTGAGTGACGGTCACGTGGCTTGTGGGACCTGATAAAGCTGGCGGTCGATGTTTTAATGATAATGGATGATTGTCACCCTAGAATGGTTAGCGATGGAGCTCAAGGTGACTGATCTACAAGCGGCAAATGAATGGTAGTGTGACACATGGTGAAATCTCATTGGTTGATTTTGTATCATTGTTGCAAATCAACGGCTAGTGATCAAAAGCTTGTGCACGAGTCTCGAGGGTTTTATCTGAGTGCGAATTGATTGTAGGGTGGCTCGATGTCAGCTGCTAGGGTGGTGCATGCAACCCAAGATGGTGAAGCTTGTTGGTGGGGTATTATGAGACCCTCATGGTTGTTTGGTGTGTATGCAATTTTGACCAGAAGCTGAGAGGTCAGCCTGACGCCAATGGAATGTCAATTGATGTTGATCTGGAAGGTGAGGCCAAATGCTAATTGATAGTAAGCCAAAGCTGAGAAGCTAAAGATGAAAGCAGAGCAAGCCGATAGAGATCAGATTGAAAGATTGAATGATCGACAGATTGACAGATCCATGATGGTGAGCTTGGTCAGAGATCAGAGAGTGTGTGTTTGAGTGGTATGCGTAGAGAATTGTAACCACAAACACTGAGACACTCGAAACCGGGCCAAATGTGAACCTGAGGTGGCCGCTAGGTTGTGTCGGCTGAAAGGTTGGCTGTGCAAATGGGCTGAAGAGCTAAAGGGAACCTTCACTGTATGTCTTGTGAAGACATTATAACAATGCAAGGTTGTAGATCCATGTTGTTGCCTATATTTCTCCAGATGAACACGATGTAACTCCTATAATGGCTATGAGCCTAATATTGTATTGTAACCATTTAGTTGCTGAATAATACAACAACTCTATCTTTTGGAGTGGGGTTTTTTACCCGAAAGGGTTTTCCCCACGTAAATCTGTGTGTTCATTTTTTTTTTCTGTTCATGGTGTTGAATCTAGTTTAAGTTTGCATGTTCTTTTCTCAGAAGGATCAATGAGGGAGAACTATTGTGCCTGTTTCTACTTTATGACATAGTTGTAAGTGCTTCTGGAGTGATTTAGAAATGAAAGTCACTAAGGCACTACTAGTTTTAGACTTTAAATCTGAAAATTTCTCATACAATAACCCCAACACATCTATGTCAGCCTAAGATCATTACAATCTCCGATGAAGGAAGCGTAACGTCCATGAAATAGGTCGGCCTTAAATTTGAATTTCTCCTCGGCAAGTTCATAAGATGAAGTGTGGACCTAAAATTAAGGTTTGGGACACTCCATGAAATAATTTGAAACACCTCACAAGGATCCACAAGAGATCAAACTAGTCATTAGACTCGAAACTATTTCAGTGTTTTGTTCTAGAAACTGTCACTCAATCCGAAAGTGATAACTTGCCGAAAAAATATCCAATCATGCTGAAATCTTGTAAAAGGAAAATGAGCATGTCCATGATGAAAAAATAGATCCATAGGATCTGGTGAGAAAATATGGTGAAATATTGAATCTACCAACTTGAATTGAACAAGAACAAAACTGAAATAAAAATATTTTTTTGGTTGATTTAGGATTGCAGAGAACCAAGGATGCTCCTGCATTAGACATCCGGGGTTATTTGAAAAGTGATTCCCTCACTTTGTTGCGGCTAAGGAAAACCAATATGGTCTACCTCAGCCTAATAAATCCAAGAAGAATCCTCCACTGGTCTACCTTTCCACTTCACAAGATATTCTTTGTATAGTCTTGCATGTGTTTTCCTCCCATCTCTGATATCCAAAATCTCTTTTATCTCATCTGATCATTGTTTAGGGTACTGGTTTACCAATTTTTCTTTAATGTCTTCACTGAATTCTACTTCATGGTACTAATGTAGATCTGCAATGTTGAATATACGTGATATACCCATTGCATCTGGTAACTCCACTTCATATGCATTTCTTGAATCAAATTTCTTCAAAATCTTATAGGGTCCAAATTTCCTCATCTTGAGGTTATTGTCTGTGCCAACTGGAAAGATTTCCTTCCTCAAATAAACCATCACTTCATCTCCAACTTCAAACTCCTTATGTCTCCTCTTTTCATCTGCTCGCTCCTTATACTTTTGGTTCATATTTTCCAATTGTTATTTTACTTGAGTATGCACTTTCTTCATATGTTCTGTAAATTCCTTTGCTTTTGCACTCCTTTTATCTTCCTTGTTGATGTCTCGCAACTCTGATATACCTCTAGGATGAAATCCAGTAACAATCTCAAAAGGTGTCTTTTTGGTACTCTTGTTCAATGAATTATTTTAAGAAAACCCTGCTTGTGCAAGGACTAAATCCCAACTCCCGATCTTCTCTCCAACGAAACATCTCAACAAGTTTCCCAAACTCCTATTTACTACCTCTATCTGTCCATAATTTTGTGCATGAAAAGTGGAACTGAACTTTAAATCTATTTTTAAATTCTTCCGAAGTGTCCTCCAAAAGTAACCAACAAACTTTGTATCTCTGTCTGAAACAATACTCCTAGGTAATCCATGCAATTTGACCACTTCCTTGAAAAAAAATTCTGCTACATGTACTGCATATGTTGTCTTCTTAGAAGGTATGAAATGTGCCATTTTAGAAAATCTATCCACCACCACAAATATAGATTAATTACCTTATTGTGTCTTCAACAAACCAAGTATAAAATCCATGTTGATATCCTCCCAAGGTCTCTCTAGAACTATCAAAGGTTTATACAATCCAACATTCTGACTACTCCCTTTTGCAACTTGACAAACTCTACAACTCTGCACAAATTTCCTAACATCCTTATGAATTTGTGGCCAAAAGTAATTCTCACTTACCAATGTTGTTGTCTTATCAATTCCAAAGTGTCCTGCCGATCCTCCACTATGTTTTTCTTTCACCAAGTTATCCCTCATTGAACTCTGGGGTATACACAATTGATTCCCTCTAAACAACATATCCTCATGAATGAAATAATCCAACCACTGACTCTTATCCTCCAAGACTAGTTCTTTACAAGCTCTCCAAGTTTTTGTGAAATCTGGTTCTTCCTCATACAAGTTCTTCAATTCATCAAAGCCTAATACCTCCACTCTCATCTTTTCTAGTAAATTCCATCTCCTATTCAAAGCATTAGTGACTCTATTTGACTTTCCCCTCCTATTTTTGGAAACAAAAGTATAACTCTGTGAGAATTCCACCCATCTCATGTGTCTTTGATTCAGCTTACCTTGACTGTTCAAATACTACAATGCTTGATGATTTGTATACAACACAAACTCCTTAGGCAACAAGTAATGTCTCCACTTCTTCAAGGCTTGAACTATGGCATAAAAATCCTAGTCATACACTGAATACCTTTTCCTAGCATCATTCAATTTCTCACTAAAATACACTATTGGTCTTCCTTATTGACTTACTACTTCTCCAATTGCATTTCCACTTGCATCACAGTCTACCTGAAATACCTTATTAAAGTCTAGTAAAGCCAACACTGGTTGCTCAATCACCTTCTATTTCAACAACTCAAAACTCCGGTCTACTCCAGATGTCCACCTAAAATCTTTCTTATCTCCTCTCATTGTTTCTATCATAGGACTGCAAATAGAATTGAAATTCCTAATGAACTTTCAGTTGAAACTAACCAATCCATGAAATGATCTTACCTCTCCAATTATTTTTGGTGTAGGCCATTCAACAATTTCTCTCACCTTCTTAGGATCCATCTCCAATCCATTCTCAGATATCACAAATCCTAGATATACCAATTCTTCTTTCATGAAACTACACTTCTTAATGGTTATCAACAACTGCTCTTCTCTCAACTTTTGTTAAACTTGTCTTATATGCAACAAAAGTTCTTCTCTAGTCTTACTGAAAATCAAGATGCCATCCAAATAGACAATCACAAAATTACCCAATAATTTCTTCAATACCTCATTCATCAGCCTCATGAAAGTACTTGGTGCATTTCTTAGTCCAAAAGGCATCACCAACCACTCATACAATCCTCCATTTGTCTTGAATGTTGTCTTCCACTCATCCCCTTCTCTGATTTTGATCTAATGATATCCACTCTTCAAATCTATCTTTGTAAAGTATTTAGTTCCACTCAAAAAATCCATAATGTCATCCATTCGGGGCAAGGGAAATCTATACTTTAGTGTGATTTTGTTTATGGCTCTAGATTTTGTACACACCCTCCATTCTCCATCCTTCTTAGGTTCTAGCACAACAGGTACTGCACAAGGACTTAAGCTTTCTCTAATCAAACCCTTCCTCAACAACTCTTGAACTTGTCTATTTAACTCTTCATTCTTTGTTGGTGGCATACATTGTGTTACTTTTGTTAGGAAAAATAGCTACAGGAATCAGATCCATGCAATGAATAATACTCCTCACAATTGGCAATCCATTAGGTACATTATCTGAAATGATAGCTTCATACACTACCAGCAACTCCTTTATCTCATTTGGTTGTTCTTTTACATTCTTCAAGTCTTCAACCTTCGTAGGAACCAAGAAATAGTAGATGTTCTCATGTCTTAGTCCATCTAGAAATCTCCTTCCATCAACCAAACAAATTCTATCATTCCTACAAACTTCAACTTTAGGAACATCCTCCAATGACAATAAATTTTGCTTCATCCCATTAGTAACAATGGTATATGTGTTTTTCTTTCCATCATGAATAGCCTATCTATCATACTACCAAGGCCTTCCCAAAAAAACATGGCATACATCCATAGGCATGATATCACACACAACTTCATGATAATTACCTATCTTGAATTTCACCACACATTGTTCACTTACCAATATCTTATGCTCATCTTGAATCCATGCTATCTGATAGGGCTTCGGGTGTTTCAATCTTTCTAGATTCAATTTGGTCACCATTTCATCAGAAACTAGGTTCTCAGAGCTTCCACTATCAATAATCACTCTACAACATTTACCAACTACCTTGCATCTGGTTCAGAACAAATTCTTTCTCTGCAATGGTTCCTACTCCATCTCACTTTGACACAATACTCATCTATTCACCAACACTTCTCCCTCTTCTGTTTTATTAGATGATTTAACATGATCCTCCTCAACAAAGGTTGTTCTTCTATTGTTCTTTGTCTTTCTACTTGTCTCTCCTTGATAACATTCAAATGCTCTATGTCCTTCTCCACCACATTTAAAATAAGTTCCTCTGAATACTCTTTTCTCCTATCCTCTATCACCTTTTCTATAACCCTCATTCTGGTATCCACCATATCCTCCTCTCTAGTAAGAGTTTCCATCATCTCTATGGTACAAATTATCATTCTTATTGACTTACTTATCTTTATTCTGATCTGCAAAAGGTCCTCTTCCTCCAATAAAATTTTTTCCTCTCTGAAATCTTCCACCTCTTCCTCTTTGTATTTGCTCATATATTTTATTCATCTTCTCTTATGCTTTTAGGGCACATTGATATGCCTCCTCCACACTCAGCAACTTGATCGAACTGATCTCATCTTGTATAGATGACTTCAATCCATTCACATATCTAGCTACTTCCTCGGTCTCATCCTCTAAATGTCCAGATCTGATATTCAACTTGTAGAACTCCTCAATATACTCTATCACACTTGACTGCTTCTATTTCAAATTTTGCAAATTTTGGAACAAAATGATATGATAGTCTACAGGCATAAACTTTGTCTTTAACTTGTTCACCATTTGATCCCACGATTTTATCTTCTCCTTTCCTCTTCTTTGCCTATCTATCTACAAATGTTCCCACCAAAGGGATGCATGTCCTTTCAACTTTTTACAAGTGAATTTCACCTTCTTGTCTTTAGCGGTACCTTCAAAATCAAAGTACTTCTCCATCTCCATTATCCAATCAAGCAATTCATTTGAATCCAACTTACCATTATAATCCAATGGATTGAAATGTGGTTTAGTATTTCCTCTAGTTAGGGCTCTTAGGAACCTCTCTTCTCCCTAATCAAGGCTAGGTTAATCTTCTCCTTCCCTTTCTTCCTGCTCTTCTACCTCTTCATCACTCACATCATCAACTAGTCAACCTCTCCTCTGGGTTGTTTTGACTGCTTCTAATCTAACAGCAATTCCTCTCAACATCTCCATTATAGTAGGGTCTGCATTTCCACGTGCTCCATTTCCTCTACCATCTTTACACAATTCCTTTTCAGCTACACATTGGATCCTTAGTCCACCACCCCACAACAAATCTTCAACAGGACTTTGTAAACTCTGACGATCTCTCACAGAATGAATCTCACTCTGATACTAATCTAGTGTAGTCACAGTAGGAGGGTCCTCGAAGAGAATAGTTCGTATCGTGAAATAAGAGTTACACAAAATAAGCCACTTAGAATATCGAGGAAAATGAAAATTCAAACATTATTACTATTAGAAATTTCAATTACATACAACCAGCAACATCCGGGTTTATAGATTGGGCTCACATGCTTGATACAACATGCTCAAAATGTAATATTCCTATATGCTCCTTAGTGTGAGCGAAAATATTACAGATTGAATCCCCTATTCATTCTTCTCTAATTATTTTTTCTTTCCTAATGATCTATTACAATGATTTATATCACATCCAAGATCTAGGATCATTCACGTCAGCCTAAGATCATTACATTCTCTGATGAAGGAAACATAACGTGCATGAAATAGGTCAGCCTTAAATTTGAATTTCTCCTCGGCAGGTGCATAAGATGAAGTGTGGACCTAAAATTAAGTTTGGGGACACTCCACAAAATAATTTGAAATACCTCACAAGGATCTGAAAGTTATGGGAAGGATCCACGAGAGATCAAACTAGCCGTTATATTTGAAACTATTTCGATGTTCTATTCTAGAAACTGTCACTCAACCCGAAAGTGATAAATTTTTGAAAAAAGATCTAATCATGCTAAAATCTTGGAATAAGGAAAAAGAACATGTCCAAAATGAAAACATAGATCCATAGGGTATGATGAGAAAATATGGTGAAATACCGAATTTTCCAACTTGAACTGAACAAGAACAAAGCTGAAATAAAAATATTTTTTTAGTTGATGTAGGATTGCAAAGAACCAAGGATGCTCCTACATCATATTTCTCCATCATAGAGAACTATACATTACAACAAATGTTCATGATGATGTGACTCCCTCTGAAGCTCCAAGTACTTGCATCTACCTCCTGACCTCCTCATCCAAGATTTCCTACACTGTTGGATTGTCAGACTCCCTCTAAATGCCATTTCCTCATCTTCGAAGTAGCTGATCATAATGACAATCTATATAGGTTCTTCATTGTTTAGTGTCTTCATCTTTCTCAATATTATTTTTTGATGCAAACTCTCCATTGAAGGCTGACCCAACCTTGTTCCCTCGAGAGATGTCTCCAATGAAGAATCATGAGAGTTATGTGCCATCAATTCAGTCTCATGGCTGCAAGCTATGACTCCATGTTTGTTCATTTCTCTAGTTGGCATGAATTCCTCATAGGATGCCTCAAGCTCTTACTCCCTTTTAATTCCTTATGCAATAGCTCATCATCCTTTTTCTCCTTGATCCATCCTACATTTTAGAGATATTAATAATAGTTCATAGAATCAAACTACCATGAAGATAAATATACAGACCAATGCTAGAAGGATGCATGATTCACTATTCCCAATGTTATTGCATGAATTATTATTAACTAATGATTATTATGATCATTATTCAAAGGTATAAACATAAAATACTTATCTCTTTAATGTTGTCTCCTCCAGTATTCACTTCAATCTCCCAGCAACTTCTTTTCTTTGATGATTTAATATATTGAAGATTTAATCAACGATTTCCAAAACAACCTAAAGTTCTCACAATAGGCCACATGGCTTATTGAGTTGTCTTCTTAGTTCAGCTGGGCAGCTTCAATGTTAACAGATGTCCACATTTACATAAACCATTCATTGCACTCTAAGATTTCTAGAGAGTATCGGCTATCTCAATTTCCCATGATTTTCCAAAATCTAATGAGATTTAGCTTCCAGAATATATTATCATTAGGAAATTACTCTCAGATATTCATATGAAGTGATGAATTCTAATTTGTATTTTCTTAACAAGACATGTGCTCCCTGTTCTTTGACTTTAACTCCCTTCGATTCCTTTAAAGATTCTTCTCGAGTCTTCCATTTTCGGTGGCGATATTGAAGAGAATACACACCATATAAAGGAAATCATGTAGAAAATAAAGTAATATTTAAGATACTCTTGATTGTTTTAAAACCCATTCTTTCCTCTCGAAAATCTCCATTGTCTCATTCATAGCTTCCAAATAATCGATGAGAAATTCCAGATTGATAATATGTGACAGCTACATAAAATTAATAAACTCTAGACATAAGTTCAACGATAGTCTTAGCAAGCATGACTCTATTCACAAATAATTTTTGAAGGTGACTTCATATGATTGAATTCGCATTAAAAAGGATGTAACAACTTAAAGAATAATATTTCCCCGTTTTGAAATTCTTCGAATGACCTCCAAGACCCGACTCCCATGGCAACCAAAAAATGGAGTTTCAATTCCCACTATGAGTTGACTCTCCTAACACAACCTTGACCTCTCGTCTCTATGATTCCACCATTCCCAATAATTGATATTATCCCTTTACTTCTCCAAGTTTTGAATCACCAAGAATGTGATGGTTCGTCTTCCACAGCTAATGATTTTAGTATTATTCACATAGTCCTTTAGCTATTCTTCATATTGTGGTAAGAGACAAAAATAGCAAACATATTTTTCCCGAGCAAGAACTCTTAATTCACAATCACTAAACTCCAATACTTACAAGCTTATTCACATCTTATTCAGGGAAGATGTGGCTTTATCAAGTAGCTTGATTAATCAATCTCAACAGATACACATCCCTAAAGCATCTGTGTATTCAGCGATAATGTTTATAACATCTCTTATTAAAATTTCCTATTGGTTGAGCAATAATCTATAATGGAGTTTTCAATGATAAAATTTCCTTCGATTCAAGCTCTTCATATATAGTTTTAGATCTACTCTAGAAATCCTGGTTAATATTCAATGAATGGATGCTTAGACAAATCCGATTAGATCTTCCCTAGACCCGCTTTGATACCATGTTAGTTTTTAGATAAAAAATGTAAGCAAGTAGAAAATACACCACAAGAACAATGAACACAGTGATTACCCTAGGAAAAACTTCCTACTCGAGGGAGAAAAACCCAATAAAATGATCTCTTATATATTAGAAGAATAAGTGCAGAAAATTACTTTCAAATCAAGCCCTACACAAGGTTGAGTCTAATGCAATGAAAGGAGACACTTCTCCTTGAAGAAAAATACAAAGATGACTCTTCTTGAAATGAATCTGCTACTAAGAATGGTGAACTGCTATTAAGAATGGTGAACTTTAGTTGAAATGAATTGATACTTGAATGGGAGGATTCCATCCTCTTTATATACCAAACCAAGCGACCTCCTTTCTAGGTTGGCTTCTAAAAAATATAAATATTATTTGTAGAGCAAAGGTCGACCTGGCTGCCTTGAGATAATTTGGTTTAGGAGAAAAATATCTCCTACCGCTACAACACTAAAAAAAAGTAGCCTTAATAGCACAACAACAACAACAACAAGAAGCTCAAAAACAATAACAACAAGATTTACTAGCTCAATAGTATGCACACCAACAACAACAATGACAACAAGGCTCCTACTATAACCCTCAATAGAACATTATCAATACAAACATGTTAGGAACACATACATCAACACCACCATCACCTTCATAATATCCCATGCCACCATACACACCATACAAAACCTCATCATATCAGAGTCCCACATATAACCCATCTGTCATCCCATAATATGCAATGTATGTTCCTCCCCCAACTCCCCAAGATGATATGGAATCACAACTCAAGGTGTTAACACAAGAAATATAGGATATAAGAATGGGAAATATGAAGAATCCTCATACAAAAAACCTATTCCCATATACGCTCGATTGAAACATCACAATGGTACCATTTCCTCCCAGTTTTGAAGTCCCCAAATTTGATAAATACAAAGGGAAGGAAGTCCTATGGACCATATCAAATAAGTTAATGTCATGTGTATGGAGGTGACCTACAATAAATCCTATTTAATGTGCCCCTTTCCATGAAGCTTGATAGGCCCAGGCATCGAGTGCTTTTCTTAGTTACCTCTAGGAATCAAAACCTTCCAAGAAATCATTGAAAAATTTAGAGACCACTTCTCCTTTAATCTTGACATGGACGTAAGCCTAGAAGAGTTGTACACTCTCAAACAAAAAAAATGTATTTTTTTCCAATTTATTAAAACGATGGAGGCAAAGAGCTAGTAAGAGCAAGTGGTCAATTCTTGATGAACAACAAGTGGGGATTATCATATAAAATTTAGATCCAAATCTATCCCTCCACTTAAAAATTCAGTGCATCACATCTTATGATGAGCTTGTCCCTAGAGCCCTTAACATTGAGAGAGCTCTAATCTCATAGTGAAATACTTAAGCCTACAAAGATAACCGCCCATCAACCAATTCAAACGAAAAGCCTCATGTTTGGGCTAAGAACAAGAATGTGACAAATGATGGAGTGGTAGATGCTAAGGTGGTTTTAAGTGCTCCTAGGCCAAATAACAATCAAATAGCTAATGCTCAACCAATTGTGCAACAAACAAAACCATCACAAAATAATAAGATCAACAACACCGAAACACAACAAAGACGAACTCCCAACAAGAAAAACTATCTGAAATGAAAATACACACAATTGTTAGAACCTATTGAGACTATCATGAAGAAATTGATAGATTCAAACCTGATAACGCTTCCCAATTTTAAAAACTACTAAGAACCATAGGATAAACCG
Source organism: Sequoiadendron giganteum (assembly GCA_007115665.2). Lineage (NCBI taxonomy): Eukaryota > Viridiplantae > Streptophyta > Pinopsida > Cupressales > Cupressaceae > Sequoiadendron > Sequoiadendron giganteum. Next base: position 448,927,826 of record CM021101.1, read on the forward strand.
CCCTAGTACAACAAGAATGATCTTCGTGGCTTTTAAAAAATTAAAGGACACAAAATAACAAAATATATGAGGCTTAAAAATATTATCCAAGATCTCATAGAGAGTGAAGCCATATCTACTGAGGTACCAGCCAGCAATCAACATCTTAAGATATACAAGAACCCTATGCTAGATCATAGCAAAGGGAACAACACTAGAAAAGCTAAGGATTACACAAATGTGTAGCATACCTATTCCAAAGTGGTCACTACCTATGATAGTGTCATCACTTTCGTCACCATCAAAGGGCCTAGTGTGGAGTGTGGAGTTACCACACAATGTGGCAAAGTCACCATCCAAGGAGTCCCATCTCAATCTAGGGCACAACCTACTTTGCCTACATCAAACCCTAGCAAGTAAAATCTCCTAGATAAGCTTAAGAAGAACCCCACATAGATATTAATCTTGGAACTATTGAGGCTATCCCTTGCACATAAGGAAATCTTAGAGAAATATTTATCTTCATCATCCATCCTTGAGGATATTGACACCAAAAAATTTCAAGGTATGGTAGGGCATATCACTGATCATTTTCTCACCTTCTCAGAACAAGATCTACCCTCATAGCCATCTCATAATTATGCTTTACACCTTGAGTTCATTGTTCATAATAACAAGGTTAAAATATTCTTAGTGGATGGAGGTTTTGGTCTGAACATTTGTACCCTCCAATTGATCAAAAACTTGGCTATTCAGAAGATACTATTGAGAAAAAAAAGAGTACTACCATTAGAGAATATGATGATCAAGAGTAGGTATCACAAGGCATCATCGCACTACCCATTTAAATCGGACCCATCATTGCAAAGACTGCATTCCAAGTGTTAGACCTTGATCTCCCCTACAACATCTTGCTTGGTCGACCATGGATCCATGTTTTAAAAGTTGTAGCTTTGACCTACCATCAATGTGTAAAGTTTCCTTTTGAGGGCTGAGAAATTACCATCAATGGAGATCCTGAGCCTTTTTGCTATTGCAAGAATCTTGAGGCCAAGTTTTACAAAATACCCTAGATCCTTAAAAATGATGAAGGGCCTACACCATCCTCCTCATTTGTTGACCCATCATCCCTTGCATCTACCTCAAAAATGAAATAACCCATTATGCAAAACATTCCTGACATCAAATCAGTGATCTAAGATGATGGTTGTGGAAACTATAAACTAATGAAGGACACCTTTGTGTTGGGAGAGCTACCTCTTTCTCTCGAATCTCATGGGTGTAAGAGAGGAGGATCAACCACATTGAGGCTCTAGGTCATGGAGAGTCAAGAGTGGAGGGATGCCCTAACTTAACTAACTCTAAAAGGATGGGGGTTGAGGATGAAGAGCACTATGTAGTACTTCTATGACACTTCAGACCCAAATTTTAGGTTTAAGCTAGGCGAGCTAGTTTTTGGAGTCGGTACTACAACTCAAACAACTCTTTGTTCAAGGATGACAACGTGGTTCTAGGAAAAAAATGTGGCATGCTGGCATCTCTCTGGTGCGCTAGCGTTTGTATGACCAAAAAACATAAAGTACAGTAGAAACTGCCAAAAAAACCTACTGACGACCTATCTGGTTGATCTTTACAAGGAAAACAAAATGAGAAATTACAGAAAGTAAAGACCAAGGTGGTAAAGAAGATAAGTAAAAGCTAGGGTGACAAAGATAATCTCACAAAAGTGCCAGTTAGCTAGCTAGCTCCACACATATGTCCACCTACACACAAAAAAAGAAGTGGAAATTTTTTGGGATTGTATAGGGGTCTACCTCAATCAAACCCCCATTTTGGTGTTCCCATCTCCACAAACAACCAAAAAGCAACAGAGTAGAATATGCGATAAAGGAAGTAGAAATTAAAGATTACAATGAACACTACAAAAAATACTATGTTACTCAATCAAATCACAAAGGAGAGGAGTGAAGTTTTACCACCTCCACCCAAAATCTCACTAGCCAATGAAAGGAGAATGTAAGGAATGGACTTGGAAAAGTCACCACATCTATAGCGGTGATGAAGGGAGGTCTTGCATAACTCCAAGCCCACACTTCTATTGCTTGCCTCAAACTTAAAATGTAGTTGATGGAGCTTCAAAGCTGCCACAATGCTCACAATGGAAGATCAAAATGTTGCTTCAGAGTGGAAGAGATTGAAAGAGTTGAGCCAAAAAATTCTTAAAGGATGGAATGAATGAATAGTGTTTTTGAAGATGGTACAAAAAATAATAGGTTTTTTTTGGGTTGGTTGGTCAAAGAGGGATGTTGTAATTCGACCCCAATTGGGTGCGTAATGCATCTATCAACTTCAAGCACAATAATTTGTTAGGGATGGCAGCGCGCCACATGAACATTTGCATGTTGTACATTCGTCTGCATGCCACATGTGCATCCTCGACAAATATTATCTCACTGAAATACAAGAAAAATTCCAAGTGGATGGAAGGTAGGTGGGTGATGTGGAATTTCACCTTCAGATTTGATTTTCTAAGGTGAGGGTATGTGAAAGGGGAATTTTCCTAAGGGGTGCAAATTCGCTACTATACATTTTCCCCCACTTTAGTGAGCATGAGTATTGATGAGTTCTTGGTAAATTAGATCGAAAGGTTAGAAATGTATACTTGAACCATCAAGGAAGTAGACCATGATTTGGAAAACTTGAAAGCATAGGGAAGAAAAGGACTTCACATGTACTCTCCTTGGGGAGTTTCGAAGAAAAGGACTCCATAGCCTCATAGAACTATGAAGTTGCACAAAGTACATGAAAGCCCCTCAGACCAATGATTGACAAATCCTGTAGGATGTAAGCATCTCACAGGCCTACAAACCTACAAGAAGGAAACCCCCAAGTTCTCTCTCATGAAGGAAACTCAGTGAAGTAAGTGCCTTATAGGCTTGTAGACCTCCAAGGAGGCATCCCCCAAGTTCTCTCTCATGAAGGAAGCACAATGATGTAAGCACCTTGCAAGCCCACATAATTGAAAGGAAGCATCTCCCAAGTTCTCTCTCATTAAGGACACCCATTGGAAGGGGACTTTGTAGAGTTAGATTGGAAATCAGCTTTGCAGGCACACCTACAAGAAACATATTAATTTGTAAATAAAAGATACCAAAGAACATAAGGTAGCCACATAGGCAAACAAATAGATAGTCACATAGATGGTCAAGAAATGAAAAGGCTTTCAAAGGGGTCCCTCGAGAACCCTTCAAAAGAAGAGGGGTCCATGCAAGGGATGTGTTGTTTGAAATTTTAGGAATGATTTCTGTAAATTAATTCAACATCAAGGAATCCTTTCGAAAGATGTTCACTTCATCAAGGAATTTGAAAGGAAGAAAGTTTACCCTCACAAGGGGAAGGTCGAGGATTCTCCCACAGGAAAAAAAAAGTTGCTCCCTCCTTGGAGGAAAGTTTTCAAGTTCTTTCTTTATGAATCCATGATGAAGGAAACACGTTCCATTAAGAGTCCCAGTTGAGAATGCGATTTTTAAAAAAGTTGGCAAAATTTTTTGAGAAAAGATTCATTGGAAATGAATTCATTTTCTAAAAATTTGAGGTTGAAATGATAGCCCCCACTTAGGGTGGTGCATGCTAAATTCAAAGGCACACGATAGCCTAAGGAGAGAAAAACAAGAATGAAAAAGTGATATTGTGGCCCGTGGGACATAGTGAGATTTCATTGTGGCGATGCTGTCACACCCATTAGGGATAACACATAGGCACCACAACATCACAACTCAAGAAAATATGAGAGAAGGAAAATACAGGAGATGGGGGGATTTGGTTTCGGGGGGTTAGATCTACTCATGCATATATAAGTAATAGGTAACCATGGTGCAAGGTGAAATATCATCAATCCCCACTAGATCAATAGGAATGCATGGAAAATAAAGTGAGAAATACAAATTTGGGTCAACATGGAAGGGAAGCCTAAATGCCCCCAATGCTTTGCATCATCCCCAATTTTTTGAAAATCAAGACACAAACATGGAAGAATAATGATACAAATAGAAGAAAGTTTACGACACAAAATAACTCCTATATCCAAGCACCCACAAGGGTAAAAAGGGTCATCTAGGAACATATAACACAAGCAAAGGGAGCACACACCTAATATAAATATAAAGAAGAGGCCTCCCCCTAATACTCATTAACCAAGAGGTCATCCACTTCCCAATCTAGATCATCATAAGGGGAAGGAAAACAAGCCTACAGTGGTGGAATATCAAGGGGAGGAGCTTTCGACCCTCCTGCAACAAGGGCTAAGGAAGAAGGCCCTATAAGGTCTTCTCCGCTAGGCTCTTGTGGAGCTATGGTCATTGATTTCATGAAGATCACCGACAAGGCCGAGACCTCATCTAGAGAATTGAGCATGCACTTCATAGGAGTTCCATGTGTTACCTCAATGGACGAGGAGGACAGTGCTCAAAATTCATCGCTGGGCTCACCAAGCGACTCAGGAGCGATGACAAACTTAGGGGACACCGAAGCTAGCTCCATCACTACGATGGTGCATGCTAATTTAGGACCACCACTTGAAGAGGGTGGACTCCACTTTTGACACCCATTGCTAGAAGGGCCAACCTCTACTTTTTGCTTCATTAGAGGAGGTGAACTCCCAATAGATGAGGTGAGAGGTGTGAGCGAGGAGGAGAAAACCATGGTGGACACCACCAAAGTGTTTGGCATGTCCACAGGTTTTGGGAATGGTGAGATGTCCAAAAGGGACACCAAAAAGGTCAGCTCGACCAAAGGGGAAGGAAAACAAGCGTACAGTGGTGGAATATCAAGGGGAGGAGATTTTGACCCTCCTACAACAAGGGCTAAGGAAGAAGGCCCTGTAAGGTCTTCTCCGCTAGGCTCTTGTGGAGCTATGGTCATTGATTTCATGAAGATCACCGACAAGGCCGAGACCTCATCTAGAGAATTGAGCATGCACTTCATAGGAGTTCCATGTGTTACCTCAATGGACGAGGAGGACAGTTCCCAAAATTCATCGCTGGGCTCACCAAGCGACTTAGAAGCGATGAAAAACTTAGGGGACACCGAAGCTAGCTCCATCACTACGATGGTGCATGCTAATTTAGGACCACCACTTGAAGAGGGTGGACTCCAATTTTGACACCCATTGCTAGAAGGGCCAACCTCTACTTTTTGCTTCATTAGAGGAGGTGAACTCCCAACAGATGAGGTGAGAGGTGTGAGCGAGGAGGAGAAAACCATGGTGGACACCACCAAAGTGTTTGGCATGTCCACAGGTTTTGGGAATGGTGAGATGTCCAAAAGGGACACCAAAAAGGTCAGCTCGACCAGGGGAGTGATAAACACTTGTACCTTTTTAGGGTCAAGCACACTCATGCTCATTACAAGAGCTAGAAGTAGAACTAAGTTCTGTTGAGTGAAAGCAAAAGGGAGGAGAGAGGAGTACATAGTAGGAGGCCTTGATATAGGGGAAATCAAATCCTCTTCCTTCTTCTGAAAATTAGCCTACTTAGCTAACAAATCCTTTCGCCAGTGCTTGCAATCATGTGCAAGATAGTTTCTATGACTCCTCAAGCTAGAGGTCGAGAGGTGCAAAGGGACAAAATGCTCCTGCTCAACCATAGGGGTGTTCATCATAGCCACTTCCGGTGGAGGGATAGACTCCTGAACGATAGTAGAAGGAAGCGTTTGAGAGATAATGGGGGGAATCAACTCTAGTGCCTCAGTGGTGGGCCTCTTCCCATTCACTTCTTTAGGAGGAGTGGTGGGAGGTTGTGGAGGCCGAGACATAGAGGATTCCTCTTAGGGATCCTTCCTTCTACCATATAGGTAGGGCCAAGTTCTAGGAGGTATAGTAGCAAAATTAGATATTTGAATCTTGGGTTTGTGCCAAGCTGATATCATCAGAATCCTTAGGTAAAATCCAAGAGTATTCATCCAAAACTCTTCTTCGGAAAGAGGGGTGGAAATGGCACCCTAAGGATGAGAAAGTTTCTCCTTTCCCTTTTGAGAAGAGGAGGTAGCTTTCTACTGCAGTATTGGAAGGGTCAAATTCGGCTATCCCTTTCCCTCAATCTTGTACTTCACATAGTTTTTGTAAAGTAGGTCCATTCTTGGGGGAAATGGACCAACTAGGGCAAGCCAAAATGATCCAATGAGTAACCCCCATTGGACACTAATGACTGGTAGCCAGTGTCATGCACCACATGCACAACACCTTCATGGGATAATTTCAAACACTTATGAATGACCAAAGAAATTCCATTCATGAAATCTAGCCAAGGTATGCCTAACTTCACCCTGAATAAATTTGATTCTAGAATAATGTCAAAGGATGTATTCAAAATCCTAGGTCCAACTAGGATGGAAAAATTTATTGAGCAATACGGTTTTAGAGAGAGGTCATCATGCGTATGAATGGTAGACTTTTTTTCTTCATACTCCTCCCTCTGCAATGAATTCAACCACAACGTCTCCTCAATGATGACATTCACTTGGCTCGCAAGGTCAACTAGGATCCCTGTCACAATATTCCTATTGAGACAAGTGGGAATGTAGAGGAGAGAGGGCTTGTTGTTCAAGGGCATATCCTATAATGTTAATGTCACATCCGATGAGCCAGTTGTAGGTTGCATGGTAGGAGTAATCATGACCATGTTAACATACATGTCGGGCTGACTGGTAGAGTTAGAGGGATCAATAATTAAGTTAGTAGAATGAGCTAGAAATGGGTCTGTGTATATCTGTAACTCACTATTTTCTTTCACCACCGATTTTTTCATATTTTGCTTACTCCCATCGAGGCGAATAGTATCGTCATCGATGCGGTCTTGTATCTCGTGATGTAGGTACATATAGTGTTCAGTATCATGTCCGTTGATTCGATGGTACTGATAGAAGGCATTTACATCATACCAATCAGGGTAAGGTTCTTTGAGAAGTTTAGGGCTCTCCAAGTTTATGATCTTATCCTTCATCAACTTCTGCAGGATGGAAGAAAAAGATTCTGCTAACTTTATGAACTTTTTGTTGCATCTAAGGCCATTATCATTCATTGCGGCTACTACATTCGTAATAGCCTTTCCCTTTCTCAAGATTGATACAATGGAATTTCCTTCCAAATAAGAGCATGAGGAGGATCCCCCAAACTAAACTACCATTTGTTGATATTCTCATAATTTTGCACATAGATGCATGAAGGAAGGGTATTTCATAAGGGAAAACTTTTCCTACCAAGGTCTCTTCAGGTTCCCTATGAACACCTTCTGCACATCAAAATCGGGTAGTGGGTATGAGATCTATGAAAGGAGCGCTTGATACCACACTATGAAATCAATTATCTTCTCATTATCCTCTTTCTTATATCTGACAAGATTTTAGAAGGTCATCTTCAGCCCGATGTTGGCTTGAAACTGTCAGAGAAACTGATTTAGAAGTAGATTAAATGAGAAAATGGAATTTTCACGTAAGGAACAGTACCACTCGAGCATTGTATCCTTAAGAGATCAAGGGAATAGTTTTGTCATCAATGCATCATGATGGAATAATTTTTTACACATGTCATTAAAGGTGGGAACATGTGTTTGTGAGTCCCCTTTTCCGCCATACTTTTTGAATTTTGGAATCTCCATTCTTTGTGGGAAGGGAGTGCTTAAGATTTTCACCGATAATAGGCTATGTTGGGAGAAGGGCTAAAAGATAGGTTGGTCAAAGGCCTGGGAGAGGCTCACCACCTGGCTTTTCATCTTACCCATATTCTAAAGAAGAGCATTTATAATAGGGTCTTGGGATGACAAAGGGCTAGTGGAACCCCCTCTAGAACCACCATCGGAGCCACCACCATGGCTACCACTAGAGCCACCTTTGCTAGCAAAGCCCCCACCATGGCCTCTACTAGAGCCACCTCCACTATTTCCACCCCCACTACCAAAGCCACCACCACTACCAAAACCCCCACCATTCAACTCACCGAAACCTCCACCACTAGAGGTGATAGGAGGGGTGAGGTTGAAAACTAAAGGTATTCTACTTGCTTTGATAGTTTAAGACCTCTCAGAGGTAGATGAGATGTTGATTGATGGGACTGTTTCAGCCATATACATAGACATGGTAGGCATCGACACTCCTATCTATCTCTCATGGTCTTTGAGAGTGTCCCCTTGTATAACATTAGTGTTACTTGGAAGGGCACAACTCTAGTCAGACTAGTGAGACTAGCCAAGAGTTTTATGCCTGTTTAATTTTTTCCCACCATATATTTTATTTCATTAATAACTCAAGAAACTTTGGCCAACTTCAGGTCCTTTTCCAGGTTATTTTCCAAGTCACCCAACCCTTTGCTTAGGGTAGAAATATATTTTGAATGAATATGGATGAATTCATGCTCGTCTATTGATGATGGTGTAGGAGAGGCAGGAGTAGTGGGGATGTGGTTAGAGTCATCAAAGAATCCTACCTCACCCCTCAATAATTGCTCCTAGGTAGACATACCAACAAAAGATATGGTATAAAGGCTTGTGGAGAAGCCAAAAATGAACTTCATCTTCTCCATTGGTAGGTAATACACACTTCTTCTAACCATGTAGCTAGAATTCATAGATTGGGTCATGATACTCATAAACTTTCATGACAATCAGGTTCATAGTGATTGTTAATCGTGGAGGTAAAAGTATCGTCACAAACAAATGGACAGACGTTGTTCATGCAAGGTTCACCAAAAATTTAAGAGAGGGGTAGCAACCACATCAAGGCTCTAGGTCATGTAGAGCTAAGATTAGAGGGCTTCCCTAACTTACCTCACTCTAAAAGGATGTGGGTCAAGGATGAAGAGCACTATGTAGTAATTTTGTCACTCTTTAGACTCAAATTTTAGGTTTAAGCTAGGCGAGTTGGTTTTTGGAGTCGATAATCCACCTCAAACAACTCTCTATTTGAGGATAGCAGTGTAGTTATTGGATGATAGTGTGACATGCTAGTGTCTCTCTAGCGCGTTGGCATCTATACTAACAAAAAACATGAAGTACAGTAGAAACCACCAAAAAAACCTATGATGGCCTAGCTGGTTGATCTTGACAAGGAAAAAGAATGAGAAAGTATAGAAAGTAAAGATGAAGGTGGAAAAGAAAATAAGTAAAAGTTAGGGTGACAAAGATAATCTCACAAAAGTGCCAGTTCTCCAGCTAGCTCCACACGTATGCCCACCTACACAAAAAAAAAGAAGGGGAAAATTGTTGGTGCTGTATAGGGGTCTACCTTAGTCAGACCCCCATTTTGGTGTTCCCATCTCCATAGACATCCAAAAAGCAATGGAGTAGAATATGTGATAAAATAAGTAGAAATTAAATATTGCAATGAACACTACCAAAAAATACTATGCTACTCAATCAAATCACAAAGGAGAGGAGTGAAGCGTTACCACCTCCAGCCAAAATCTCACTAGCCAATAAAAGGAGAATGTAAGGAATGGACTTGGCAAAGTCACCACAACCACAACAGTGATAAAGGGAGGTCTCGCAAGACTCCAATCCCACACTTCTAAGGCTTGTCTCACTTGCAATGTGGAGTTGATGGAGCTTCAAAGTTGCCACAATGCTCACAATGGAGGATCAAAATGTTGCTTGAGAGTGAAAGAGATTGAAAGAGTTGAGCCAAAAAAAATTTAGAGGATGGAATGAATGAATGAATAGTGTTTTTGAAGATGGTATGAGAAATAATAGGCCATTCTCAAGTTGGTTGGTCGAAGAGGGAAGTTACAATTCAACCCCAATCGGGTGTGTAATGCCTCTACCAACTTTAGACGTAGGAATCCATCAAGGATGAAAATGTGCCACGTGGAAATTTGCATGTTGTACATGCATCCTCAATGAATATTCTCTCACCGATGCACAATACAAATACCAAGTGGATGGAAGACAGGTGGGTGATGCAGATTTTTTCCTTCGGATTTGATTTTCTAAGGTGAGGGTATGTGAAAGAGGAATTTTCCTAAGGGGTGCAAATTCACTCCTATAAAATGGGAAACCTACATCTAGCAATGAAGTGCCCAAAACTATCAAGATGGCAGCTACCACCTTCACCAAGTGGGGGGATTTGAACAAAGAAGATATCAATGAGGAGGATGTCTCTAAACTGCTATATCAAGATGAATGATCTTTCCTTGTTCTTCCCATGGAAGATGACAACAAAGGCTTGCAACTAATGAAGGGGTGGGGCTACAACAAGAATGAGAAACTAGGATAAAATGACAATAATTTTCTAGAACTCATCATTCCTGAGAAACGTCTAAAGAATCTTGGCCTAGCTTGTACTACTAGCAAGGTTACCCTTCCTAGCAAAGGTACTTCTGCTAAATGGGTTGAGGCTTCCTCTTAGTTACCCACATCATGTGATACTACCCTAGATGACTTCCCCCTTGATGTTTTTGACCTATTTGAAAATAACTCTCTCTTCATGATATCTACAACATCCTTCATCTCAAGCAATCAACCGACTGAAATAAGCCTAGTATACCCACAAATCATTGACTTGGAGCAACAAGGACCACCGATTCTAGATTTATTTGAAAACCACAAAGCGATCTCAAAATTCATGGGACTCTATAACAACAAACCATGGCTAGATCACAAATCTAGTTTTAATAAATTCTAGACATAGGGGTGTACTATGGAGAGATGATTGAATCCTTCAGTCACAAAATGGATAACATGAAAATAAAATGCAAATCCCTAAGTGAAAACCACACTATGGCACTTTTTGATCCTAAAATAGTAAAAAGAAAGGATGCATCCTAGGGTGAAAACCTCTCTGAGGTTCCCAAGGATGAGGGATTCAATATCCCCTTAGTGTAATTTATCCAAAGAAGTCATCGATTTTAGCAGAGAAGGCCACTCCAGTCAATGTCGAAACTAACAAAGCACCCAAGATCACTTTCTATGTTGAATCCTTGTTGGATGAAGAACATAAAAACCTAACAGCATTCTTGAAATATTGAAGATCCAACTTTGCATGCGCATACATAGATATGCTAGGTCTCAATCTAGAAGTGGTTTTGCATCACTTAGTAGTTTATCTTGAAGCCAAACCAGTGAAGCAAAAATTAAGAAAGATGAATCCTCAGATAGAACCAGTTGATTTTGGATTCATTTGATTGATAGATTATCTTGAGTGGGTTTTAAACCTGGTACTAGTCTCCAAACCCATTGGGGGAATTAAAATATGCACAAATTTTAGAGACTTGAACAAGGCATGCCCGAAGGATGATTTATCTCTTCCTAACATCAACCTCATTGTGGACTTAATAGCTAGGAATGAAATGTTGTCACTCATGGATGAATTTTCAGGCTATAATCAAATCATGATCGCTAATGAGGATCAACACAAAACTACTTTCACCTATTCATGGGGAACATATTGTTGGAACATGATTCCATTTGGGCTGAAGAATGTGGGAGAAACCTATCAAAGAGAAATGACCCTCATCTTTCATGACATGATCCACAAAATAGTTGAATATTATGTGGATGATATTTTAGAAAAATCAAAGAAAAGGAGTGAATAATTAGAAGTCTTGGACCCATCTTTGATAGACTTGAGGAATACAAAGTACGACTGAATCCAAAAAAGTGTGTCTTTGGGGTTACATCAAGAAATATTCTTGGCTACATCATCTCACAAAGAGGGATATAAATTGATCCAGCAAAAGCCAAAGTCATCCTAGACATAGAACCAATGCAAACACAGAAGCAAATGAGAGGGTTACAAGGAAGGTTGCAATCCATTAGAAGGTTCATACCACAATTATTAGAAGAAATCCACCATTTATCTCATCTTCTCCATAAAGGAATAACTTACAAGTGGGATGAGAAGTGCGATAAATCTTTCCAACAAATCAAGGACTACCTATTGACACCTCCAGTGCTCATGCCACCAATATCAAACAAATCGTTGATCCTGGATATCTCAGCAACATCAACAACACTAGGTTCTCTTCTAGCACAACATGATGAAAATAAAAAGGAAAGAGCTACCTATTACATCAATAGGACCTTGGTGGGCTATGAAATGAACTATTCATCCATTGAGAAAGCATGTTTAGTAGTGGTTTTTGCTTCACAAAAGTTAAGACATTGCATGTCACATCAAGTCAAGCTATTTGAAATACTTGTTATCAAAAGAAACTCTTATTGGGTGAATGGCCAAATGGGTGATGATCTTGACTAAATTTGACATAGAGTATGTAGATCATAAGGAAATCAAAGAAAAATTGATCTCAAAAAAACTAGAAGAGGCACCTATCTATGTAGAGAATTTGTTGATATCTGAATTCGTTGATGAATCAGTGTTCCTTGTCAATCTAACCGATCAATGGAAAATGTACTTTGATGGACCATTCATCTAATAGGGATCAGGGGTAGGTATTCTTTTTATCACCCCTCAAGGTGATTGTATTCTAATTTCATATAGGCTATCATTTCCATGTATTAACAACATTGCTGAGTATGAAGCCCTAATCACAAGTCTAAGGATAGCAGTTCAATAGCAGATACAAGAGATAAAATTATATGGGGACTCACAACTGGTTATCAACCAAGTCAGTGATGACTACCAAAATAAGTATGAAAAGCTTACTCCTTACAAGAAGATGGTAGAGAATCTCAAGGACCTTTTCATTGACATAAATTTTGAGCAGATTCCTCGCATGAACAACCGAGTAGTAGATACTATGGAAACCATTGGATCATTGTTATACATGTCGCACAATGTGAATTCTTGGTAAAAAAAATTCTTGTACCAAATTTTGAAATCCCTGAATCTAAATTTGTGTGCATCATTGCTGGTCTTGGATCCTTGTGGTATCATGATATATTCACCTACATTAGCAGAGGAACCCTCCCATCCGATATCACCTCTAACCTTAAAAATACCTTTGTTAAAAAGGCATCCCAATTCATGATCCTAGGTGATACCTTATACTACTGAAGCATTGAGGGGACATTACTATGATGTATCAACCAAGAAAAATCCTTGACCACCTTAATAGAAGTACATGATGGTATATGTGGTTTCCATTCTAGTGGTATGACTTTAGCTAAACAACTGTTGAGGACGGGGTACTACTGGCCAACCATGGAAAGAGAAGCCCATCAATATGTGTAGAAGTGTGTCCAGTGGCAACATTATGGAGATAATATTCATGCTTTGATGAGACCATAAATTGTCTCATATTTTATCAAATAAAATCATTTATTTCTTCCCAATGCATTAGTGTTAAAGTGGATTTGAGTAATGATTGAAAGCTATTTAGCTTGTTTAAAGTAGAATATAAAGTAAATGTTTGATTTATTTTTAGTAATTAAATGTGATCCAAATTTCCTCTAATATGTCTCCATGAAGTGTTTAAGATGATATAATGTAGATAAATGAGTTATTAAATAACTCATGGTAAAAAGAAGCTTCATAGATACTTGCAACAGAGAGCTCTAGACACTTGAAGTAGTTAACTACTGATAGCTCTAGAAGTCTTTGAAGAAATAATGATAAAATAGAGAAGACACCTAGCACACTTCTACATTCATGCAAAATCATGGAGCATCATTCATTCCTAAATTGATGGGATGAGTATTTGTTTCATGTTGAGTTTTGAGATCTCTCACAGTTATTAAATTTCATGCTTCCTTTTTCCACCAAAGATAACTCAAGTTACCACATCACTCAAATATTGTTGCATGATTGTAGCATTTTATTCATGGTAATGATCAATTATTTGGTTGACTGAACTGAAGAATAATTTATTCATTCACGTGGAGAACTAAATATTTCCTAAAAATCAAGCGCTCAAAAATTGTCAAAAACACAGTCTCAGTAAAACAATGATACCTCCCTTGTTTCTCAACGAAATTCAAAAATTCAAAATGATCTGGAAAGTATATTTTGAGGGCTAAAAACTCTTCTAAGAATTTGGCATGATTTCATTGGGAAAAGAGCAGCACATGATAGAAAATGACAGATAAAAGTGGCATGATGGAGGACAACAACTTCAGTTTTTAAAGAGTTTTGTAAATGACCCCTCAAAAATAGGATCTTGGATCCACATTCTTAGTGGATTGGTTGGGTAGATATAGAATATGAATTCTATAAATACAATGTAATCATTTGAGAAAATGAGGAGATTAGAAAGACTTGTTCTGGCCTGAGGAAATAGGATAGTTTCTAGTTTCATTTCAAGGAAGAAATAGGACAGTTTCTAGTTTCATTCCAAGCAATGTATTTCCAAAAAAACTAGAGTAAATTTGAATTCAAGAAATCTTTTCATTTCTAGTAAGTGTGAAGTAGTTTAGTCCTTTCAATTCTTGCAAGTGTTCCTTAGATTAGTTCCCTTTCATGCAAATAGGATTTATTTATGCAAGTAGAATAGATTGTCAAGCAAGTTTTCTACTTTCTCTCTTGCATACAACCATGGACACCACTTTGGATTGATAAATTAAATGATGAGGATTACAATGACCCCATCATGCTCCAGCTCAACAGTTGCAACCAATGGTTACACCTTGGCATTTCTCACAGTGGGGGATTGACCTCATAGGAAAGATTACTCCCACCTCATCTAATGGCCACAAGTTTATCCACTAGTATAATTTGGAAAATAAATGACTAGGTGACTAAAAATATTAGTCACAACATCTAAAAATGACTAAATTCTACTAATTTTTTGCAACTCAGCTATAAATGAGTAAGTAATGACTAATTTGGTCATTGAATAAAAAATATTTAGTCACACAAATAAAAATGATTGAATAGTTAGTCATTTATTTAGCAAATCATTTAAGGAATAAAAAATCAATAGCCCACCAAAATACTCTATAACTTTCATCGAAATCTTATTTTTAGGCGTAACCCGCCAAAATGGAGTTTTCATTTTAATAAACATACTCTAAAACCTTTGTCAAAACTTTATTTTCAGGCGTAGCCCACCAAAATGGATAAGTGTTTCAGTAAAGAATGACAGAGAATGGTAAGGAGATGTGTGTGATAGGAGGCATAGGATTCATTGATTCTTATCTCATTCTTGCTCTACTCAACAAGGGTTACAATTTTTGTGCTACTGTTTGTAATACAGGTATTTAATTGACATGTATTTGCATAATCTCAAATTCCTTTAGATTCTTTTGAAGTATCAATGTATACTAAATAGGGTTTAGAATGTATCCTATATAGGGTTTAGAATGATTTCCTTTAATTTTAAAAAATAAATAAATGTTGTATTTGTCTGTGATTAGATAATATGGAGATCTCCTAAATTTTCCCCAGCTCACTATCCTCTTGGCACTGTATTCATTACTCCAGCTGCTAGGTTTTTGCATGTGACATCTTTAATATCTTCATGACAGTGGATTTTAAATAGATCTCAGTCTTTGCTTTAATCTTTATCATGGTAACCCCTGAGTTCCATAATCCACCTTCAATATCTTCTAAGAATGTTGTCTTAAGCTAGACTGCATAGTATGCATATAAATCAAGTCCTTTATACCTAACATTGTTCCAAACCACCACTCACTTTCTTGCTTAAAATGTTGCCTCCATAAGCACAATAACATGTTTTAAAATCATGCTTTCCAATGATTGATCATTAAGGTCGCTACTTTCATGAATATACAATGAGATTTTTGTCTTCAAATTCAATCCATTATGCAAGATAAAATTATGAATTGTTTGATGTGTAGGGTTTGATTTTCTTGCACATTTACTTCTTTTCTATTTGCCTTTAAGACTAGATATTGCACCCTACATTGTAATCTCAAACAACTCACTCAATGTCACTTGAAGATTCCTTTCAAGATCAACCTTTTATAAAATAAAAACATGCCCTGTAATGCCCCGCCACGCAACCCTAGAGGAAGTTTCAATTCACTAACCAAGCGTACTAATTTTTTTTAAAATAAATAAATAAAAGAAGTGAATTAAACCCACATGTTCAACTAAAATGACAACCTCCCCTAGGGTTACATAACTGAGATTACTTAAACCCCATTAACAAACAATATTTAAAATTACAATGAAAGCAAATACACAAGTAATAACATTTTACATCAAAGAAAAGTACAAGATAAAGATAAGCATTCATTTCTATACATCAGTTACAAAGGTTTGTTACAATCCCGGTACTGCCGGAATGAGTACAAATACATAAGTTTGAATATTACAAGATCCACCTCACACACAAGAGGGGTAAAATTAACATTATTACATTATGAGATACAAAGTACAAGAATCCTAAAGAAAGCAAAGAGAGATGTCTGTCAAGAAGTCTCGCCACCAAGTGCTGAAGATCAAGGGGGACCCAACGGTTATGGTGCATGTTCCACCCAACCATGTGGTACCCGAAGGACCAACCCCCATGCTAGGAGATAGTAACCAAGTAACATGGATGAGAAACCTACCACCTCAAACCAAAGGCAGACTCATACTGATATAAACTGACTCAACCACACATATGCACAATAAAGTCAAAACTCTAATCATGGTTATATTGCTTCCAGACATCATATGATCAAGTGTGCTAAAATAAACATACGCACAACATAAACACGGTGTTATCCTAGACAGAGTGTCATCACAAGGTTTGTCATGAGATATCCTCTGGGCATTCTTCATAGGCTCCGGAAATCCTGGTGGCCTCAACCGAATCCCAGCACTCATACAAACTCAAGCGGAATCATCTATCTCTCATAGGGACGAGATAGTGATCTTTCCATTCCAGGCCTTCTCACCCACCCCAAGTCTAAACAAAACCTTGTGCCTGTGAGTGAGGTTAACTTATCTTGGTTAATGTGAACTACATCCTAATATGCTAAGTATATTTACTTTAGTTTTCAGTTGTTAAAAAATCACTTCTGAAGGTTTCCCGGTTTACCTCTTTGGGCTCCGGCCCCTCACAAAAGCCACTCTTCTAATTGGATAACACACTACGAAACTAACTCCAAGGGTTACTCAAGTGCTACAGAATTGAACCAATAAAACTCTCTCCAATCCTAGGAGGCAACACAAAGAATTCTACTCCAATACTAGGAGGACAAGATGAATGTAACACAACCCAAGGGAAATCAAACAATATTATAACAAGGGAATGACCCACGTGTAACTGGAAGACTTTTAGAATTCCACTTCACAATAATCATTCACAAAATAAAACATTAACGAATACAATCAATGAACTCATGCATTGGCAATATAATTTCTATATTTGGTTATTCTAAAACCATGTTCCTATCTAATGCATTTTCGCAGCAATTAGAATAATGTCATTCAAAGTTTACAATTGTAACAATAGATTCCCATAACATAACTATTTTCGAAACATATGCTAATCATGGTTAATACTAGACCTAACCAATATTGATTATCCATGTCATTACATAACCTTATTTTAACAAAATATTAAAACCATACTGGTCAAGAAAATCTTCTCATATTTAAATTTACTAAGCACTTATTAAAATCAAAACGTATTTCGTAATCCAAACGAAATTAATTATACAACGAAATCTTTAAATAAAATTAAATCTACCATATATATAATATTAATTAAATTCTATATATATATATATTAAAATATTATATATATATATATATATATTCATATATAATAATAAAAAAATACATACAATATATATATATATACAAATTAAAAATTATATATATATAAAGTAAATTAAATTAAAATAAAAATAACCTTAAAAACGAAATAAAATAAAACAAAATTAAAAAAAATTGAAAACAAATAATAAAAGGCTTAATTCATAAAACTAAATTTAATAAACGAAAATTTTAAAGCCGACCGCAAGTATTAATGGCGGAACCGGACAGTACCTCGTCCGACGGACGGTACCACCGGTACCGCAGTCCCATCAAGTGCAAATGCCGACTGTACACTGTGTACAGTCGGTCGGTAGGCGACGTAGGGGCCGCAGTCCCCAGTGGACAGTGTGCCCCCCGTATGGGTGGCACACTGTGCAGTGGGTACTGCGTACCCACTGTACATAAATAAAAACCGGTGGGGGCCGAGCCCCCCACCAAACATTACAAATTTTTTTTTAATAAAAATTTCGAATGACAAAAGTTTCGGACGGAACAAAAGAATTTCGGACGAATAAAAAAATTCGGACGAAATTAATTTCGTACACAGGTACGATATGCCAGGCCGTACGCGGCCAAAATAAAAATGGCATAATAAAATTTTAACATACAAAAAAAATTTATATATATAATACTATAGGTTGCATATATCATTTCCAGAAAATGGTATATGCAATGTATATTATTATATATGTAATTTTTTTTTCCAGAACTTTCAATACTAGGGTAATTGAAGAAAAAATGTATAAACAACCAGAAAATGATTTTCTTTTGCAACCATAGCAAACTTTCCAACAAAGATTAAATTCAGAAAACAATAAAACCATTCCCTTTCCTTTGTGTTTTCAAAATTTCAATGACACAAGAATAATGATTCAAAGATCTGGTTTTCTCTTCCACCATTTTTCTAATAGGGTTTGCATTTCCAAAATAAATAAATCTGAATATCAAAATAATGGAGTTTAACCTAGGGTTTCAAGAAAATTCCCCATTTGCAAATTTCTTCAAATTTGAACAAACTAGGTTAAACTAGAAATATTAAAACAAGAAATAAAAAGGAAAACCTGGTTATTTGCAGCCACCAAGATTATTGATGCAGACTTTCCTTTGAGCTCTTCACAATTCTTTTACCACAATGCCAAGAAATTTCCAGCAAGCTTCAATCTACTAATTCCACCTTCTTTATAGAATTTCTCTCCCTTTTCAATTTAATTCTTCAACCAGAAATAATTTCTTAAACTTTCATCAAAAATTTCTCCAACAATTTTCCTGCCTGTCCAAAAAATGAAGCAAGAAGAATCCCCAAATTTTCTGCCCTAAACTTATAAAATAACAATTCCAAAATAACCTAATGTAACCCTAATTCACTTTCAAATGCAAAAGTTGAATTTACAAGTTAATTTCATTTCCCTCTTTTTCAAAAGCCCTAACCTTTGACTTTTAATTAAAATTCTAATTTCTCAATAATCCCTTTTTGATTTAATTTAAACTTTACAATCAAATACTATTACATAATTATTATAAATTATCTAATAACTAAATTCAAACACAAGAGATTTAAATTTAATTAAATAAACAATTTAACTTTAATTAACTTACTCACAATTATTTATTAATTAAATTTAATCCTTTGAGATTTAAATCTAATTAAATAAATATTTTAACAAAACTAACCCACTTTCAATTATTTACTAATTTAATCCAACTCCATGAGATCTAAATTTAATAAATTAAATAATTCAACTTTAGTAAGCCTACTTACAATTATTTAATAATTAAATTTAATCCCTTGAGATTTAAATTTAATTAAATAAATAATTTAAGTTTAATTTCCAAAATCTATTTAAATATAACCAAAGAGCATAATATTAAATACTATAAAATCACCATTTCTTCCAGCCAATGCAATATTCAAAAGATCAATTTAAAGGGTTAGCACATTTCGAGATATTACAAAAACATCCAATAAGATATAACATGACTCAATCATCAGAATTGATGACACACTAAGACTAGGGTGTAGACCTGACACATGTTACCAAGTTACTATCTCCCATTCAACTTAACCATTGGATCGACACGCTCAGACCTGTGGAACCAGGTGGAGTCGATGTCATGTACCTGCAACCTGTAATCAAATAATCAACATAATATATGCAGTATATAATTCACACCGTGAAGAAGAAATCTCAGAATCATAGGGCGCTCGCAAGCGAGTGATGCAAATCCGTCTCCTTCACCAATACACTCATCCAAGACTGACACTAACGTCATAACAATAGTTTCATAACTAACCACATGATAATTCTACTGTTAGCATTCATTCATCAAAGCATGTAAAATCAAATCAGATAATCACATCACATAGTAATAGTTTGTCGCTCAAGAGTAGCGATCAAAATATCATAATAAATATGTCCAGTATCTCAGTAGCTGTAATCCAAACAAAGCATAAACAACATGAAAATAGAAGCAAAACGGAGGGGTATTACATGCCCTATAGAATTCCTACTTACTATAGGGGACTCATTATTTCATGGTATTGTGGGTCTTAAGATCCTTCAAGCATATTGTCACTACTTCACAGTCCATAAGGTATTATTCGCTATTCTTGCATCTTTGATGAGTCTTAAAACACTTCTCAAGCATGCAATCCACTACCTCCACTATACAATGGCTAAGAAGAAACATTGAACTTGTGATTACCACTATTACTTCATTTGGACAGTCATTCCCTGATTGCATTTTCCTTGTCTAACACTGTCAATAGAATTTGAAAAACCTTTAAGGTCAACAAGGGGGTAAGGAAACTCACTATTAAATCTCCACTTTACTACGCAAGGTTTGAGCTTTATTATCTTGTCACTACTCAGCCTCTTTTTGACTGTCATTCTTCTTACCATAGATTTCATTTACAAATGTCACTGAGCTACATAGTGTGCTTGTTATTGGCTACAATATTTAGATTCCAAGATTTTTTAATTGGTTGAAATGTCTCAATATTTCTGGTATTGCAACCTCACTAATCTGCTAGAGTTATGGTTTATATTTCTATGGAGGCCTGGGATTTGTACCCTAGTCATGCTCTTACCAATTCTTTTTTTTTGGTATTAAAAAACAACCTTAAATCTTGGGTCAAAAAAATAGTTGTCTTGGCAGGGTGTGCTATGATCTTGGATTGTATCCTAGAGTGTGTAGGAAGCTTGTGTTTGATCATTAAGGTATGTAAACTTGATCAAGTAAATCTATCCTATATAGCATGGATCTTGCTTTAATACTTCCCATAATAGTTATTAGAATATCACATTATTATAGTTTGTGGTAACCCAAGATTTCATTCAAGTATGTAATAAACTCAGTCTGTAGTTTAAGCTATACACTTTTAAGTAACATTCATAAGGTTTATAAAATATTGATCACTCTCTAGAATATCCCATTAAACATGGTTTGTGCTTGAATGCACCACATAATTGATTTAACACAATCACTCTACAGATCAAACTGAGTTATAGGCTCTTTTTTGCAGCAAGAGGTAATCGCTCTTGGATCATGCTATCATTACATTGTAACCTGTTAAACTTGAGTCAACCTGAATGTACCCAATGATGATTGACATCTAATTGTGATGACAATGATTAATTCAAGTACATGAATTGTGCTCATATGAGTGCCTCAATTTCTATCACAACATAGCCACATTAAACTTGGGTCACACATGAATGCATCCTATATTTGTTATAGCACAACTGTGCCACATGACCAATAGATTTATGGATCATATAATTATAGTCACAAGAATTTTTTCTTTAGTTGTGCTCTTATGGTGATTCCATTATCGTTATAGCATAACCTTTTGGACTTATATTGCTCAAATCCTTACATTGCTTATTTTCTCTTTGGATAAATAGCAATTCAATGGAAGGGATTTGTATGTAGGTCATGCTCATATAAGTGCCTTTGTCACCATTACATAATAGTACATTTGAATTTCCTTTCTTGAACCTTTACTTCATTTTTTATTGTTAGGGTTTCTTAGTGATTATTCCATTTCCTCGTGGCATATTGATAAAAGAAACCAAGCAAAAAATATTATGTTTTTAGTTAACTCCTACTAACATACTTTTGGAATAAAGGTTTGACTAAATTACTTTGAGTGTGAAGAATTTTGTTTTTTGCTTATAATATATTCATTGAGAATTGTAGTAGAAAGCTTCTTATGTTGAAACCCATCTTGTAAACCTGCTTTAAGCTACATTTAGGAGGCTTCATGGATTTTTTGTGATTTATACAACTTTTTTTTTATAGTAAATGACATCAGATTCTTTTTTAAACTGAAATGATTTATTAATTATGGTTTTATGATGATTAAATGTTTTATTTAGAAGGGGTTAATATGTGGTATTCTTATGTGCAGGAAGAATAGATTGTGATGCAACATTCAGGTATGGACGGTTCAGGAAAACTTGGATTACTATCAGTGACATAACCAGGTTGGAGAGTACTTTCAACCAACCTAAAACACTTATGGGTGTTTTTGCTCAGAAGGAGAACATGAGTATAGGAATACAAACATCGGTGCGCAGAGAAAATCATAAATCTACTTATCCAATTTTTGATCCAATTTGAGGTTGTGAATTTTGAATAGATAAAGTTCCTACATTCTAAAGATAAAATCATAAATCTGCTAGTCCAATTGGAGATCCAATTGGAGGTCGTGAAGCTTCGATAGAGAAAGTTCCTACATTCTAGAGATAAAATCATAAATCTGCTTGGTCTAATTGTAAGGATTTTCCTTTTTAATTATAAATTTTGATATTTGGATTGATACAAATTGGTTATGCTTCCATATTTTCATGTATGTCTACAAGGCACTTGTAACTACAATAAATGACAAAAAAATCCCTACTGTTATGCTTTGATGGATTTCCCATGATCAAGATCTATATAAAAAGGTTGCTTTGTATACAGGGTGTTAGGTGTTCTATATCGTTATACAAGTTTAAGCTTTTGCTTTTGTTGATTTTTAAATAATAGTCTTATCTTTCAGCCATGAATTTTGCTGCAATCTCTCTTTTTGTTGCCTTTTTAGTAGTGCTTGATTTATAGATTGCAATTGTTGGCAACTCTGCCACATCTTTCTTATATATTTGTGATTTACACCTTAATTGTAGTGCTAAAAGAGCCATATATTTACACCTTAATGGACAGGGAGATATGAAGCCCATTTGTGGGACAACGGCTTAATCAGAGGAGGTCACAAACGAAAGGGAGGACAAGGTATGTTAAAAGGATTTAGATTACCATAAGAAATATTGTCCATGCATCACTATTCTAAGTTTAACTTGAAGTGTTGATCATAAAAAATATTATGTGGTTTTATCAAAAAATTATAAATATAATTATAATACACTATATAACCCTAATTATAATATTCTATGGAACCTGAACCTTAATTACAGTTATAATAGACTTTGGAACCCTGATGTTTGTATTTAGAGTATTTTTTAGCATTTTTCATTAGTTTTTTAGAGCGGTTCATTTTCTTTGTTGTTTATAGATCTAAGATGTCTTTATCCAGATACTAATGCTAAAAAAATTGTGTGTGACCTTGTCATCCTTCAAATCTAGACATCCATTGAAATATTCATCAGTATATTTGAGTGAGCATTATCATTTTGTAGATATATTGAAGATGTTAAGAATTGCATTTAAATACTGATTTGATACTCTAGTCTCTAGGATTTTACATTTAGTTGTCAGCTAAACTAGATTGGATTGAAGTTTTGACTTAGGGTTGATGTACTTGTAGGTGGATATGACACTGAATTGAAAGCAACAAGATTTTTTGATAAGGCTACTCTCAAGTATTGGGGTGACAAAAGCACAACAAATTTTCCTGTAAGAATTTTACATTGGGTATTGCATATAACACTATTTATTATTCTAGATTATGCGCACATCTACCCTTGCATAATACTATTAAAATGACATGTTTTATGTAGATAACTAAATACAAATAAGGGCTTGAAGTCATGAAATAAATGACCACCATAGACTATATTAATTATCTCAAAAGGTATCAGAATTCTTTCCATTGAAGTCTTTTAGATTAAAATTATGGCGGTGGAGCTTTTGTTTCTAGAACTCACAATACATATATGCATTTCTATTAGAGTAAGAAAGGGTACACTAGTATAGAAAGCTTAAAATTTTAAATACATGAAGAGTTTCCCTAGCTTGAATTTATTCATATTCAAATAACCCATCAAAAAATTCATACACAATAGGGTCAGCAAAAGGTCTATGATAGCGTTTTAGATTTAGTTTGAGTAAGATATTGTATTGGATTACTTTCATGTATGGTGCTAACATATAATCTTCTATTGATATATGAGTAGTGGCTTTACTAGACACGCATCAATATAACGTGGAGTAACAAGTTCTGTATTTAAATTGATGACTTTATTAAGAATTTTGAGATCTTGATTTGACTATAGAAATGGTTATTCAATAAACATTTGTAGGAAAAGTTGTACTCTAATGGTAAAATCTATAACATATCACAGACACCATCAAAAAGGAAAGTGGCAAGCTAGAATTGGAAGAATCAATGGAAACAACGATGTATATCTGGGAACATACAATGAGTACACCAAAAATGAACAAATCTACTATATATTTCACTTATAAAAGAGATTTATCCATTAAGTAAACCACCTAATAGTTGTGGTGAACTCGTTGGCTCTTTCAATTTGACAGCAACTAGGGAAGAAGTGACTTTGACATATGACATTGCTAAAATGGAATTTAGAGGCATTGATTCAATTGAAAATTTTGACAAGAGATTATATAGCATTGCAATAATTAGAAACAACTCACTACCTATTGGAGAACTTATAAATTACATCAAGGAGATAGGATTAAGTCATGTTGATGGCAATGTGAATGCACCCAGAATTGAGGAGGAAAAAATAATGGATTCACTATGGTGGTAGATAAATGATTCTTTTTTCTTCTATTCCACAACATTAAAGGGATCCAAGCATGTGTTTCCATCATTCCAAAAAATTTTTGGAGAACTTTCTTTCTTGCAGTCATTTATGTGCAATATTGTAACTTAGATTTTTAGTCTTGTGACTGAAAATAAAAATTGTAATACTCTATTTCTAAGTTGTAACTAGAACACCTTTCTTTTATTAATAAATTTAGTTGATTTTTCCTTCTCAATGGTTGTCTTATTGTGTGCAATTGATGACTCATGATGTGTATTTATGTGTTTTATGTTTAAATCCTCAAATATGACTACAAATATATGACTAAATATACTACTAGTTGACAAAAATTAGTGAATATAGAAATTGGTGAATAAATATGACTAAATATATGACCAAATTGATCAAATGACTAAATATACTACCAGTTGACATAAATAAGTGAATAAATATGACTAAATATATGACCAAATTGATCAAATGGCTAAATAAATGACTGGCAATAAACTACTAATGGTCACGTGACCAAGCTCAGTGAATAATATGACTAAATATATGACTAAATCAATGACTAAATTAATGACTAAATATACTACCAAATCGATTAATCAAAACAACCAATAAATGACTAAAATTGGTTTAGTCATAAATTTGGTCACATTATAAATGACTGGCAGTAAACTACTAATGGTCACGTGACCAAGTTTAGTCATTTATAAGTAGTTTTTAGTAGTTTTTTCAATCATATATTTTTGTTTCGGTACTAGTGATCATAATAGCCATTGAGTACTTTACCAAGTGGGTCAAAGCCATTCCTATGACCTACATAAAGGTTAAGTAAATTGCTAAGTTTATCCTGAATTACATCATCTATCATTATGGTGTTCCGCAAACCCTTATCTTAGACAGCAAAACACCCTTCAAGAATCAGGATGTGAAAGAGCTATGTCAAAAATTCAACATTTAACATCGATTCTCTACCCTGTATTACCCCTAGGGAAATGGTCAAGTTGAGGCTACAAACAAGACCATTTTGAAAATCCTAAAGAAAATAGTCATTGAATTTGGCCATGACTAGCATCTACAATTAAATCCTTCCCTCTAGGCCTATCAAACTAGCATCTGCATGCCTACAAGTGCAACCCTATTCTCCTTGGTCTATGGATCAGAAGCCATCTACCTATTGCAGTTCAGCTTCCCTCACTATGACTATCATTGTAGAATCTGATCACTAATGAAGAATACAAAGTATCTTAGCTAAATGAGCCAAAATTCTTGGATGAGTGTCGTCTTGATTCCCTTAATCACTTCTAAGTATACCAAAATCGACTGAAATAGAGCTATAACAAGAAGACCAAGTGTTAGTCTTTCCACGTAGGGGATCTTGTCCTAAAGCAGAATCAGAAAAATATTCCAGATTAGGACAATAAAGGAAGGTTTGAACACAACTGGTTGGGTCCCTTTGTCGTCACAACAATCTATGGATCAAGAGCATATCAATTGTCAATGCCTAAAGGTGAACCCTTGTAGGAACCAACCAATAGTTTGCATCTTTAAAAAATTTATGCCTAGGATTGAAGGGTGTAAATCTAAAAATACAAAAAAATGAAAAAATGATCAAAAATCTAAAAAAATAAGAAAAAGACTAAAAACAGTAAAGAAAAAAATGTCTGCTAGTGAAAACCACTTCGATGGCGCTTTGGGAAAGTACCTTTGTGAAAATCTGGAAAACAAGTGCCTCACATAAATAAAGCACCTCCATCTATTCTTTGGCTCTCTACCCTATCATTCTTGACATCCCATCCATCCATCACCCATCCACATCTGCATCATAGCTTGATATTGTGAAGTATCATATTCCCCTTTAATACTACTTGGCATATTCCTAAAGTTAGCTTGTCCTGCCTATATTGAGGTAGTCTATTGCATAAAACTGGGGGAAATTCCATATTTGTTGAGGCTTCATAGCTCTAACCTAGAGGTGATGGAGGCTTTTGTGAATGGTTGGAATAACAAGGTCCTGCATTACTAAGGTGTGGAGGTCAACATCATTGAAGACTTCATCATTGAGGTTACCGGTCTTCCTTCAAAGGGTAGGAAGTTTTATAGGGACTGAACGGTGACCAAAACGGCCTTAGAAAATTTCTTTAAAGGCTCAGAGAAGTAGAAGCTAAGGTGCATTGGTAGTGGTGGTTATGCCCGTAAATTCATCACTTGGGGGTAGGTACTTTGTTATCTATGGTTATCATTTCATGTTACTTAATCAATTCTGCCACATCAATCTGGTTTCGTTTCCCTTTTACTTGCTTGTATCCATGGAAACCAGTATTGAGGATCATAGAAAGAACCCAAGGAAGGCTATTCTTCATGAATTCCTCATGAATCTTATAATTTATCATATTAAATTGAAGGTGTTACCTGATATTCTTAAGCTTTCCACTTGTAAAAAGGGAGGCAGTAATAATGGATATGAAACTAGTGAGTCCGCAGATGAGTGGAAAAGGGACTCTAAGGAAGAAGACTCTATTTATGATGAATCTTCAAAGGATGAGGGTGAGTCTGTTGATGAATCAGAGGACTCAAAATCATGGTCTAAGGGTTATGAAATGAATGTTTAAATGAGGTCATTATTCCTTTGGTGAAAAATAATTTGAAGGGGAAAAAAGGTGTCCTAAGAAGGGAAAGCATGTTATCAAGCAGGGTGTGGATGAGTTGAAAGGTTTGGAGGATTCTCCTATTCTTGTTGTTAAAGGGGTTCAGGGTGATGTTAATGAGGGAAATGAGAAGCCAATGGTAGATATTAGGTAGGACGATGAGGGTTTTGTGAATTCCAAGGCAACTGGTTCTAGCTAGGATGATTTTGAGTCTCATGTTGGTAATAATGTTGAGTAGGTTAAGCAAATTGAAGTTAAGGTTGAGCAGCTTGAAATTTTGTCTAATCTAGATGACATCCCTGAGAAACACCAAGTGAAAGTGGAGGTAATTAAAGTTGAGGACTCCATTGTAGAGGAGGATTTGGAGGGTAAAGATGGGGTTCAGGAGGAACCCAATGAGAATGTTGATATTCTTGTTGTTGAGCCATTCAATTGGGAGGAGATTAATATGGACCTGTTTTATAGAATGGTGGATGATGACACTTGTAACCTACTATCACTTGTGAAATGGATTTTCTCAGAAGTGAAGGAGCTTAATACCAAGCTGAAAATTTGACAAGATGTATGTGTGGCATTAGTGAACTGCAACCAAAGGGAATGGATGATGAGAGGTAAGGTCAAGACGATGAATGTTATTCTTGATAAGCTTGTTGTGGATGTCAATAGACTTGGTAAAAGCCATGAGGAAAGGTTGAATTCTTTGGAAATTATTGTTCAAAGGATCAACAAGGAGAGGTTAGTGAGTATGAAGGAAAGAATGAACAAGATCAACAATGATTTTCAGACTGTGGTTCATATTAGTAATTAGTCTCTGAAAACTAGTGCTAAGGGCTTGTTGGTTTTGAATTACAAATCCATTAAGTGGATTGGTCAATCTTCAGATTTGGGTGATCATGAGGAGGCCATAGATGAGGTTAACCATATGAACCTAGAGGATAAGAATGAAGATATTGGTCCCTGCAAGGAGAAGAATTTGGAGGCTAGTCCCTGCCTACGAGTGAGGAGCAAGACTAAGAAAAGGATAGCTATTTCATTCTAGGATCTTCAGGATGTGGTCAAGATGTAGGATAGGGTCGTTGTTGATAATATGGACTCAACCAAAGTGCTTGATAATATGCTATAGATTTTTTTTGTTTTTTTTGGTTGTTCAGCCTTTATGCTAATGTTTTGCTATTAGGTTGTTGACGAGTTTTCTAGCTTTATCTTTTGTTAGTATTTTTGAATTTTTTGGGTTGTGTGTGTTACTATTTCTTGCTTTTTAGTAGCTTTCCTCTATTGTAAAGTGTTTCAGGGCCCCTTTAAATCCTATTTTTCCTAATAAAAAACACGAGGGGAAATTCATTATGGATTAGGTCAGGTTCTTGTATATCTTCAGGTTATTTGGAAATCTCATAAAAAATCCTAAAACATCCATAAAACATACATCAGAAAACCAAAAAACATCAAAATCCTATACAACTAAAATCCAAAAAATATTCAAAAATTGTAAATTCAAAATCCAAAAAATGTTACCTTGTCAAACGAAGAGTCTCTGAGCTTGAAAATAGGCAAGGCCATCATTGATGTGCCCTCGAGATACCCTAGTTCAATCCTTTAGGAGTATGCCATAATAAATTAACAATCCATCAACTGTTCATATCTCATCATCAATAAGTTGATTCAGTCAAACTATGTGGTCTCTGTGTGTATAACATAAGCAAGGCTAATATTTGATAAGCCCTCAAAGCCCCTAGGATAGTCTTTTAGGTTAGGTTCTTGGTCAAAAACTTGGAAAATAACAAAAACATTTGAAACTTGAAAAACCCCTAAACATTCGAAAAATTCGGAAAAACCTTAAACATTCAAATATCATAAAAGCCCTAAACAACTGGAAAACTCAGAAAACTCCAAAAAAAATTGAGAATCAGGAAAACACAAAAAAATTAGAAAACATTCAAAAGACCTAAAAAACCTCAAATATCTTTGAAAAACAACCCTAAACAACCTCAAATAAAATGAAAACATAAAAATTCACATAAACTCTCAAAAGACCAAAAACAACCTCAAAACATTTTTAAAAGACCAAAAACATTGAAATATTTTTGAAAATACCAAAACCATCCATCCCATTTCGCTTTCACCCACAAAGAAACCTTTCATCCATAATAAATCGAACATCCCCTTCAACCTTTCGTAAAACAAATAGAAAGAAAGTATAACAAGTCGTAAAGAGAGAACTTAAGTGTCAAAATTTAAATTCTAGATCATACGTAAATGAGTCAATGAATTTTTTATCAACGGATTATCACACTTCTCATCCCAATAAAAACACCTAATCAACATATCCTAGGATGTATCCTTCTTGCGATGGGCATCAACATTAGAAATCACCTTAGCTATATTCAAACTTGCAAGAGATATAGATAACATTGACTGTCTGTCTTTGATCTTTTCTTATGATTTATCTCAATGACCCATTCTGAGGACCTCTTGATGATGTCTATCAAAATGATTTAGAGAGAAAGGAATGGAGCATCAATCATTATCTTTCGTTTGTTGTGCTTGTGGGTATTCTTGTAAAATAATCTTGGCACATACTTGCTTAGTCATGTGTAGGGAGGTTGTTTGGAGTAGATTGTTGACTATTGCGTATGTTTTGGTCTAAGATATTCTAAACTTCTAAAATACATTCCAACGAGGTTTTCGTATGACAAGGTGTGAATAAGAACTATCCTATCTATTTGCAGAATCAAAGTCCATAACACTAGATACAATTCCATCCTAGTTATCAATACCATGATTCATCGTGTCTATGTGTTATATCAAAAATAAGGAATAGAAAATCCTAATCCCA
This sequence comes from Sequoiadendron giganteum, assembly GCA_007115665.2. Lineage (NCBI taxonomy): Eukaryota > Viridiplantae > Streptophyta > Pinopsida > Cupressales > Cupressaceae > Sequoiadendron > Sequoiadendron giganteum. The sequence goes on from CM021101.1 coordinate 448,957,936, forward strand.
AGATATGATAAATTCATCATCATCTCTCATCACCATCTCTAATAAAGTCCTGGTGGATCATAGACTTGTTGGAATTTTGAATCAATCTTCAAAATCAAAAGTCAATCATTCATTTTATTCTTCCATCTTCTTTCTACACTAACATGGTATCATGAAAGTCAACAAAAACATCATCAACACACATACATCTTACATCATCACAACATATCATAATACGAAAAATATATTTCACTACGACATCTTATCATTTAGGTTGTGCTGAATAATATAGATTTGTTATTCTAAGCATCTTAACTCGGTGTATTATCATAGCATAAACATACGTTGCACTATCATAGCATAGGTATGAAAATTTGTATAAGAATACCTATCATGAACATTCATATACATCCATATGCATACATCATCATCTCATAAATTGCAGAAAAAATTACACAAAAAGAAATGCATCCATATCATTTTCATAAGAGTAAACATCTACATATCATAGCATCCATCCATTGCATTGCATCCATCTCATAAACATCACATATCACATATTGCATAAATAAAATAAGTGCATCCATTCACATTGCATCCATACATAATCATAAAACATGAAATAAAGTGCACATCATATCGAATCAGTATCATCTCATATATATCTCAAAAATGCCTATCATGGTACAATATCTAGATTAGTGTATGTATATCATCAAAATGTATAATTTACACGAGGCTATTTAAAATCAGTCTATGAGTGTATGTATGTATCAATAATTAGGCTATACAAAATGGTGTCTACAAAATCGAATGAGGTATATCGCTCATTGGCTTTGTCTCTGTGACCTGGCTAGTTTGGCTACCTAATTGAAGTGGAGGCACTAGGCTAAACTTGGCTATGATGCTCAAAATTAGGTTGCTTATAGTGGGGAGGAACATCTCTATAGTACAAGGTCTACCAATATGCTACCTCCTCCCTCACTATCCCGTACAACTGCACAAACACTATCTACCCAACCAACCCCTGAGCCCGATACTATTGTTGAGACATGACCTCTAGCTATTGTCACTAGCTGACCTCGTAAGCTAATTGTACATCCGATGTTTACCTTAGCTATCTCTTGTTGTCTCTCTACTATTAAGCATGGTCTCTCTCAACTATGACTGCTAGAACTTATTGTCAAGCTTGATCTTGCTCAACCATAACCACCTGCAGCTGCTGCTGTAATTGTTGTATCTATGCATCACAAGGATTTGGCCCTAGTGGTGTTTTTTGTTGTATGGGTGGCTGCAATGGTGGTGAAGGTTCACTTGAGACCTTCCATCATGATTTTGGCCATCCTAACCATCCTGTCCTTCGCCTCAACCATCTGGACCTCTACCCTACTCTCTTCCCTACCCATCCTATGGTTGGCCTTGACCTTTTCCTACTCCCCTCCCTCTCGGCCTCCCTTGTGGAGGTATACCTATTGGATCTATTAGTCTAGGAGGGGATACAAACCATGCATCATATGTGGGCATAGTCTGAGCATCTTCCTGCCCCTGATCATAAGGGCCTCACAACCAACTACTTGAATCCCTCGACAACCTCATGGGTTGGGATAATATGTCCCCAAGTAACTCTTGTGTTGATCTCACAAAAATAATCATGTAAGCATCATCAGGCCTGTCCCGCCTCTTGCCAAAATATCTAGCAACTCTATTAGGCAGGTATCTATCAATCATGGTGTTGTCTTGATGCTACATATACCAAGTCTACCGAGCAAAGAATAACTATTGTGCATCATCATACCATGCTAACATATGTAGCCATGGCACCATTGGAACAACGTTATATCATCGATCACTTGACACTAGTAGGGAATGTCGAGCTTCCCTATGTTTTGAAGAGTGATGATTCCTCTATATCTCCACACGAACGGATGATCTGACCCCACATCAGTCATATGGGCAATTGATTAGAGCATAATAATGTGCTACCATACCCATATATGTAGGAGAGTGACCCCTTTACCAATGGCTTTGGTGTCACAATACATGAAGTCATACATATCATGATAAATGGAGGTCAGCATCACTGGCCCCCATGCATACTAGGTCCTCTTGAATAGCATCCTATGCCATGGTAGCCCCCATCTAGGATTGTATTCCTTTCTCTGTTGATCTGGGGCAACCAACCCCAAAATCACTATCGCAATGATCAATTTGAAGGTCGATGCCCGACCTCTATACTTCCAAGTTCAATCTGGGAGTTGACTAGGACAATGGAATCCTAGTCAAGAACCTCATGATAGGCATCATATCTTGCATCGCTGTTGCAAATCACCCACTTGCCATGTATGAAAAATTGGAAAATCCACCATACATCCTCCAATGTCACTGTTGCCTCGCTAGTGGGTAAGTGGAATGATGAGGTCTTGCTATGCCATCGCTCACATAGCGTTGTCATCATCACTAAATGGTTCCACATAATGGGCATGTAGGTGACGTACCACAATTTGATCTCTCCATGGTGCTCATGTCAAAGCTCAGATATATCATCAAGTCTAGACAACATAGTCGACCGGTGTTCACGGGGCATCAAAAGATGGATAACCTCCTACACCCACAAAGTGCACAATGTCAACATATGCAAAAATTGCCTAAGTTTGGAGTTTTTTATCCCTCAAATGATAAAAGTGTTGCTATTTACAAAAGCATCACTATAGTCCAAATTCCAAACAAGGACGCTACATACATTCAAATTCTAAATCATGAGTAGCATTGCTCATCACACTTGTGTCAAAATTTAAAATTTGGAAACCCTAAATCTAAATTACAAATTGGGTAGGTGCATCACTCATCACACCTGCACTGTGATTTGAAATTTGGAAACCCTAATTTCAAATCACAAAATGTGTCTCTCATTATAGTAGCATCGCTAAAAATGAAAATAGCATCACCAATTCTCAAAATGGGATCACAATATAGCAACGTCATCCTAACCTACATTTCAAAGTATAATAAATGCACTTAAAAGTCAAAATTCAAGCCAAGTTTTGAATCACATAACATTGGTCCTACGCCTAGAGGCCCCTAGTACTCTCTAACCCGATCAAAAATGTGTCATGGGAGCACTCGTTGTGCCATTTCGTCAAGAGGTCAAATCTCAAATCACAAGAATTCTCTAAGGTGTGAATGCACAAATGAATTGAAAGTAACCTTTCATCACCTATTTATGCCTAAAAATTAGGGTTTTTGTCCTAATTTAACCATGCAGCTAGGGTTTTTCACCAATTTCACCAATCATGCCAAATTGAAGCTTACTTTGCACCATTTTTCACGTTTTTGGCATGTTTCTTGCATCCTGAGGCCTTTTTTGACCCTTGGGGCAACATTTAACCTTTGTTGAGAAATCAACCCAATATTCAAAAAAATTGCCTGATTTTTTGAGGGGGTAGGGAATAAACTTATTCCTTTTATTGGGGCAATAGTGGGGCATCCAAAAAAACATATTTTTTTTTAATTTTATTGATCTAAGTAGCAGTTTAATCTGAAAAAGTATTAGTCTTTAAACAAACATAACATGTACCTTGCTTCAAAGAGGAGAAAAATATAGACACGTAAAAATGTCTTGAATGATATCATGCACTCAAATTAGGTATACTAACACCGTTTCATCCTCAAACCCATCCTCTTTTCGCTTAATTAATTAAATTAGCCTAGCTATTTAATTAATTATGTCATTTTTCATCCATTAACCTAATTAATCTAATATGGTTAATTCACCCCCTTCCATGCTAACATTTCATCTTATTAAATTAAATACATCAAGTTATTTAATTTAAATCCCTAGGTCTTCTTATTTAATTAAATAACTCTAAGTTATTTAATTAAATATCATTTCACTTTCCCCCTTTTCATTAAATCATTTATTTAATGAATATAATGAAATTACCCTAATTGACATAATTAAAAAAAAAGTTAATTATCAATTACTAATTAATATAATTCCCCCACACTTGCAAGGGAATATTCCATATTCCTCCTTTGCACATTCCCCAAAAAGAGAATATTCTCATGGAATATCTCTTCCCCTTTTGTACATTAAAATTTTGTTTTAATTTGCTAAATGTCTAATTTTCCTCACCCATGAGAATATTCCAAATAATATTCTCTCTTCACTCATTGAAAAATAAAATATTCTCCCTCATAAAAAACTTACAAGACTTCTTGTGTAAGTTAACTTATAAAACTTCTTGTGCAAGATTTGAATGTGTGTTTGTTTGGAAGAATATGAGCCCTTGATTCTTTCCTTAATCCATGTGATCACTGATTCTCATCCATTGATGATAATCTATAATCCATGTTTCATCTGTCCTTCATTTTTGACCATTGATTAACCTTTTTAATCTTAACCCTTCATTTCTCATTTTCTCTCCTATTAATAGGTCACTATTTGGAGACAAATGGATCCATCTTTTAACAACAAACTTATGTTGTTAAAATCACTTGCACTTGCACTCATATTTAGCACTCATTTAGCATCATTTTACTTTTATATTAGCTTAGCTTCCATTAATTGCTTCCATGGTAAGATAGATGTGTCCATTTAGCTTATTTGGTAATTAGGGTTTCAATCTTTTTAGCTTAAACTCCATTTAAATTAGCTTTGCATACATCCATATCAATCATATTAGCACAAATCATGTTAAATAGCTTGCACCATGTTCATTTAGCTTTAAATCATGTTTTCATACCCATCTATCATCGGTTTTGTCACTTCTCTTCAATAGAATTGATCAAAATAGGCTCATTATCCACAAGAATGGGAAAGGGTCACCATTCCACATCAATGCGACACCACTCTCTCAATAGGATAAGTTTCAATGGATTAGAATAGGTGTTTCTAAAGCTTTCATAGTTTAATATGTTAAGTTTTAATGGATTCCTAGTTTAGTTTTTATTGATTGATCTTATTGGGATTGATATTTAGTGGCTTGAATATGCTTTGTATCCTCATGGATCAAGTGTAGTCAGTCCATACTAATTCATCAATCACAATACTACTTACAATAAATTCATGAAAATATATAAAATAATTTTTAACCGCTACTTCTATCCTAGGAATATCTTTGCATGCATACTATAGTTATTATGAATTAATCCTAGCCACTAAAAATAATATAAAATAGATAAAATATCAATTAAACTAATAATTGAGTTTATTCTGAAATCAAATAAAACTACTATCCAAAGTCTTTTTTTTGCATGAGAGGAAATCTAAGAATTGTAGACACTGAAAAATGTCCTAAAATCTACGAGCAACATTTTCCTTAGTCGTCATCCTCTAATAATTGAATAATTTTAATTATTTAATTAATTCACTTTCTAATCTCTATTTTATCCTGATCAATTAAAATAAATTAATTGTGTCACTAAAACCTCTTTCTTCAATACTTAAATAAATCATTATTTATTTAATTATTTATCTTTCATCACATGCCTATAATCATATAATAATAATTATTTGACCTTTTATTCTTTTATAATTAAATAATTGATGAAATTATTTATTTTATGTGTCATTCTTCTCCTTTAAATAATTAATCCAAATCAATTATCCATATTTAATTTCTATCTCCTCCTTTAATTAAATTTATGAATTTAATTAAATCTCCTTTTTCATTTCCTCCAAATAAATAATTTAAAATAAATTATTTATTTGCCACTTGTCATCCTCCTCCATTTTCGAATAAATAATTTAAAATAAATTATTTATCCCTCCATTTTGGTTAAAGATACCTTGTCATTATTTCATGTTATAGCCTGCATGTCCTGCATGTCTGTCATAGTTGTCGGGTGTCATAGCCATCAACATCATATCTTTTCCATGCATGGCATATTTTGGTTGCATCAATTTTCAACCGTAGATCTTGACATCTTTCCAGATTCTTGATCTTGACCTTCCATTTCATAACCTCCCTCTCATAAATCCTCATCTATTGATTTTAGAATCTTTCTAGAAGATCAATCTCGTCCATCCATTCGAATGGTTGTCTATAAAAGCAACCTTTCTCCTCCATTTTTGATTTAACAACCATTATCTCCAATATTATTGCTTACTATTTGTAAGTATTTGCACAACTTCATCAACAAATCTGAGGGAAAAGATTGCATAAGAAGGAGAGACAAGAGAAGTAATCAACCATAATGGGGAGTGTTTCATTTAATTGTTTTTAGTTTATTGCTCTCTTTTATTTGTATTCTCTTATTTGGATTGAGATTTTAGCTTAGATTTGTCTTGGCTGTCACTTAGTCTATGCTATTTTATTTTCTCCATCTTACATTGGTGAACCCGAAGCAAATCTTATAATTTTGTAGAGAAATTTGTTTGTTTTCTAGTTTATTTTTGTTGTTTTGCAAGTTACATCCAAGAATTCATACGAAATCCTGTTATTTTCTTTTGAGCACAAAAAAATGGGCACATAAAATATTTAAAAATTATTATCTGGGTTTTGTAGGCCTCTCTCCTATTTTTCTGGAACATCAAACGGTTTAAAATTTCGTTAAGATTTGAAAAAGTTATGGCTGTTTTAGTATTTGTTGTTTTTTAAATTTAACTATTAAAACCCGCGTTTTCTTTTGCCTCTAACATTTTCTTCATGCGAGATCTTGAAAAAATACTTTCTGGGTTTTGAAGGGTTGAGTTTTAGCTTTCCATGGATACAAACACTTTAAAATTTTGTTAAATTTTGAGAAATTTATTGCAATTTCAATTTTTTGTTATCATTAAACTTTTCTTTTGAGTTACTAATTTCTTGTTTTTAGCATGTGGCACAACTTGGATGGAGTCTAAAAATTGTTTCTTTAGAAACAAAAATCGAGCTTTTCATTTTTTTAGGCATAATCAATTTTATTTTCTTTCAACAACTACAACAAATTTCATGCACACTTATTGGTTAAAATGAGCATGCATTTCATGTCATGAGATTAAAATGAACACAATTTGCATGCACACTCATTGGTTAAAATGAACATGCATTTCATGTCATTGGCTTAAAATGAACTTTGTTTGTTTCACATCAAGCTAAAATTTTAAAATAAACAAAGTGTCTCATGTGTCCTCACATTATTATTTGGTAATTAAAATTTACAAGTGTCTTCAATTCTGTGTCACCCTTTGATGCAATAATCGAAGTATCATCTCCCCTTCCACATTCATGCAATCTAGGTGTAAGAGAAATGGTTATTGCCTTTATAAATTAGGCCTTCCTTGGTGGGAAAAAGTACTCACCCCAAGGTGACTCAAATCGACAATGAAGCTCTTTGGCCAAGCTACCCCTGACCAGTATATAAATGTGAATCCTAAGGGAAAGTCGAAGATTACGAGTGCAGATGTGTCATACGGACCAAGTAGTACTCCCCAAAACCCTATTGAGCGTAACCTCTTCAAGATGGAGTTCCTCCTAAATGGAGCTTAATCTTGTGCCCCATGTATGGCCACTCGAACGGGGGTCCCGAACTAAAGGCCTTTGTGTAGTTACCAAAATCTTTTTATTTGCTAGCGCAACAATAGTCATTGTGAAGGCATCCACATTCTTGCAGTTCTTAGTAGAGGTGATCAACCTACCATGGGAGTTTTATGGGGGTTGGAAGATTAGTTGGCCTGAGAAGTGAGTGCAATGTAAGGGGGAGCCCGTGCGGCCAAGCTTCTGGATTCACACACTAAGAATAAATGCGGTTGGAGAAACCCACATGGAATCAAGCAAATATTATCCTTACCTAACATAGGATTGTGCTTATCTTTATTGTGCTTGGTCAAGGACAAAATATTGTGTTTTCTCAAACATTCAAACAAACAAACACCATTACACAAATTTGGAAACACATATTCCATTTGAAACAATTCCAAATTTTGTAGTCTAAAACCCAAGACCAAACTTGTCCAATTTGATATCAAACAACCTCTAACGAAAACCAAAAAGAAAATTGCTCAAATATTCCATTAGTGACTTCTTTAGTTTGCATTTACCCATAGGTTCGTCCTTGCATATCATATCCTTGGTAATAGGGTCATTATCATTCCACCATTCCTTAATCTTGGTCTTAGTTACATTGGCACTTTGCATCCTTATATCCTTGAAAATCACAAAAAAATAGCATAGTTTCATATCCATTTTGCATTGGAACCTTGCATTGTCATCCAAAGGTCACAATTTTTGTATGGTCCTCACTAATTTTTCCTTATCCATCCTAATCTAAATTCATGATCATGTCTTCACTCTACCTTGATCTTCTTCATAGTCAAGCTGAATACCAATCAATCCTCAATCGTCAATACCAACCACTCACATACCCTTCTTACCAACAATCCATAAGCTTTAGTCCTTCATCCATCTACCCTCACTATCAAGAGTCCCTTAGCACAATCCATGCCATTGATCCACAACAAATGTCCATTAGTCATCCCTATCCTAACTTTGACAAGGGAAACCAACCTTCCACTAGTCCATTCCAACCCTCCACATCCTATCATAATCCATCATCTATTAGTCCATTCCAATCCTCCACATATTATCCTAGTCCATCATCCACTAGCCCATTTCCATCCACCCCATCCCAAGCTACATTTGGTCATGAAAATATATTTGGTCAAGGTCTCCAAAACCACATCACATTGCCTACACCTTGGGATACATGTTAAAATAAAAGTCCAAAGGATGACATCATAGCTTCACCTTCATGTCAAGATCAAAGTAGTCCATCCCATGACCCCATCCTTAAGTCCATCCAAGAAGTACTTCTAGATAATCATGGCATCCAAAATACACCTATTCTTGCTCAAGAGTCTATTCACAACCATGTTGTCTAAGATACACCTATTTTTGACCAAGATCCTACCATTGAACAAGAAATCCAAAATGATCCTCTCATCAACCTTTATACCATCCATGACCAAACATTTGAAGATGGTCCTATCCAAACTCCAAACACCTCCATTTCCCAAAATGATACACTTTCCTCCTTTGGACACATAGATAATCAAATGAATGATATGGATAACATCAAAGAAGAGCATAAAGCAGTTATTATTGATCAAGTCAAAGGAGAACACAAAGAAGCTACTATGGATCAAGTCAAAGAAGAAGATACAAAATCTACCACAAATCAAATTGACATCCCAAATGATCAAGAAGAAACAAGCATGATGAATGATAAATCCAAAATATCCTATCAAATAGGATCATCCACCTTTGTCAAAGTAGGCTTTCTTACAGATGAGAAAATTTCAAGTAATGGTTTCCAACTAAATAGTGATGGGTTTGCATCTTGCTTTCAAAGTAAAAAATACCCCATCGCAAATAGAATATTTTAGAGCATGTAGTATAAAGGAAGAGGACTAGGCCTACATGAGCAAGGTATTATAGAACCTGTAAAATTTTATGCAAATCCTAGACATCAAGGTCTTGGTTATTCTTTAATTAGAAAATTAAATGATGTTAGTGGTTCCTCCTCGATATTGGAGGCAACTTTATCTGATACAAACATCACAATGGGGGCCATGAGTAGTCCTTGTCATAAGGTTGCTTCCAAATCTCCTTCCATCCATACCATAAACCATCATTCCAACATGAATAAATCTTCCATTTGGAACCAACAAAAAGAAAATTATTATAAATCCAAAGTTTAAAATAAAATTGTGAAGGCCATTGAATCAAACAAAAATGCAAGTGGACAAATAAAGTTAAAATGGATTCCAAAGAAAATTGCGCCAAGCAAAGAAAACATTCCAAATTTAAAAGTCAATCAAAATATGGAGCCACAAGAAAAGAGGACTCCCACATATAGTAAATGTCCACCTCCTTCAAAATTGTCATCAAGAAAGGCATATAAAAATGTTGGTTCCAAATTCTATCCCAATCAAAATTCCAAACTCCATCATCCACCATTCCAAGTTTGGAAAATAAAAACTGCTACATCCAAACGTCCAAATAATCTTTCCATGGCTACCACATCCATCATTCCAAAAATTATACCTCACGAATTCGTCGCATCTTGGTAGCAACTCTTTATCATAAGGACTCTCATGGTACTCTATCACAATGTTCTCATTTCGATAAGGCCAAACCTAGTATCAGAGAGGATCACAATGACATCGATCAGTTGTATGCAAGTGTTATGATCCTAACAAGACAACTACTCCATCAAGGTCACTATTGGCATATCATGACATCGGTATTTGCATCAACACCATCAAAGGATTTAGAACAATCAACGATCATATAGAACATCAAATTGATATTAAAAAAAAATAAAAAAATTGTCACCTTGATGAAAACTTGGCAAATAGGCATCTTGTGTGACATCAAAAAAAGAAAAAAAATCAGACAAATAGTAAAGAGAAATAATTCATCCAAAAGTGAAAACCACTTCGATGGTGCTTTGGATAAGTACCATGGTGAAAACCTGGAAAACAGGCATCATGTGTAGTCAGTCTATGCTCCTTCATCTATTGTCACTCCATCTGGTCTTTCATCCATTCACTCCCATTCCTCATCCATAATAAAACTTTTTCATCCTTCCCATGGCCTAAAAACCACCGACGTTTAGCATCCTTCGCTTTCATATCCACTTGTCGCATTCACTGCTTCCCCTCGCGCCTAGTAAATTGGTCCTATAGTTGTTCACCCGGAGGGAACCTGCCTCCAGTTAGGCAAGCCCAGAGAAATCTTACCAAAAGGCCAACTATAGTTCCCAATTAATCTATAATTATAATGGGGGGTGAGGGGGCCCCGAAGCTATAAGGCTAGGCCAGGGAACATTATTTCAAATTACCCCTGCTCCGAGGAATCATCGCATCTTTTCAACTACCTTTCGAACCCCCAGGCAATACTTGACTAGGGGCAATTCCTTGACTTGAATCTTCATGGGAAATAATACATGGCATCAACCCTTTAAAACCTTCAAAATCCATAAAAATCATAAAATGTCTTGAAAAAATTCAAAAAAATCATAAAATGTCCTGAAAAAATCCAAAAAAATCAAAAAATTTCAAAATCCAAAAAAATCATAAAATCCTCAAAATCCAAAAATATCAGAAAAATTGAAAACTCTGAAAACAAAAATAAAAAAATAGTTTGAATCTAAGTCTGAGTCTGAATTGATTTTGTTAGAGTGGTCGAACTACGTTGCCTCTGCGCGTTTTCTACGTAGGCAAGGCTCATCTTAAATGAGCCCCTGAGGCATTAGGTAAGTCCCTTTAGGTTGTCCAAGTACAATCATGACTCAGTATTTTATCGAATAAGACAAAGTCAAGTTGAATTGAACTATGAGGTCTATGTGCATTGCTATGTAGGCAAGGCCATCTATCGATGGGCCCCCAAGGCCCCCTAGGTCAAGTCATTTAGGGTTCGCTGAGTCAGGTCATGTCCTTGGTCTAGAAGTAATCATCATTCAATAACCAAAACAACAAACAAATGAAATCTTTCATCAATTGATTATCTTATCATCCATCAACCTGGTCATTTGGATGGAATGGGGTATTATGTCATTTTTCTCATTCGGTATTATCTCTTTTCTTTTATTAGAATGTGTCCTTCTTGGGATTAGACTTTCTCGACCTGGTCATTCACCTTAAGTAGGATGTGTCCTTCTTGCAGTTAGGTGTCTTTTCAACACTTGTCACTTGGTCAACTTTATCAGATGTTTCCTCTGACTCAAGCAGGATGTGTCCTTCCTCTGGTTGGGTATTATCACATCACTTGGTCATATTCATCAATCTTCGCCAAACAAATGATCAATCTTTTTCAACCTAATGATCAAATCAATTTTTCAGCTTTTGTCAATTTGTTAATCAATCTTTGTCAATCTATCAATCAGATCAATTTGTCATCTTTATCAATTAACTTTGTCATCAACTTCATCAATCAATATTTCCTTCATCATGATGCGTCCTTCCTGAGGCTAGGCTTCATCAATCAAATCATTTTTTCAATCCTTGTCAACCTATCAATCAACTCGGTCATCTTGATGAACCTAATCAACCAATCAAATAATCATCATTATCACTGGAAAACACTATCTTGGCAAACACTCTGTTGGTCTGGATTTTCTTATCTTTTCGATTGGTTTTGGTTCGTGTTACTAGTCTCCTCGAGGATGTCCTATCAATAGATTTAGAGGGACGATGATGGATCATGGCCTATTTTCTTTGTTTGCTACCTGTGGTTTGTCTTGGAAAAAAGGCTGGGACAATCGGGTCCCTAGTATGAGCTGGGGCATTCCTTGTCTTTTTGACTATTTATCTCTCCCAAATGGTCACCTTGTACACCTTGGTTTGTCATACCATGGTGTTTGTGGTCCATTTGTGAATTTTTTGACACCCAATGATGATAAATATAAAAATGTAAGCATGAAAGTTGGTTCCCTTATCATTTCCTATCTATCTTCTTTCCCCTTTTCATGTTAACATCCATCTCCTTCATGCTAACATTTCTTCTATTCTTCATCCTCTAGTCTTATCTTCCATTTCGAGAGCATATTTGTATTCTTTGAACCCGCATGTCCTCTCGAGAGGGCATACCACAACCCTCTTGGTCATCCTTCCCCTTTCTCTTTACACTGGGGCATATTTCAGAATTAAATTTCTTTGACACAACGCGATGAACTCCATTATGTCAAAGAAGGGCAAAATGTAGACATTGAAAAATGTCCTAAAGTCTACGAGCAACATTTTTCCTTAGTCATCATCCTCTAATAATTAAATAATTTTAATTATTTAATTATTCCTGATCATATTCCTTTATTAATTAAATAATTATTTAATTAATTCACTTTCTAATCTCTATTCTATCCCGATCAATTAAAATAAATTAATTGTGTCACTAATACCTCTTTCTTCAATAATTAAATAAATAATTATTTATTTAATTATTTATCTTTCATCACATGTCTATAGTCAGATAATAATAATTATTTGACCTTTTATTCTTCTACAATTAAATAATTGATGAAATTATTTATTTATGTATTATTCTTCTCCTTTAAATAATTGATCCAAATCAATTATCCATATTTAATTTCTATCTCCTCCTTTAATTAAATCTATGAATTTAATTAAATCTCCTTTTTCATTTCCTCCAAATAAATAATTTATTTGCCACTTGTCATCCTCCATTTTCAAATAAATTATTTTAAATAAATTATTTATCCCTCCGTTTTGGTCAAAGATCCCTTGTCATCATTTCATGTCATAGCCTGCATGTTCTGCATGTCTGTCATAGTCGTTGGGCATCATAGCCATCGGCACCATATCTTTTCCATGCATGGCATATTCTGGTTGCATCAATTTTCAACTGTAGATCTTGGCATCTTTCCATAAACTCGATCTTGGTCTTCCATTTCATAACCTCCCTCTCATGAATCCTCATCCATTGATCTTAGAATCTTTCTAGAAGATCAATCTCATCCATCCATTCGAATGGTTGTCTATAAAATCAACCTTTCTCCTCCATTTTTGATTTAATAGCCATTATCTCCAACTTTGTTGCTTACTATTTGCAGGTATTTGCACAACTTCATCAAAAAATCTGAGGGAAAAGATTGCATAAGAAGAAGAAGGAGAGATAAGAGAAGTAATCAACCATAATGGGGAGTGTTTCATTTACTTGTTTTTAGTTTATTGCTCTCTTTTATTTGTATTCTCTTATTTGGATTGGGATTTTAGCTTAGATTTGTGTTGGTTGTCACTTAGTCTATGCTATTTTATTTTCCCCATCTTACAAGAATAGATTTCCCTTGACAATAGAAAGTTTCCAAAATAGATATTAAATTTAGTTGAGTAGACTAAAATAGTGATAGCTAAAAAGCTACTCAACCTTTGCACTAAAATTTCTTGTTAAAATATTCTATAAATTTTAAAGAATTAATTTACTTTGGCTTTCTCATGGTGCTATCATTGAATTTAAATGCACAATATGGGCTTGAAGAGTCAACTCTACTTTGGAAATTAGTTTCTTAAATCCCTCTAAATATTTCTCTACTTTTTTGAAATTTATGTAGTCAAGATCTAGGGTCTTATCAAATTACTTGACTTTGCAACTTAACCACACTTCCACACATGAACTCAACATGCTTTATTTTCTTCTTATAAATTAATCACAACAAGATTTTTCAATGCTTACAAAAAAAAAATTACCATTAACAAGTTAAATGTTTTCCTTCTTCCTCTTTAAAGGATTTTTTTCCTTCCCAAAGGCTCCCTAAAAAATTACAATACCCTTCTTTTACATTTTAATCTTTTGAAGAAGTTAAAAAATTCCAAGAGCTAATAGTTACAAGAACTGAATTATTGTAGAAATAAAAAATTCAGTAGCAAGTGGAAGCTCTACAAACCAATAGCAAGTGGAAGTTTCACAAACCAATAGCAAGTGGTAGCTCTACAAACCAATAGCAAGTGGCAACTCTGCAAACCAATTGAAAGTGGAAATTTTACATTTTTAGTTGGCCAATAGAAGTTTGCAATATGTAGCATAGTTCACAAATGAATTCTCACAATATGTACACGATGGAATTATCATTACCTCATGCTTACATCATCTTTTGGAAAGGAACCATCATCCCTGTTGATTTCATTCTTACATCATGTTGAAATCATCACCAAAATTGTTCATCTAAACCAATTGATTAAACTTTAAGTGGTTAGTTCACTTGAGTTTATACACATATCTTGATGGGAACGAGATACCCACAAACTAGTTGGAAGTGAAATTCTTGAAAGAGTCAGATGGGAAAGAAATTCCCATATATCTAGTTAACCCTAAGGTTCTTGAGAGTATGGAGAAACTAACCGGTACCAATAATGTGGGTAAATGCATTGTAAACAGTTGTAAATGGTCCAATTCAACAATAAATATTTGTAAAATTTTGGTAACAAACCAAAAACCCGTAAAGCCATAACATAGCCAATTTTCTCCCAATCCTCACCAAATTTAAATTGTAGATAATAATTAAACTCTTCTACAAGGTGATATCATTAATTTAGCCAAATTATCTTTTAAAATCCTCCTAAACAAACAACTCAAAAATTAATTACATAATAAAAATAAAAGGAAAAGTAAAAATCAAAATTGGAAATATTTTTGGGTGATAATTGATTTCTCGTGGAACTATAAGCTCTTGCATAAGACACACTAGGTAATAATTTTGTGACCATGGGATCACAAAATGGAATTGATTGATTGAATCACCCTTCCAATTTGTAAACAACTTGGAAAAAAATCCACCATTAGAACATGTACCTTGCAATACTTCTTTATTTTCCTCTTTCAACATTTAGCTAGAAAAAATCCCTTCTTCCTTTGCCTAATTTTATCCTCTGCCTAATTTTATCCTCACTTCTCCTTTCTCTTGTGGACCTATGTCTACAATTGATTGACATAATCCAATTGTGTTTTCCTATCTTTCCCTCTATTGTGGGATTGAACCCACAAAAATCCCTTCCCCTTCAACAAAATCCTTCTTCCTACTCCATCTCATTTGTACCATTCCCTACAACACTTGAATACAAATATGTACTAACAACATTATGGAAATTGAATATTTCTATCTGTACTTTGTCTTTGCATTCTTTTACCTTCACCACCATCTTCTCATCAATCTCTTCTTCTCTCTCAACATAATCTACCATGATAGCCTTCAAATAGAAAACTTCTCCTATGCTAGTCTCCTCTTGTTCATATTCCTATTTTGTAGTCATCTCTCTTTCCATTCTCACTTCCTCATTTGCATACATCTCATCATAATTCTCTATTGCAACATCTCCTTCATCACCCTCAACTATAATTTTCCTCTTAATTATTTTCTAGTTCAATCTCATTATTTTTTCTTTTACCATCTCATCCTCTAAAGGATACTTGGCTAATTATACAACATCATTCTCCATGTCCTCCATTCCTTCAACAAGAAATTTAATTGCTACTACAATATCCTCTTTTTCTTATTTTTCATCCTTATTTCATGCACAAACAATGTCACTTAACAAAAAAATATCATCAAAAGGATAGTAGGACTCAACTTTACCAATTTTATTTTCTTTTTTTTATTCTGCTCCATGGTATTTAATATTTTGGAAACCTTTGCACACCTTTTCTAAAATATCTCCTAACTCTCTTCTAAAATTTTTTCTCTTCTCTCAATAAAATAAATTATTAAAGCCTTCCCCAAGGATAAACTCATACTCTTCCTCTTTCTTGAAATATTTACACACACCTTCAGGTACTCATCAACTCACAATTTTTTTATAGGATACACTCTCTATCCTTACATATCCTCTCTCATTCTTGCATTAAAAATCTCTCTCTCACACTTATCCTCTACCCAATAGAAATCCTATAAGATAGATCTCTTACAACTTCCTCTAACCACTTTTGACATTGTGGAGGAAGCCTATGAACTTTCTACCCAACTTCAATCTTTGTTGAAGGACAACCAATACAATCTCATCCCATCAATCTATATGTAGTTACAAGAATCCTTCAAACTCACAATAAAATATTAGAGCTATTCAAACACTATCACCCACATGATTTCTCTTACAACTTATCTCATCACACTTTTCTCAACTCATTCCCAACACAAACCTCACTTTGATACCATCTGATGTAGTCAAGGTTAGGGGGTCTTATCTATTAGAATTTTGAATAACACGAGACACGAGATCAAACAATGAACACAAAAACCTTCCACGCAAGAGAGCTAAAAACAATAATCTGTTATATCCTCAACTAGAAAAACTTAAAAAATGAAAATATTGCTTGAACCTCAAGAGAGATAATACAATGAGGGAGAGTGCTTTATAAGAGAAACCCTAAATGATAAAGGGATTAGATCATGACAAGTGTCATCATCCTATGTGATGAGATACAATGATCTAATAATAGCTCACTCCAATTAACATAAAAAAATACTCCTAATTTTAGCTTAAGTGCATGAAATGAATTATCTTAATAATTATTTAAAAATCAATTAATTATTAGCTAATGTATAATTACTCTGACACCCCCTTGAAGTGAAAACTTAGAGAGTAGCTAAAAACCATAAAAAGTGAATGCATAACAAATAAAGAATGCATGATGGGTTCCAACAAACAAGTCTTGATGAGGTACCCATGCACAAATAATCTAATCTCTCACAACTGAAGAAAATGAGAAAAACTCATGGTAAAAATCCTCTCCAAAAGAGAGAAAGGTGAATGAAGGACTAATAATCCTCCAAAGCACATTCCCCAAAAAGAATAGGAGCACGAATAACATATTTTAAACATGAAGAAACTATAGAAAACTATTGAATGATAACTAATAGAGTATTGAAATGAAGAACCTCCTTTGAAAGAGATGATTATTTGGATCAAGAAGATAATATTTTGTATGAGTTCCCCCAATGATACTAATCCAATCAAATGACAAAAAAAGGAAAAAATCTAGCAATCAAAGATACAGATGGAACACGAATCTACATGAGTGATACCCAACCATGCAAGATGCAAGTCAAAAATATAGGTACCAATAGTAAAGAAAACTAATCAAGTAATAATGGAAGGTTTCCTCATGGTGCATGAACGTAAGAGTTTGTATATGATAAGTGCTCCATTTCATTGAAATGCATGGGTAACCAGCCATGCTCCATCTGTTCAGTACATAGGAATAAGAAATAGATACATAGATCACTCTAAAAATGAAATAAAGGAAGAATTAGCACCAATAGTAGAAGCCCCCCATATTGTGGACAAGGGAGAGCCAAGATAGGTCCACTAAAACTATGTTTCACCAATAATTTCATGAAGGAGAACTAAGAACATTTGAAGATGCACATGAAAGTACCCATAACTTAAAAAGGGTGTGTAAACAAGAAACACATGTATGAGACATGAATCACTAGGATTTGATGTTTTCATGGAAGGTAAACTCAATCAAAACAAGGGTGTGATGGAAAATAAAAGTCCTACACAACCCTCCATGTCACTTATAAGATAGTGTGAGTACAAAAAGGCACAATAAGATGTACAAAATCCCCAAGAAGCATGTACAATAGTGGCACTTTATCTTAGTGCATCTACAAAAGTGAAAGTACATACAAAATATTTCCATAATGCCCAAATAGGATGAAATTATAAAAATACATGTAGAATATCCTAAAAAATTCATCCCATGCAAACAAAAAAGTTCTATAAGCTAAAGCATCCAAGTAACTCACCAAAATGTGAAAACACAAAAAATTGAATAAAATATACCTAGAGAAATTATGGAAAATATGCATGGATGGGTGTGAATATCTCTACAAGAAATTTCCACCACAAGAATCATGATAAATGGTTCAAAAGTTATGAGCTCGAGAGAGAAATTTTTTTTGACTTTGACAGGCTATAGAATGCACCAGAAGAAAAATCTAATGAAGAGAACTACACCACTAAAATTTCTTGAAATTATTTCTTTGATGATATCTTGTTTGCCCAATTTTGACCTTATATGAAAAATTTATGGTTGATTTACAAAAATAGGTTAAAAATGGAAAAAACCTTGGTTGGTGGCTAGTGGGTGATGACCTGGCAGTGATTGGGTGGCACTAGAAATGACATCATCTTGTTGAAAAAATGTGTAGATCACCAAAAAGCCTAGGCTCACTTGAAAATTGCCTAGTTCCCCAAAAAGCTAGAAAGTGGTTGGAAAATGACATAAAAGGCTAGAAAATGATGCAAGAGGCTTGAAAAATTACAAAAAATATAGCATGCAATTGTGCAAAGAGGGTACAACTGTATGGATTTTTATTCCTCAAAAATGTGTAACCAAAAAATCACCTAATTTTTTTGCTTGGATTTTGGAAAAAAATAATTGACCTTTAGGTTTTGGCCACTTCGCATGCAATGGCAAGGTTTGTTTGACACCAAAGTGCATCAATTTTTTTCCAAAATCCAAAATTTTCAAAAAAATCAATGAAGATTTATATTTTCTCCTGTAACCCTAGTTGAGAAAAAAACTCAAAAATTAAGAAGGGGTTCGTTAAATCCATGCTTTGATACCATGTTAGAATTGTGAATAATACAAGACATAGGATCAAACAACAAACAAAAACACTTTCCACACAAGTGAGCTGCAAACAATAAATTGCTATATCCTCAACTACAAAAACTTATAAAATGAAAAGCTTGCTTCAACCTCAAGAGAGACAATACAATGAGGGAGAGTTCTTTATAAGAGAAACCCTAAATGATAAAGGGATTAGATCATGACAAGTGTCATCATCCCATGTGATGAGACAAAATGATCTAATAATATCTCACTCCAATTTATAAAAAAAAATACTCTTAAGTTTAGCTTAAGTGCATGAAATGAATTAGCTTAATGATTAACTAAAGATTAATTAATTAATAGCTAATGCATGATTAATCTAAAATTATAAAACTACTTGACCTTGCATCCTAACCATACTTCCACACACAAATTCAAATACATGCTTTATTTTATTCTTATAAGTTTATTACAATAGGTTTTTGTGGAGTTTAAAAAACAAACATCACTATTAACAAGTTATAAATTTGGCCTTTTTCCTTTTCAAAGACTCTTTTCCCTATCATAACCCCTAGTCAACCACACAAGGGTAAGGCTTACCTCCCATGATAAAAAAAAATATTAACTCTAAGCCAACTAGGTGGTGATCTAGCGAAAAGGTGTGACCCAATTAATACTTGTAATCATGCCTTAAAAAGCAACGATTATACATAGTCAAGGGTTGCGACCTATAATTGAATGTCATGGTTGTCTGTGTTATTGTTTTAAGAACAGATATACAAAAATGAAAGCAAACAGAAAATGCAACATAAGAGACAATGAACACAACCAAGTACCCTGGGAAAACCCTCCAACATGAGGGGGAAAAACCCAGCAATTATCTCTTTTATATATTGTAGGAATAGGAGCAGAAATCTGCTTTACAATACAGGCCCAACACATAGGCTAATTTGATACAATGAATAATAGCACCTCTCCTAGATGCCAAAGATACAAATGAATATGTTCTTCCTTGAAATCGGTCTGCTGCTGAAGTGCGACCTCCTTCTATGAATGCGAATCTTCTTCATGAACTTGATTGAGATGGATGATTATAATGACAAAGTGACCTTGCCTTTATACAAGTGAGGCACCTCTTCAGTTAGGTCGGCTCACATAAAAGAATCACAATAAACATAATAAACATAATAAAGTCGGCCCTTTGCATTTATATTATTTGTTTGATATAAATTAAATAGCCGAATGGCTATACATTTAATTTGCTTTCTTCTTGGAATGGGTGCACTGGAAGAAGCAGACCTAAGCTGCTTATAACATCAACACTCCCTCTTAGCTAGGGATGATACTTCCACCTGCACAAAACACATCATCTCAATGTGAAAACAAAATAAGATATCACCTCATTGTGATACCAACCATTATGGCTACCTCCATAGATGGTATGAACAAGTGCTCATCTCTTAATGTGATGTTGTCACCTCAACGTGACTTTCACCATGGCTCTCCCAGAGAGTGATACATAAACACAAATAAATCATCACGAATTCCCTCACGTGATGCTGTCATGGAGTCACACACATGACATCCACCATAGCTCTCCCAGAGGGTGGAAACAAGGGATTTCACCTCAAATCTCTCTCAATAGAGAATTGCATTATCAAGGGCTTACACCTCAACTCTCTCTCAACAGAGAATTGCATTATCAAGGGCTTGCACCTCAACTCTGTCTCAACAGAGAATTGCATTATCAAGGGCTTGCACCTCAACTCTCTCTCAACAGAGAGTTGCATTATCAAGGGCTTTCACCTCGAACTTCTCTCAAAGAAGAACTCATTAAACAAAGGAACATTGATACTGAGACTCCCTCTCGATCCTGGCTTCAGAGATTGCAAAGAAGACTTCTGGAGATGTACTCCCTCTAGCCATCAACTCAGTCCCTCTAGTGTTTACTCCCTCTTGATCATTTCTTTGGTTGACATGACTTCTTCACAAGATGCCTCAAGCTTTTCATCACTAAGTAATCTCTTATCATCTTCTTCCCCCTAAACCTGTCCAGGAAGCATTTTAGATAGAGATCACTAACAGTCCATAATTATCCAAAGAAATATCAAGATTAGAATCGAACAAGTTATATCATGAATGAAATTTTTTTTATTTTTTTTCAAAGATCTTATGCTAGTGAACACAATCACAATTCAAGAGAATCTACTATCTCTCTTAATTACAAGATCCAAAGAATAAATAAATGATATAACTCAGCAACCAATGAATACTTATCTTTTTAACTATTCCGATAGGTCCAAATGCTGGACATAGTGAGATACGTTGTACTTGAGCTCAGATCAATCCGTACCTGTCACAGTTTGAACACAATGACGACTTGAAAGGTACATTGACTTCAAGAGATATCTCCAGCCATCAATATAATCCAAAGATTGCAAGCTATGACTCCAAGCTTGATCATTTCTTCATTCAGTATGACTTCGATATCCAATCTTTCCAGATGCAGATTGCTTGATGCTCAGGTTATCTCAATGTTAGAGCATGAATTAATAACTACAAAACAATTCATGAACATTATTCAACCATGCAATACTTATCTCATGGATTTCAAAATCTCCTGAGTAATAGATAATTAATTCATCAATCATGACATGTCTTTCTTTCAATTTCTCAAAAGAGCTAATCTCAGCAAAACCAAAAGACAATTAACATGATCCTACTTACACTGATCACTATTTACTGGTCACACATAATCCTAAGTATATAATGTCAGATTTGCACAGCTCAGCAACTTGAATCTCAAAAAAAAAATATAAACAGAATAAATACTTATCTCTCTTAGGTTGCATCCATTCTACAACTCGAGCTCAACCATCAACCATTAGCAGCTCGATCTATCCACGAGTTGAGCTCTGCCCCTTAATTCCTTGACTTGGCACATTTCCCAAAAAAAAATGAGCCGCCTTTATGTCTTCAGAAAATTAAGGTTCCATTGGCTTCTACAGAACTAATGCCCTTAATAAGACTCCATGTCTTGAGAGTAGCGATGGTGGTAATGTAGCTGCAATGTCGTAAAGACCATTGATTCTAACTACTTCATATGTCCACCATGGTGAGCCACTCGAAATCTGCGAGATTAAGGTTTTTCAAAAGAAACCTGACTGGCAATGGTACTTGTTGATTACACAAATCACTGGAAGGTGATACGGATTGAACCCAACTTAGCACTACTGAAGCTTGGAGTTATATTTTGATCCTCAAAATAGTCATACAATCTTGGTTTGATTCCCAAACATATGTCAATCTTGAGGTCACAAGTAAATTGCAATCTTTCCCATTTTTTTCTCATGACTGCCATACATAGACCAATATGTAATTTCCTTATACCGTCTCAAGGAAAATACTCCCACATCAATATCAAAGTCGAGCACAATGAAATATAACTAAACTGAGGATCTCATATCTCTAGATAAAAAAAATATTCGATCAAGACACTCGATCAACATGACTAGCAGCGCCGTAAATGTACTACCTTGTTGCTTCCAATATTCATCTATTCATACCTGCTAACAATTTCAGACTTGACTTCCTCTTACGACAACTTTAAGTAAAGGAACCAAGCATATTCGCAACATCACCTCCAAATGTCCTGCTCAGAGATCACACCTGTTCTTATGAGTAAAGAGGCTTGGTCGACGCATGACTCCCGTACTTGGGTGATCCCTGTTGACCTCTAGTGCCAGAATCTCTATGTATGTTGTTTGCGGTCAGAGAGGTGACACAAACTGGTGTTGGAAGAAACACGGGATTTCCAGATACCCAACTCTTAGAATTTGCAAATGATGAGTCTCCAGAATGGTGTGCCAAGATGCAAATGAGGTCTCTTGACCTCCGTCATAATCTGCCTGCAGATGATAGAGCCAAGGAAAGTGATTTCCCAACGCTGTGATGATGCCGGATAGAGATCACTTTACTTGAAGACCTAGAGACACTTGGGACAAATCTGCAATTCTTAATAAATTCTTTGATCCAAATACTCTGCCTATGAATAGAGAGTAAGGCCCGATTTTGGAACTTGCTAATGTACCGTTGCTATGAGACATTTCCTCTATAATATCTGGAATGCATTACAATACTTAGGACTTCCTGCGCCAATGATAATGCTCAATGATTCCTTGAATATTGTCCAGATGAAACCCTATTATATGCTTAGCAAAATATCTGATCTGATCTTTTCCAACCTGCTCTGATACCATGTTATTGTTTTAAGAACAGATATATAGAAATGAAAGCAAACAGAAAATGCAACATAAGAGACAATGAACACAACCAAGTACCCTGGGAAAACCCTCCAACATGAGGGGGAAAAACCCAGCAAATATCTCTTTTATATATTGTAGGAACAGGAGCAGAAATCTGCTTTACAATACAGGCCCAACACATAGGCTAATTTGATACAATGAATAATAGCACCTCTCCTAGATGCAAAAGATACAAATGAATATGTTCTTCCTTGAAATTGGTCTGCTGCTGAAGTGCGACCTCCTTCTATGAATGTGAATCTTCTTCATGAACTTGATTGAGATGGATGATTATAATGACAAAGTGACCTTGCTTTTATACAAGTGAGGCGCCTCTTCACTTAGGTCGGCTCACATAAAAGAATCACAATAAACATAATAAACATAATAAAGTCGGCCCTTTGCATTTATATTATTTGTTTGATATAAATTAAATAGCCAAATGGCTATACATTTAATTTGCTTTCTTCTTGGAATGGGTGCACTGGAAGAAGAAGACCTAAGCTGCTTATAACATCAACAGTCTGAAGGGATGTCACCTTCCAAGAAAAGGTGTCTCTATTCAAGAGGTTATAGCGCTATAAATAAACATTGTGAATGGTGGAAAGAAGCAAGGAGGAAGGAGGGATTTAAACTTCTATGACCAACATATCTAAGGAGCTCATTAACTAGAAAAGACCAATTATGGATGCATGGATAAATAAACTAAATCTGAAACAACATCAAAGACCAAGTTGCATGTTTTGAAAGAATTTTAATCAGAAATCGCAATCAGAAAAGGGCCCTATCAGTGCATAATTTTAAAGGATTATATATGAAACAATAGACCTATATTTCACCCAATTTTCAGTCTTGAATCACTTATTATTTTAGACTCATTTCAAGATTAATATTAAGGACATAATCCTTATTATTATCTATACTTTCCAATATACTTAATTTCTTCAATAATCCAATCTAGCATAAAATATTTTAAGTACTCTTTAAGTAGATCAAGCACATCAATTTTATCATTACTCAAAAGATATTACTTCTTGTAATCTTTGATAGCTTATATATAAAAACTAAGACAAATTTAAGGATAAATTTATAAAGGGACATTACAATTGGCATCAGAGCATTGTTCCTACTAACCTAAGAGACAAAAGCTAGTGAATGCAACTTAGCCAAAGAGCCCAAAGAGCCTTGGAGAGAGAAAAGAAGAAACTTGAAACCAACACAATGGGTGAACAAATGGGAAATGAATTAAGAACCTTCATGTAGAAAACAACCCAAACCCTCCTAGAGAAAAAAGAGAGAGTGACAGAACTATTTCTCCAAACACTTCAAAATAATAACAACAATAACCCACAACCCAACAAAACCAATAGGAGGGATGCCAACTCTAACCATTAAATTATATCAACACCTAGCACAACAAAACCTTCATTCCTACATGGGGAAGGGTCAACAAGAGAGGAAGAAGAAACCAATACACAAATTAATAACTTTGATGAATATGTTGCAACCTACTCTAGGTTAGGCCCTGAAATTAAGATAGATATCTTATTTGAGGCATATTGTGATACAAGATCACGAACTACCTGTAGAAAAGAAAGGAGATAACCCAACAAAGATTTAAGACAAAGGTAAGTAAATTGACCCTTCCCAAATTTGATGGGTCTAGGAAGGTCACAACATGTTCATGAATTCACAAGATGGACACCTATCTCTCACTTAGTCCTATGACGAAGGATGATGTTATTAAATTTTCCATACTCCACTTGGAAGGAATAGCCCATGATTGGTGGAATCATAGCATTAATACCCAAGGCCACCAACACAACCACTTATGATGAATTAACTCAAAGGATTATCAAAATATTTGATCAAAAACACCCTGAATGGTATTTTAAAGAACTAACACAAATTAAACGACATGGAACCATACAATATTATGTCACTAAATTCCAAAAGCTATCAGTCATAGTGCCTGAGGTTTCTCAAAGTAGACTCATATACCTATTTATAGAAGGGTTAAAAGAATCAATCAAATGTATGGTAAGTGCCTTAGATCCTACAACACTTGAAGATGCAATCCAAAAGGCAACAAGATTATAAATCACATCATCAAAATACAAGCCCTACACTAAGAATTTTACATCAAACACACATACTGAATACCCCTATAAGGAAAATTGGCATAAAAATGAATTTCCTCCTAGAAATGACCTAAAAGAACCTAGAAAAGTAAAACCATGTTTCCATTGTGGAGAAAAATGGAAGCATAGGCATGCTTGTAATAGAGAGGACCTTAAAAAGCAATGGGAAGACCTTAGAAAGAAAAAATTGTGCTTCAAGTGTAAGGAAAAATGGGGGAAAAAATGGGGGCCAAGACAAATGTATGGAAAAGGAAGCCAAATAGATAATATAGAGGCAATTTCCAATGAAGAAGCAAAAAGGAGATCCAAGCAAGAAAACAAGGTACAATGAAGGAGATCTTAAAATCCTCCAATAAAAATAAAAAGGACAATAAAAAATGGAGTTTTGTAGAGGAAAAAATCTAGTAGTTACGATGCCTTTACACCCTCAAGATCTAGAAATGGATTACCAACCCTAAGCATCAAATAACAAGTAGAATATGCAATCCCAATGATAAAAAAAATATTTAAGACTTCATGATTTTCTAGGAAATGATATGCGGAGAAGGAAACAATTATCATTAATATATATAGTAGTGATTGAAGAAAACAAAAGGAAGTGATCACTCTAATAACAATTTTGATAAAGGATTAACATATAAATCACAAGAGTAAAGATATTGACTAATGTTATTAGTTTAAAATTAAATAAAGATTAATATTGAAGGATAGCGATGTATGAGAAAGGTTGTGTCAATTCTTGAAAGAGAAACAACTTCCCAAGAGTTTTCCATCATCATGACGTCATTAAGATATAAAATGGGGAAGACCATGATGAGGGGAAGGACATGAAGGAATGATATTGATCCTCAAGAGGGAAAACAACATCCAATGATAAAATAGATATATTGAACCAAGGAGTAGAAGTACTTATCCAAAAGGAGCTACGATCAAGATCCCAAGAAGGAAGCAGTATTAAAGTTAGATTTGTCCAAATCGCAACAACAGTCTAAAGATATGTATATATAATCTACAATAATTCTATTTTCTACAAGAATAGTGGTATGAATATTAGAATCAATAATTGTAGTGTATTCAAAATTATTAATTTATCTATAACCCGACAAGCAATCATGTGGAGGAGAAGAGGAAATGTAAGAGAGGGGAGCAGATATGAGATCACCATCTAAGTAGACCACCACATGCTAGATGTCCAATGTGCCTACCACTTGTGGCCAAGAGGGTGAGTGTATGCTCTTTCTAGGCACCTTATTGTGATTTCCTTTCCAACCTCTATGATGGTTGATTGTTGGAGAAATCAAAATTCATAAGAGGATGAATAAGAAGTTATGAAAAGGGAGGGAAGATACAAGCACCCCACTAGGTAGACTGCCCCATGCTAGATGTCCAACCTGCCTTCCACTTGGGGCCAAGAGGGTGAGTGTTTGCTCTTAGGCTTAGTGTGAGGTTTTCTTTGGGCCAACCTATCATTCACCCTCATTCAACCCTATTGTGATTGATTACTAAAAATAAGTATATATGTAACATGGATCATATAATGAGTCATGATGATTTTATCTATTTTTACTCATATGTGTGATTATTAACCCTAATAGAAATAATCAAATTTATAAAATATATATACATATGAAATATTTCCTCATATTATTGTAGGACCTAAATAAGGATTTATCTTGTTAAAAGGAATTTAACTGCACAAGATTTAGGGTAATTCCCAAATAGGGGACATTACACCTAGTTCATAAGGAGAAGAATTTTTTTAAGGGAAGTTAAGTATGTAATTATCCTTAAATAAAGAAGATAACTCAAAAGATGAAGTACCACACAAAACTTGAAGAGAAGAATCCACTTATGTGATCGATTGGCATCAAGGGAAAGTAATGAAAGGGTATTTAAGATTTAATATTGCTAATGGGAAATAAATTCTGAGGGGAGACTGTCATAATGATGTAGGAGCATCTAGGGGTACCAAGCAATCCTGCACAACCAAAAATATTTTAAAATTGTATGCTTATGTTTTGTTTTGATTTTTTGTTGCAAGCTCAAATTATTGAAATTCTCAACTCCTCCAACATAGAAGAATTTCAAGATGAACTGTGAAAAATAATCAATTAATTGATTGATTCACTTTTTTTTATGTTTTAAAGATATTTGTAAAGTGTTAATTTTTCAAAAAGGAAAACTTCCATGCCAAAGTCTGTGAGTGGGAATTTATTGTAAAATCATAACTCCATTTAGAAATTTAAAATTTCATCTTGTTGGAGGATTGGAATGATGGGCATTGATGGAATGGAGAAAGTGGGTGTAAGGTGGGAATAATTTTTTGAATTTCATTGAATTCTCAAGTCAAAAAGAGAAAACCCACATCCAAGAAGGAATAAGAGAGAATTTTGGAATTTTTGACTGGAAGCTAGAGGAAGATGGCCTGGGGTTGTATCTATGAGACCAAGTCTCTATAAAACAGCCATAAATTTCTCATATCTAATCGAAATCAAGAATTTCAATTTTTTTTGGGAAGCTGGGAAGGAGGCGTATAGAACCTAGAAACTATTTGAGAAGATTTGGTAAAAATGAGGGAGCAATGATGGACACAAAAGTGACGAGTTTTAGAAGCTCTATGTAAGAAAAAGAAGAAGAGGGTCGCATGGAGTTCAAGAGGAAATGTGCAATTTTTTTGGAGAAATGGTATGAAGAGTTTTGGATAGCGAAAGAAGCTACAGGAAGAGCATGTGGGGCAGATTTGAAGCCATGATGTATTGAGAAAATTTTGTAATTGTGTCATGTTGATCGAATGCAATAAAAATATGAATGTGTTTGCATTTCTTTTAGTTTTATGAGTTGTTATTATTTGCAACAAAGGTATGTTGCATTGTGAGTTTGTGAGAAGCAACTATGTCTTGCATCAAATGGTATTAGAGTATGTGTGTGTGATCTTGAGAGGTTGAGATTTATTTTCGTCAGTGGTATTAGAGCGAGTGTTCCTGAGTGTGTAAGTAGAAGCACCGATTGGAGATAGTTTGCACCAAGACCTGGGAGTGGAGTGTGTGTGGTGTGTAGAAAGATTATTGAATGTGAGGCAATCTATATCTAAGAGGTTACAGATTGAGAGTGTGTGGAAAGTGTTTGATGAAATGACAAAGAAGAAAGAAAAAAGGTTTTTCATAGTTATGTATGTAGATGAACAAGATGGAGAAAATATTGTAGAAGTATGCTTTGAGAATAGTGTGAAGAAAGATGGTGAGATTGTAGTAAAGGGTGAGAAGAAAAGAGAAATTGTAGCAATAAAAGAGGAAAATTATATTGTAGCAGAGTTAATTCCTTTGGAGGACATGAAGATAGTGTTGATAGTGATTAGTGAAGGTGAAAGTATTGCAGCTGAAAGTGAACAATAAAAATTGCAGCAGTTGAGAATGTTGTAGCTGAAACAAAGTATGTAGTGATGTATGAGGATCCAGTGTTTGATGAGGAACTTGATGAATACCAAGAGTTTCTTGAGGAAGAGATCACAAGCATATAGAAGTTGTTCAGTGCAACAATAGAGACAGTAACATTCAACAATGATGAAGAAGATGTTGTGACAAAAGAAGTCATCGAGGTAAAATCTAATTTTTATGAGTTTAATAATGTTGAATTTGTAAAGGATTTGCATTGTGAGATGAGAAAATAATTAGAAAAGAAAAAGGATTGTGAGGATACAGAGTGGTATATAGATGTATACTTGTAGGTAGAGGCTATAGAGGAAGCTACAAGAGAGATTTGGTGGAGGT
>CM021101.1:448987275-449125830 GCA_007115665.2 Sequoiadendron giganteum
CACATCCAAGAAGGAATAAGAGATAATTCTAGAAGTTTTTACTGGAAGGTAGAGGAAGATGACCTGGGGTCATATATATGAGACCTAGTCTCAGTAAAATGGCCATAACTTTCTCGTATCTGATTGGAATCAAGAATTTTGAATTGTTCTAGGAATCTGGGAAGGAGGCACATAGAACCTAAAAACTATTTTAGAAGATTCAGTAAAAAGAGGGATCAATGATGGACAAAATGTGATAGGTTTTAGAAGCTCTATGTAAGAAAAAGAAGAAGAGGGCAACATGGATTCCAAGAGGAAAGGTGCATAAATTTTGGAGAAATAGTATGAAGAGTTTTAGATAGTGAAAGAAGCCACAGGAATAGAATGTGGGGTGGATTTGAAACCATGATGTATTGAGAAAATTTTGTAATTGTCTCATGTTTATTGAATGCAATAAAAATCTGAATGTGTTTGCATTTCTTTTAGTTTTATGAGTTGTTCTTATTTTCAATAGAGGTATGTTGCATTGTGAGTTTGTGAGAAGCAGTTGTATCTTGCATCAAATGGTATCAGAGTATGTGTGTTCTCTTGAGAGGTTGAGCTTTTATTTTCATCACATAACCCCTAATCAACCACACAAGGATAAGGCTAACCTCCCTTAATAAAAAGAAAAAATTATTAACTAAGCTGATTGGGACTAATGTTATTTTCCTAGCTGACTTGCTCAATAAATGAATTTCCCAAGTTACAATTATATATATACTCCCAAGGGTGGAAATCTAGTGAAAAAGTGCACCCAATTAATGCTTGTAATCATTCCCTAAAAAAGAAGCGATTATACATAATCAGGGGATGTGACCTATCATTGAATTTGATGGATATCTAAAGGGATGTCACCTTCCAAGAAAGGGTGTCTCTATTCAAGAGGGTATGACACTATAAATAGACATTGTGGATGGTGGCAAGAAGCAAGGAGGAAGGAGGGATATATACTTCTATGACCAATATATCTAAGGAGCTCATTACCGAGCAAAGACCAATTATGGATGCATGAATAAATAGACTAAATCTGAAATAGCATCAAAGACAAAGTTGCATGTTTTGAAAGAAGTTTAATAAAAAAATGAAATGAGCAAAGGGCCCCATCAGTGCACAATTTTAAAGGATTATATTTGAAATAATAGACCTATATTTTTCCCAATTTTCAATCTTGAATCACGTATTATTTTAGACTCATTTCAAGATTAATATTAAGAACACAATCCTTATTATTATTTTTACTTTCCAATATACATAATTTCTTCAATAATCCAAGCTAGTGTAAAATATTTTAAGTACTCTTTAAGTAGATCAAGTAAATCAATTTTATCATTACTAAAAAGATTTTACTTATTTCCATCTTTGATAGCTTATATATTAAAACTAAGATAAATTTAAGGATAAATTTATAAGGGGACATTACACTCCCTCCCAAAGACTCCCAAAAAATTAAAATATCCTTCTTTTATCTTTGATCTTCTCAAGAAGTCAAACCATTCCAATATCCGACACTAAAAGAACTAAATTGTTGTAAAAAGTAAATAGTAGCAAGTGAAAGTTCCACAAACTAATAGCAAGTGGAAGTTATGAAAACTAGTAGTAAGTGGAAGTTCTATGTATTTATTTGGGCTAGTAGAAGTTTATAATCCATACCAATGTGATTCACAAGAGAGTTTCCACAATCCATACATAGTGATGTCATCATTACCTCATTCTTATTTCATATTTTGGTAAGCAACCCTTACTCCTTTTGATTTCATGCTTACATTATGTTGACATCATCACCTCATTGATGTCACACTTACATCATATTGATGTCATCATCAAAACTATCCATTTGAATTAGTTGATTAAAATTTAAGTTTTCAGTTCACTTGAGATTATCCATAAATATTGACAACCATGGATACCCACAAACCAATTCAAAAATAAATTCCTAAAATATTTTGATGGGAAAGAAGTTTTCATAAATCTATTTGAACTCAAGGTCCCTATAAATACGAAAAAATAAATCAATATTGGTCATGTGATAATTACATTGGAATTGGTTGTAAATGGGTTGGTTCAACAAAAAAATCTTCACAAAAGTCTAGCAGCAGACCAAAAACCTCCAAAGCCATAACTTAGCCAATTTTATTCCAATATTCACCAAATTTAAATTTAAGATACCCATTAAGTTATTCTACAATGTAATCTCATTAATTTGACCAAATTATATCTAAAATTCCTCTCAAAGGAAAAACCTAAAAACCAACCACATAATCAACAAAAAACATGTCAATTGAAAATGAAAATAGGAAATATTTTTGGGTGATAATAGATTTCACCATGAGCCCCATCCAATTCATAAATGGATCCCTAATCATTGATATATTTATATAAAAAAATTACTATACATTATGAAATAAATATTTCAACTTGGAACAATTTTCTTTTCCACTCAACAAATGCAGATGAAAGCTCATATAAAATACACATGAGAAAGGAATTTACTACTCTTTCCATGAAAATACATTGTCCTTTTGTTCAACCCTAGTTTCTTTTTATTTTTCAACTTCTCAACAATTTTATTATATATAAAATCATTTCTATTAGAAACTTCTTAATATCTTTGATCCCTTGGAGGACTTTATTTGTGTCTACTCCTAATAGTTTCTCCAACACTTTTGTATTCAAATTTCTCCTATATGCAACTACCCAATCTAGTTTTCTTTGTTCTCTAAGAGAGGCTATGATTTGAGGAATAAATAAAGTAGGATTTGAAGTGGAGCATAGAAGGTGAGAAATATATTCTCTAAGTTGCTTATTTAAACATTTTAGGCTCTCTTATCCTCTCCATATTTAATCATAATTTCCTTTATGTGTCCTATGAAAACCTCCTACAGATGACATCACCTCGTTGGTTACTTAGTCTTAAATTGTTCTTGGTGATCTAAAATTGAGTGGGATCCATATATTGAATAATTGTTTTAGAAGGAATGGTTGTTTCAATGGTCAAACTTCACTTCATCATTTTAGTTATCTTAGATCAATGCTTAGGGTTCTTCATGAGTAGTTCTCCAATTACATTGTTAAGAGTGTCAAAATAAATTTTATATGAAGGTTTATTTGTCATTTTACCAACTAAATCTTGCACTCTTGTAGGATCTTCTCCTTAAACCTCTACTTCATCAATTTGTATAGGACCAAGGGGTGAAGGTGTATCTTGTATTAAATATGATATCTTGGTTTTAGATTGTATTGATGAGAACATAACCCCCTTACCAAATATCTCTCTAATTGATAATGGAGGGATAGGAGTCAATATATTTTGTTAATATTAGATAGATGTGTTAATTCCAATCCTCTTCTTTTGAATCAATTGATGATGGAGAAATAAGGATCAATTTTTTTTCATATTAGATAGGTGTATTGATTCCAATTCTCTTCTTTCAAATCTCCTTTAAAACTCTTACCTTCAAATTTATTTCTACCATTTCCTTCTTTTCCTTAATATCTTCAATTCCATTTTATCTTTATTATTGTTTTTGAAAGAGGTGGATGTGCATTTTCTACTAGAAGCCCTATAATTAGGGTTTTCTCCTTTGGTACCAAATTTTTCCTTGTCATTTTGGAGCCCAAATAAAGCATACTATACTTAATAATTACATTGGATATTTCCTAAATAGAAACCATATCTATATTTGATATGAGGAATTTTTTCTTAGTCTATTTGATTTCTCCTCAATTGTGGTACTAAGAAATAATCCACATCATCTAAAATTCTTTTTGATTCCTCGATATAAAATTAACAATTTGAAAAATTGTTAGGTAATTAAAATCCCTTCTCCACACCTCAAACTCATCAATAACTTTTTCAATAACCTTCAATCATTGAAATGTGCATAAAGTTGGTTTCTAACATTGACCACATGATTCCCTTTATCTTTTAATAGATAAATTTGACGTTGGAATTGGTCATTTTCTCATTGATAAATTAATAATTGTTTGTTGTTATGCATTTTTACATTTCCTAAATGGATAAAATATTCAAATATGATATTATGCCTTCCTCTCAAAAGAAAATATATTTTAGAAACTTGGAAAAGATACTCCATGAAAATAACCTCATTACTTGGGTACCTTGACAACATGTATGGATGAGATGTGAATACATACACTTGAATAAATGTGAATGCTAGTAGTTGAATGAACCAATCCACCCAATTAGATATTACCTATGTCATATTTTCAAAAATTCTTATGTGTATTTGGTTTTCCATCTCCTGAATCAAGTGCATGATAAAGGCATCATTAACTCCTATAATTATTGAGAGATTTAGAATACTCCAAATGTAGGAATTGCCTATATATTTAGTATTTTAGCATGGCCCCAATG
Source organism: Sequoiadendron giganteum (assembly GCA_007115665.2). Taxonomy (NCBI): domain Eukaryota; kingdom Viridiplantae; phylum Streptophyta; class Pinopsida; order Cupressales; family Cupressaceae; genus Sequoiadendron; species Sequoiadendron giganteum. Next base: position 448,991,672 of record CM021101.1, read on the forward strand.
ATGTTCAATCATCTTAATTTTCTATGTTGAGACATCAAATACATAAGGTTTGATTTCATTCAAAAATCATAAATTTATGTGAATTATTTTAACTTCTTATGCAATAAATCACTAACCAAGGTAGCCCAATCAAGGTATTGATAATATTGCATATGGAACTTATTGTTGAACACACCAACATAATGAGAGAGGGGTGAATTAGTAGCATGCTTTAAAATTTAATCCCAATCAACTACTAGTGATGTTGAAATAAACCAATTAAGCATTCACATACATAATCAAAACATGAAAGATGATAAACATCCACACAAGAACACATGACACCAGATTTACATGGAAAACCCCATAGGGGAAAAACCACAGTGAGAAATGTTGCTAGGATCTACTGTCTTAATCCAACCTCAAAAGTAAATAATAGTTTGCAATTTTATTTTGGGATACAACCCAAGGAAGCAACTACTCTGTGACATTGTTTTAGGGGTTGAAACTCAAGGAAGCTACTATCCCTAATTTGAAAGAAAGAATAGCTGAAATATGATTGATATTATGGTTTCAACCATTGATAATCATTAGTTTTACTAATTAGGTCTGTAACAGATCTTGTCATGCTTTTCTCATGTACTCAAACATCTTCACACACTTCCATCATCATCTTCACATCTTTGATCTTTAATATATATCATCCACACATTCGCATAATACAAATTTCATTAAACACAAACAAGAAATAATAAAACATGTAGCATGTTGGCCTACATCTTCATTGTTGGTATAAAAAGTTATTTTAAACATTATTTATATTTTACTCAGATGAGTCAACATGACTCATGCAACATCTATAAAAACTCATTGAAATTCAATCAATCATAAAAATTTATCATACAACAATAATACACCTTCATCGGTGTCAACAACATCATAACATCACAAATTGAATTAAAACAACTGTGTTGTACTGGAAACAAGAAAGATCTACATGCGCTTTAAATCACAAACACTCTAAGATTTATATAATGTCCACACAAACTCATATAGCTGATCTATACAATATTATGTTGGTGCAAATACTCAAACATATGTTCTATAGAAGAATGGATATCCAAAACCAACTGTAACACTTTGTTACTTGAAAACCGCACTTGCAGAACATTAAACCACTTGATACTACAATATAAAATGTATCAAGGACATCACTAAGTATTTCCACAAAACTACAAGGCCAACACTTCATATTCAGAGGAATGCAAAGTATTTCAACAAGCCTTCATTATCACATTACTCTGCCAAAGCACAGACCAAAACTCTGCCACTTATAACTTTCACTGCAGAAGGTGTAATGACTTGAAATATTGGATATAAAACCTTCACATCTCTATGTAATTATCTTATGAACCGCAAGACTAAATCTTACTTTTTGGAAGGATGCAGACCAAAACATTGTGTCTTTTCCTTAGGATATATATTGTGAATGCCTTAGCAAAACTTTTGTAACTTATTCTTGAGTGTAGTACACCAAACTGGAAATATATCAATCTAGACATACTATAGACACATTAGAACAAGTGTGCCCACCTCCACATCACACATAGACATCAAACAGATCCATATACGGTAATTCAGACTTGCATCAACTGATATCTCTACTCATCAACTATCTCTAGAGCATATACAATCTTCAACACTCTTTTGACATCAATGATAACCAATCTTTATCAAGATGCAACACTTATGAGGTAGAAAATCCACATATTAAAATTATGAATTTCCTCTTGAATTGAGACTCAATTGAGTAGAGTGATCATAATGGAAAACTCATCTCTAAATTCTTCTCTCCTCAGATATTTAAAAAATAATAATTTCTTTTGATTTATCTAATGCTTTTTTTTGACATTCCAACAAGTGTTTTTCCCAAGAATTTTCTCACTCAAGATATTATTTAAGTTGCTCCTCATATGGATGTATGAAGATTACAAGGTCAATATCATTATATTTGAGACTACATAACACACATGCATCAATAGACCTTATATCTCTCTTTTTGGGTTCATAGTGCTTCAAACAAGAAAGAATAAATTCTAAGATTTGTACTAAAATTGGAAATCGACATACTAAAATAAAGCCACAATCTATTAATTTCTTCATTAATTTGCTTCCTTCTTTGATCTTTTCTTTTATATTAGGTCCTTTCATTGAATAGTGACATAGATGTTTTTTTGCACTTTGGAATGCTCATGGGTGAGAATTGAAGGTAACTCCAAAATAATTGGGAGAATGAAGAATTGTCAATTCAAAAATTCTTCTAACATCTTGTTGATCTAAGACAAAAAAAATTACCTCTTTTTTTACAAATTTGAGGATAAATTTAAAATAATTTGAAGATAATCCTTTTTTTCTTCTATTGTAATGACCTTTTAAAACATATACTACCTACAATTCTATTTGTATTGGTAAGAACTTGAATTTTTATTTTTTTTGATGTTGAACTTCAATTATGTTGTCTTACCTAAATTTTGATAAAAAAAATATCTTTAAAATGTTGTCTTACATGCTATCATTGAATAAATTTATGGTTATGGTATGAAAATAATTTTTTTTAGAAAAATCTTAAATAAGTAATCTCATCTCAAGTTCTAGCAATATTTTTTAATCAATAGGTTTTTTTGTTTTATTTTTTAACTCTAGCTATGAATTCACAAGTCATTTTTTCAGTCAAAGACTATTTCCAAGAGTTACACCCCTATAAAGAAAGTTCATGATCTAAGTGGGCTACAATAAAATTCCCTCTTTATTTATTTATATTTAAATACTATTTTAGGAATATAGGTACATGCCTATACATAGGGAGTTAATTTAAAATAATCTATGTGGCACACACTAGCTTCCAAACATGCACCAATACTCAAGATAACACTTTGTAAATAAAAAACCCTTTTTTTTATTGGTGCATCTTCATTAAGAGGAAAATTCCAATACACAATCTTAGATTTTTATAGTTTCCTAAAAAATATCAATCGTTTATCATTATCTTCAAGCACATTGTGGTGTATTCATGCATCTTCAAGAATTATTCATGGATACTTGCATGCTAGTGAGAAGTAATGTGCTTGATCAAAGAGATATTTTTTAATAACTTGCATCTATTCCTAATAATTTTGGATTCGAATAATGATAATTTTTTGTAAGTAGGTATGTGTTTTATTATATGCCAATTATGACATTGTTAGAAATGGTTGTCATTGATGTCAACACTGATGGTTGTTATTGATGTTAACACTAAGGAGATTGTTGGTAGTTGTTGTTAACATTGATTGTTAGTTGTAATTGATGCCAGCGCCTGAGTAATATGTTGTTAGTCCTTGGCATTGGTTATCTTTGTTATATTCAATTTGGTCTAACATTAGTTGGATGTCATACCTTATCAAAGAATAATTAAAGAAGTTCATGGTTGGGTGTCATGCCTTATCAAAGAAGAGAAGAGTTGAAGAATTTCATAGCTGGATGTCATGCCTTATCAAAGAAAGAAGTGATGAAGTTCATGGTTGGATGTCATGTCCTATCTAAGAAGTAAGAAGAATTAATATTAGGATTAGAAGCATGATTCATCTTGGACATATTTTTTATGAAGTTCTAAAATATGTATCATTCTCTCTCCTTATGTTCCTAATAATATATATTTTTTAAAGGAAGTTCTGGTCTTTCCAAGCTGCTCAAATGTTTCTAGTTCAGGAAGTTGCATTGAAGTCTATACAGGAGAATGCTATGCATTCCTCTATTGTTGTAGTTCTAGTTGTGTGGTTTAGTATTCAATTTCAGTGCTTTGTATACATTTCACTCCTATCTTTTTAGGTCATATGTGTTATCGAGGAGGTTCCTATGAGTTGTAGAAGGTTGGTAGTGTTGCTAGTTGTCTAGAGTGGTCCAAGAAATGCTCCACATTTCTCCACATTGATTTCTCTACTCCTATGGCTTGGATAATGATGTCACAATGTGTATGCAAGTTCTCAATCCCAATATCATATGTTGAAGTGGTCCACAATCTATTCTACAAATGTTACATCATCCGGTTATGTATTCTATGTTTCTTGAATAAAGTTTTTTGTACATGTTTGGTTTGCGATGATTGTTGATGGCATGAAAATACAAAATAAGTGTATGGAAGTGATGTTGGATGTTCAAAGAATATCCTTATGTGATCCACATGTTGCTAATTGGCTGCTTTGGTACCGTATTGTGTCTTGAGTTGACTTTCTGGGTTATTTGTGGATACCTGGCCGATAGGGCTTCTTCCTTTTCTTGGGCCATGTGCTTGGGGGGTTGCACTAGAAATGGAAGATGTTTCATGATATGTTTGGGTCTTGACCTATCCTATTTAAGGCTACATCAAATAAATTCAATTGAAAGAGTGTTTATGGGCTGAATAGTTATGCACTTCAATCTCATCTACACGTTTCCTTGATGTCAACTTGGGTTGATGTGCGCTTGTGTGTAAATCATTTTGGATCACATTAAAAGAAGTGTTAATATTTTTTTTGGTCCTCTCTATCCTTGGGATAGGACCGCATTATGCTTTGGTAGTTGACCAAGTTGAATTCATTATCCATTCTCTTTTTGGATGACCTAATTGAAGAATGGAAGTGTTGTGATGAATATAATGCAAGATCATTTTGGATGCAACAATAATTAAGTAGTGTACAAGTGAAAAAAAGTTTTTGTGTGAGATGTATTGAATATCCAATAGAGATAGTGCTAAATATTGTGAAAGGAAAGATCAATTGTGCTTGAATGCCTCAATCAATAGAGAGTTGTGTTTGCATTCTTTATAATTCTCTTTAATTCATATTGTATCCTGCTCTAAGATAGTGAATCTCATTAGGTTGTTGTGTCTTTCTCCTAGAGTTGGTTGGTACTTCAATACTACAAGTCCTTTTTGTATCTTTCTCTAAGGTAGTGAGCCTTCTTGCAAGTATTTTGGAAGTGAGCCTTATATTGTGAGTTAATTCTCACCATGGTTTTTCTCTAATTGGATTTTCCATGTAAATCCAGTGTCTCCTTATGCATGTGTATGTTCTCGATTTCCTTCTCTCTCTTTTTGATTTGATTATTTTTATATTTTTATTGGTTATGTTTGTTGAAGGTGTTAAATATTCTAATTTCCATAATCCTCTCTATTGTAAGGAAGCTAAGGTAGCGAAACAATTTCCTACACTACTCTTGAGAGGAGAATAATACAAAAAAAGAAAAGATCTTTAATAGTTATAGAAAATTAAATAGAAATAAACATAAATATGATGCATACCCCAACACAGTGATTTATGTGCGAAAAACCCTTTCAGAAGAAAAATTGCATACTCCAAAAGCCACCCAATATATTATTCAAAAACCACAAAAATTACAATATACTTGCAGAAGAAGCTTCTCACAGGAGTATCACCAACCAAAGATCTAGAGGTAACACAACCACTATCAGACTCTCAGAATACATCACAATACGTAGTCATAATACAATTCTCTCATAAAATAGTGTTTCCTTTTAGGGAAAATCTAGCCAACAAAAATATTGATCATAAGATATGAGACATAATGATGAATGGTCCAAATTTACAATAATAAAGTGTACATAAAATTTGGCTTCTGAGGGCATGTTGCCCCTTGGACCCTCAACCAAGGGGATGATCCCCCTAGACCCCTTGTGAGGGGAGGGACCTCCCTGTGCCCCCCCATCATCGTGATATGAACATTACCTTATGTATCAACAACAACTTATGTAATTGAAAGGTTGAGACATATTTTCCCAAAAAATACCCCACTTGTTGAATACCTTGCAAAACCAACGGGAGGGTGTAAAACTCATCTCTTAATTGCTAGGTTCTGAAAGGCCCATAGTCTCTGAACACCATTTGAACTTCTCCATGCTCATAGGTTTAGTTAATGAATCAACACAATTCATCAAAGTCTCTACCTTAACTAGCTTTACCTTGCCATATTCGACCATATCTCTAACAAAATGATAATGTACATCAATGTGCTTGGTCCTAGCATGAAATTCTAGGGTTCTTGGCTAGACATATCCCACTCTAACTATCACAATAAATTGTCACCACACCTTGTTTTATTCCAATATCTGAAAATAGTCTCTTAATCTAAATGGTTTCTTTATAAGCATGAGTAGTTGCCATATACTCTGCTTCAATAGTGGAAAAAGCAATCACAACTTGTTTCTTACTCATCCAACTAATTGTCGGGGATAAGTATTCGGTCTGTCACCAAGATAGGCATCTAAGACAGTAGTGCCTTAGTGATTTCAATTCAAAATCACAACAAAGACACAACCAACTATGCTATAAAGCGGAAACAAGCATAGTTGATCCCCCATTGATCCTCTAAGAGAAGTGAATGCAACAAGAAACAAATTCAACATAAACAGATACCATGAAAGACAAAAAGAATACACAAAGATATACGTGGGGAAAACCCTTTCAGGTAAAAACCCCACACTCCAAAATTTTGAGCCATTGTATTATTCAGCAACAAAAACCAGTTACAATACAATATCAAGCTCAAAGCCAATACAGGAGTTACATCTTGTTCTACTGGAGAAGTAACAGGTACCCACAAAATTCCTCTCAGCTCCTCAGATGACTGTCACAGCCAGCCTCATAGCCAGCCCAGTCATTTGGCCTCCAATGATTCCCATGCCCAGATCTGAGAGATAGAGTGTTCACAGTTACATTGCCTAAGCAAACTACTTGAACACCCTCTCCATCTCTCTATAAATCTCTTCACACCTTCGGCTCTCCAACCTGCAAATCCAACTACTGCAATCTTGCATCATGCATCATGCATTATGCTTGCAGCCCCATGCTCACACATTCACATGCCTGCGCATCCTGCTCACAGTCTCGTGGTCACGTATTCAGCTCGCACATCTCGCACTTGCTCTACAATCCACGACTCTTGCAGACTCGTCGAACTTACTTAGAAATAATACATCTCTCTTCCATTATGTAATCGACATAACAAGAGCAAAGAAGACCATCTGCAAATCACGCATCTGGTCGGATTTGACAGATCTCCCTGCAACGAGCCGTCCATGCATTCAATGCCAACACCAAAATGGTTGAGCTCGCCACCCTTCGTTGACAAAAGTAACTACCACAATAACTATCATGGCATACGTCCAATCACAATCCAACCAGGTGCCATGCATCCAAGACCCATCAGCAATTGCAACTAACAGAGCAACCAAAACGGTCAAACAGACATCGGGCGCATCCAAGACTTCAAGCCAAATCTAACACTGCTAGAGCCGGAGTCAGAACAGGAGTTGAAACAGGACTCCACCGAAAAAGCACACTGTCGGAGTCAGAGTCAGAGATGAAGATAGAACTAGAGTTGAAACATGACTCCACCAAAATTATAGGTTCAGGAACCAATTCGGTTCAGCGTCCGCTTGCGGCAAAGAGGAACACATCAGAAACAAAACTGACTGGGTAAAGTCAACCCGGGGTCAAACCAAAATGGGAGCACAAAAGATCAGAGTTGGAGGCGGGGACGAAACAGGAATAGAAACAGGACTTTACCAAAAGTCCAAGATCAGGAACCAAACCAGTTCTGGTTCTGCCTCTGCCAACTACAAGAAACAACAATCCAGAACATGGACAAAGCAGAGGAAAACTCCCCGAGGAGAATCCAAACATCCAGAGGAACTAGATCAAAAAAGCAGGAGTCAGACCCAGAGTTGGAATAGGAACAAAAACAGGAACATGGCAAACAGACATTGCCAGCTTCCAAAGCTGGTTCCGCCTCTGCCAGAACCAAGCGGAGAGCAACAGACTGCTACAGCCGAAGCCGGAGCTAGATCCAGAGCTAAACCCGGAACATGACAAAAGGAACAATGCCAGGTTCCAATCTGGTTCCACCTCCGCCAGAACAAAACTCAAAGAACCAAGAAAGCGGGGAGCGGAGCTAGAGACAGAACGGGAACAAGACCTAAAACAAGGCAAATGGAACAATGCCAAGTTCCATCCCAGCTCCGCCTCCGCCAGAACAAAAGACTTTTCCAAGGAAACAAGAGAATTCGCCTAAGTCTTCAAAGGGGGTCACCAAAAAGTTGAGGCATAATTCCCAACACTAATCACACCTCTAAATAAAGTAAACACATAAGCACCAGTGGATCTTCTACTATCAACATCACTTGCCTAGTTTGAATCCACATAACCATGAATATCAAGGGAAATATCATCTTCAGTCATATTACTATGATAACACAAGGAATAATTTAAGGTACCATGAAAATATCTGAAGACTCTTTTAACTACATCCTAATGAACTCTACTAGGATTAGACATATATCTAGAAAGAACTCCCATGACTTGGGAAATGTCTGGTCTTGTACAGACCATAACACACATCAAACTTCCAACTACACTTTGGTAAGGTACTCTACTCATGTCTTCCATCTCTAATGGGGATGTTGGAAAATTTGCAATAGATAACTTTGTTCTAGTTTAAATAGGAACACACAATGGTCTACAATCCTACATATCAAACCTTTGTAAAATTGAATTGAAAAACTTATTTTGGCTAAGCCATAGCTTTCTATTCACTCTATCTCTTCTAATTTTCATCCCAAGAATGTATTTATCTACACCAAGATCTTTCATTTCAAATTTAGTAGCAAGTTGAGATTTCAATTCTGAAATCATATCTTTCCCTCTACCAATAAAAAACATATCATCAATATATAATGCAATGAACATGAACCATCGGTTTTATAATAAACACAATCATCTGATTTCAAATACTCAAATCCCAAACTCAACATATTTGTATCAAATTTCAGGTACCACATCCTAGGACTTTGTTTTAGGCCATACAAATATTTCTTCAATTTGCAAACTAATTTACTTTTACCTTTCACCATGTAGTGCTTTGGTTGTGTCATATAAATATCCTCCTCGAAGTCACTATAATGGAGAGAATTTTTCACATCCATTTGCTCAACCTCTAAATCATGAGAAGTAGCAATAGAAAGAAAAAATCTAATGGATGTCATTTTTACAATAGGAAAAAATATCGCCATAATCAACACCCTCAACTTGAGAGTAAACTTCTGTAACCAAACTTGCTTTGTACTTCTCAATACCTCCATCTGAACCAATATTTTTCTTGAACACCCATTTACAACCAACAAGTTTTTTTCCTTCAGGCAATGGTACAAGATCCCATGTATCATTCTTGTTCAAAGCTACCATTTCTTCATCCATAGAAGTCTTCCAGAATTCTACATCATTCATAGCTAATTCCTCTTCTACCAATCTATGTTTATCCATGATAGTATTCAAAGAAAAAATACATCTCGAATAATTAGGTGAATACCTTTCAGGTGGTTGGCTATGCCTTGTAGACCTGCAAAAAAGTTGAGTTGGAGGTTCTTCCTCCTCTTCTAAAGATTCAGAGCTAGATGAGCTCTCCTCAACTTCATGTCTATCCATGGGCCTTGATTCAAATTTCTTAGGTGTAGAAGGAAATTGAATAACATCTTCCTATTTAATTTGTTCTAGTTGTAATGTAATAGAAGAAGCCTTAGTTTCTCCAAAAATAACACTTCTACTATGTATTACCTTTTGAGCAATAGGATCCCAAAGCTTGTATCCAATGAAGATACATTTCACAGCCTTGTTCTCCAACTTTGTTCGCTTCTACTTTGGCACATGTGCATATGCCTTGCAATCAAAAACTCTAGGATGTCTTAATGAAGTCTTGTGGCCCGACCATACCTCTATAGGTGTCCTATCAACAAAAAATTATGTAGGAGATATGTTAATCAGGTAATAAGTTGTGGCAATAGCCTCAGCCTAAAACATTTGTTCTAGACTAGCACCACTCAACATACTCCTAGCCTTCTCCATCAATGTATTGTTTATTATTTTTACAACTCCATTCTGTTGTGGATAATATGGAGTTGTCTTTTGTCTATGAATACCACAATCTTTACAAAATCTGTCAAAATAATTAGATCAAAATTCACTACCACTATTAGTCCTCACACATTTTATTTTCTTTCTATTCTGCAACTCAACCATTGCTTTAAATTCTTTAAATTGGCTGAAGACTTCATATTTACTCTTTAGAAAGTATACCCATGTCCTTCTACTGCAATCATCAATAAATGAAACATAATATATGGATTTACCAATTGAAGGAACATCTACAAGACCAAACACATCATAATGAATAAGATCCAATACACCACAAGATTTATGAGAACTCAAGTAAAACTGAACATGGTTTTGTTTTTCATAAATGCAATGCTCACATAAATCATATTCAAGATTACAATCAGATAACCCTTCAATAAGGTTTTTATTTTTCAAGGTCTTTAGACCCTTTTCTCCATTGTGGCCAAGTCTCTGGTGCAATAACATAGTTTTCTCTACAAGTAACTTTGTTTTAGAAGAAAGGAAACCCTTGGGTACCCAAAAGCCATGACCATCTTGTTGAAGGTGAAACCTTCACTTCTTCCATAGAATTTATTTTCATAGAAGTAATATTGCACTCAACAGTGCATGCATCAAGCTTATATAATGTGCCATATCTAAAACCTCTAGAAATCACCATAGCAACTCTGACCATCTTGCATTTTTCATCCAAAATTACTACCTACACACCTACATCTATTAATTTTCTCATAGATAACAAATTTCATGCTAATCTAGGGATGTGCAACACACCATTAATCCTTTTTATTCTACCATCGGGAAACTTGATTTTAAATTTACCATGACCAACAATATTTAAATAAAAATCATCACCCTAGTACACCTTACCTCCATCAAATTTTTCATATTTAGAAAACCAATCTCTATTAAAGGTCATATGGAAAGATGCACCTAAGTCAATTAACCACGCATGATTACTTGCATGAGTTTCCAAAGTTGCAATGAATGCATCACCATCTTCCTTCTTGAAATCAAAATCAGAATTGAATCTCTTCTTTTTTTCCTTCTTTTCTTCTTTGTAGTCCTTATGAATATGTCCAAGCTTACTACAGTTCTAGCAAACAACTTTAGACTTTCTAGGAGATTTGGATCTCCCCTTGGACCTGGATTTATCACACTTCTCATTCTTCTTGAATTTTTCCTTAGGTATTCCATGAACATTTAGGGCCTCCTTGGAACTAATGGATACCTTCCTCCTCGTCTCTTCAGAAAGCAACGAACCTACCACATCTTCAGTCTTCAATATAAAAAAAAGTACTCCTAATAGCCATAACAAGAGAATCCCATGAATCAGGATAAGAACAAAGCAAGATCTAACATTTCTCCTCCTCATCCATTTTGACACCAACTGATTCCAACTGAGCCATCAATATATTAAATTATTTTGATTGGTCTATAATTCATCCACCCTCTTCCATTCTTAAGGAATACAATTTCTTCCTTAAGAAAATATTGTTCACTAAAGATATGGCTTGATACATCTCACCAAGTTTCTTCCATAGTTTATGTACAGAGGTCTCTTTATGAACATTGATTAAAAATGAGTCTACCAAGCACATTCTGATTAGACCCTTGTATTTATAGTTCATAACATCATATTGAATAGCTTGAGGAGGATCTGCAGGTCTTGAAACATTCTCATCAACAACACCCCATAGATCTCAATCTATCAACAAATCCTCCATATTCAAATTCCACATTTCAAAATTATTTCCAAAAAAATAATCAATTTCTATTCTCTCTAGCCATCTAAAAATTCCCACAACAAGATCACAAAGTGTCTTCTACACAAGCTCCCACTCAAATCTGGATTAGTTTAAAAAACCCAATAAACCACAACTGAAACCAATGGTGATAAGGATTTGATACCAATTGTAAGGAAGCTAAGTTAGTGGAACAATTGCCTACACTAATCTTGAGAGGAGAATAATACAAAAAAAATAGATCTTTAATGCTTACAAAAACTTAATTAGAAATAAACATAAATATCATGCATACCACAACGCAATGATTTACATGGGGAAAACCCTTTCGGGAGAAAAAACCCATACTCCAAAAGTCACACAACATATTATTCATAAATCACAATGATTACAATATACTTGTAGAGAAAGCTTGTCATAGGATTATCACCAACCAAAGATCTAGAGGCAACACAAACACTATCAGACTCTTAGAATACATCACAATACACAACATTAATACAATTCCCTCATAAAATAGGGTTTCCTTCTAGGGAAAATCAAGCCATCAAAAATATTGATCATCAGCTATGAGACATAATGATGAATGGTCTAGATTTACAATAATAAAGTGTACATAAAGTTTGACTTTTGGGGGGTGTTTCCCCAAAGACCTCACCAGGGTGTGCTACCCCTTGGACCCCCAACCAAGGGGATGATCCCCCATGGGTGGGACCCCTCCATACCCCCTCATCTTTGTCATATGAATAGTACCTTATGTATCAACATTAACTTATGTAATTGTAAGGTTGAGAAAAACTTTCCCAACATTTGTTACTACTCTACTTAATTTTCTATCTTTATTTTCTAAAGAATTTTGAGTTGTGTTGAATTTTTCAAGTTCTGAAAGGGACTAGGTTTTGAGTAGACTGATTCACCCCCTCCCTCTCAATCTCTAGAAGTGTTCAACAATTGGTATCAGAGCCAAGTTCCTCATTAGAATCCTAACAACTTGAGGCAAAGATTTAGGATGGCACTTGATTGTGCATACAAGGGTCCTAGGTTTGATGGGAGTCACTATGCTTTCTATAAATTGAGAATGGAAGGGTACTTAAAATCCCTAGGGTTTGGTTTTTGGTAATCAATCAAATATGGTTATATTGATCCTATTACTTCTCCAATTGATCTTGCTAAACTCAGATTATATGATTACAATGCCAAAGTTAAGAATTCTCTCTTATATGGATTGGCAGATTTAGAGTTCTTGAAGGTGATGAAATCCAAGTCTACTAAGGATGTCTAGGGAAATATTAGCAACATATATGAAGGTGATACAAAAGTAAAGCAATCCAAGATGTAGATCTTTAAAAGTAGATTTGAGACTCTGAAGATGACTGAAGATGAATACATTGCAAGCTATATGCTCCAAGTATAAGAAGTTATCTTTGGAATCTTCAGTATTGGTGGAGAAGTAAAGGGAAGTGAAATTTTGAAAAAGGTTTTGAGGTCTCTTCCAAAGTCTTACAGTCATAAAGTGTCTTCCATTGAAGAATCTAAAGACTTGGATCAATATTCAGCTAATGAAATGTTTGGTGCTCTTACTACCTATGAGATGAGGGATTTTGGTAAAGATTTTCCAAAGATAGAAGCTACATTCAAAGCTAACAAAAATATTGAAGATGAGGTTCCTGATCAGAATCAAAACCTTCATGAGGTTGAAGAAAATTGTGAAGAGATTGAAGAAAGACACTGGTAAATATAAAGGCAAGTTACCTTTTCAACATTTCAATTGTGGAAGAATAGGTCATTTTGCATATAAATTCCCTTATAAAGAATTAGATGATAGTAATAAAAGAGAAGGTTAAAATGGGCCTCTATTCCAAAGAGATTAGTGGTTTCTCTGAAGATGAGGAGAATGATTCAAATGATGAAACTCTCTTTATGGATTCCAATACTGTTGACATAAATTTAATATTGAGAAATACAAAGAGTCTAACCCCTTAAGTGATGAAGATATGTTTTCCTTTGATCCGCATCTAGAATATATGGAACTTTAAGGTTGGGACTTCAATTTAGATGATTGGGGAGTAGACTTTGAATAAAAACTATGGACAACTTTGGAAGACCTGAGTGAAGTAAGGGGACTAAATCAAACATATGAAATCTTGCTTGCAAAATTAAAGGAAGAAACTAATGAATTGAAAACTCAAGTAGAAAAAGGAAAAGAATGTGAAATCAAACTAAAAGAGTCAAAAGGCATGATCTCTGATTTGAAAATAAAGGTCAAAGAAGGAAAGAGGACTAAAGATTGCTTGAATATCAAACTCAAAGAAAAAATTCATAAATTTTTAAAGCTTGAAGAAGAAAATACCACTCTAAGGAATGTCCTAAAAAGAGAAAATGATGAAATTAACAAAGGAAAAAATTCTAGACTTGATAGCTCAAAATAAAATGAAAAGATTGATATAAAAGAAGAGAGTCCACCCTAAGGAATCTAAGAAGAATACCTCCGAAGATGCAAAGAGTATTCATAATGGAAAGAAAGAAGGTGGATACAGTTCTGACCAGAAGTAGAAAGGTTTTAGAAGTCCTCCATCAACAAAACAGTATGCTCCTAAGAGGTTCAATCAATCCTTTCAACGCTATTATTTTTCTTGCAATATTTTTGGGCATGAGGCTATTGATTGTAGAGTTAGATAGAGAAGGAATAACAACATAAGAAGAAGGTCTTTCTTACCTCAAAGAAACAATACTATTTTATTTCATAGATATTGTTTTTCCTACAACAACTATCGTTACAAGGTTGATGAGTGAAAATATAAGGTGAAGAGGAACAACTCTATTCCAGAGCACAATGGTGTGTGATAAAAGTGCAATAATATGGGACATAATGGAAATTATTGTAGAAATATTTTTGTGAAGCCATCTTCTCAGTATCAAAAAAGGATGAATCCCTTAATTAGAAAAAGAGGGGAAATGAAAAGATATAGAATGAAGACCATGAGAAGAAGGGTGATTCTACTCTTGTGCACTCTACACAAGATTCTAAGATAAATTAAGATAGAGTATTATCTCAAGGGGAGATGTCACTTGCAGAATATTTTTACCCCCCTTTGAAAATGAAAAGTTGTTGAAGACTTCAACATGTAGGAAGATTTGAATCAAATTAGTTAGTGTGCAGATCTACTGTGTAAAAATGGACCTTGTTTGGTGTTCCCAATGGAATTTAATAATGCATGAAGGTTGGTACACTTATTCTAATTGATATTATTTCAATTTGGTGTATCACACTTAAATTTCTAGAAAAGTAAATTTTAGAATTTTTCCTAGACATTCAATGTACATTTTACTAAAGCAAAGTCAAGGCTTTTTGGTCCACACCTCTCCGTAGAGAAATTTTTGGCCTTGCGGTCCAAAGGTCTTGTTGATCAATATGTGAAGGTATCATATCTAAGATTTCAAGTCCTTAAACCTTTTGATATGGAAGATATCAGTGATAATGTTTTGGTCTGGCTTAGAGAAGCAATGTTGAAGGCTTGTTGGATTTTCTTTCATTCCTTTAGAAGTAAATTTTTGTCCATACAAATATATGGGTATGTTATCTTTATCTACAAGATGATTTGATGTACCAAAAAGATCTATAATAGTGTGCTATAATGCCTATCCATTTTTCAAAACATTTGTTGGGGTAAATATGTTAATTAGTGCTTGAGTAGATCAATTACATGAGTTGGTTTTCTCTTCATGTGGTATGTTTGGTTGTCATATTTAAAGCCAATCCTAAGCAATATCATGAAAAAAATATGAAGAGGATTTTTAGATACTTGAAGGGTACTGCAAATTATGGGCTATAGTATAAAAAAGATGAAAATTTCACTCTAAGTGCCTATATTGATGTTGATTGGGTAGGTTGTGTTGATGATCAAAGAATTACAAGTGGGAGTGAAGTATTTTAAGAAGATAGATTGAGCAAAAATCAAGATTCAATGTCTTTGTCCACAATAGAAGAAAAATAAATTGTTGCAACATCTTGTTGCACTCAGGTGCTTTGGATGAAGCAGAATTTGGATGATGTGAAGGTGGTGTATGATGAACCTATTCATAAACTGTGTGACAATACAACTACTATTAATTTTTTTAATAATTCAATAATTCATTCAAGGACTAAACACATCTCAATATAGTACCATTTTATAAGAGAGAAAGTCTCAGAACATGAATTCAAAGTAGAGTATGTACCTACAAAGGATTAGATTGCAAATATTTTTACAAAGGATATTTTAAAGGATACTTTTGAGTATCTTAGAAGAAGCTAGGGTTCATTTCTCCTCCTTGTTCTAACTATATGCATAAGATGGTGCATCTTTCTAGGAGGAGAAATTCATGTGATATCCTTTTTCCTATAATGATGGGTACAACCCTTCGGGAGAAGTTGGTAGTAAGGGGGAGTCTTGAAGCAATCGTGTTGTTGTTGTATATGTGTATGAAAAACAAGTGTTGTTGGTCAAAGGGGGAGCATGTGTTATTGCTTCAATAGAAGATCATTTTTCCCTTTGCTCCTATAGTAAAAAAAATTCCTACTACCTTATGCATATGTACTTGGCCATTTTTTCCTTGATGCCAAAGGGGGAGAGTGAGAAGTGTGTGTTGCCATTAATTCCAAAGGGGGATATTGTTGGTAGTTGTTGTCATTGATGTCAACACTGATGGTTTTCATTGATTTTAATACCAAGGAGATTGTTGGTAGTTGTTGTCAACATCGATTGTTAGTTATAATTGATGTCGACACAGATGAGTAATATGTTGTTAGTCCTTGGCATTGGTTGGATGTCATGCCTTATCAAAGACAAGAAGAGTTGAAGAAAATCATGGTTAGATGTCATGCCTTATCAACTAAGAATTGAATAATTTCATGGTTGGATGTAATTCCTTATCAAAGAAGAGAATGTTGAAATCCACAAGACAACTAAGATGGGGGGGTGAATCAGTTCTATCAAATTCTTTACTTCTTAACTTAATCAATTCAACTTTATCTTCAATCTATTATTAAGTGTGAACATGAAATGAAAATAATAGAAGAACAATACCAGAGACACTAGATTTACGTGGAAACCCTAATAAGGTAAAAACCATGATGAGGATTAACTCACAATATATTAGTAATGAAATATCAAATACACAGGCTCGCTGCCCAGATACAAAGGCTCACTACCCAAATTAAGGGATCATTGCCATAGGACTCACTATCCAAAAAAAGAGGCTCACTGCCTACAAAAGAATACAAAGAAATAGATAAAGATCCACCACTAGGAGATACACACACTTCACAACTTGATAAGAAGATTATGAATACAATGAATTACTATTTCCTTAATTCGCTCTTCCACACTCTGCTTTTCACACTTGCTCACACAATCTTCTCTTGCTCGAATCAAATGATGGATGGATATGAAATTTGCAACAACTTAACTCAGAGGGAGTCTTACCAGTCCATAACTCATAAGGAGTCTTAGTGTTGTTACCTTTTATTTTGAACTCTGTTAATAATGTAAACATCAGTGTGAATAGCTTCTCTCCAATACACATCAGGAACATTTGATTCTTTCATCATGGTTCTAGCTGCCTCTTGCATAGTCTGGTTCTTTATTTCTACAACTCCATTCTACTGTAGGGTTCTAGGAGCAGAAAAATTTCTATTTATGCCATGCTCTTCACATAATGTATTGAACTCACTGGATGTAAAATCTCCACCTTTATCAGATCTTAAGCATTTAATTTTGAATTTTGCCTCATTTTCTACTCTTTCCTCAAATACCTTGAATCTATGAAGAGCCTGAGACTTCTCTCTAAGAAATGTAACCCATGTCATCCTAGAGTAATCATCAATTAAAAGGATAAAGTACCTATCACCACTTAGGCTTTCTATTCTTTTAGGACCATAGAGGTCTATATGGAATAACTCAAGCATTCCAGTAGAAGATTGATCTTTTCCTTTAAAACTAGCTCTTGTCTGTTTTCCCATTTGACAACTTTTGTAGATTGAATTTGAAGGCTTTGTGATTCTAGGAAGATCTCTAACAAATTCTCTTAGAACTGATCCTAACTAGATTATCAAAATTCACATGTCCCATCCTCCAGTGCCAGATCCAACTCTTACTAACCTGAGAAACAAAAAACTAACTATCACCACCTTTAAGTTGATAGATGTTTCCATGAGTTTTTTTTCCAACTGCAGCCATAGTTTTGAATCCTTTTCTAATCTCACAAGTGTTATCCTGAAACACAAGATTAAAACCTTTGATGCACATTTTTCCAACACTTAAGAGATTATGCATTAAACCCTTTACATAATAAACATCATCAGTGCTATGTTTTCCATAAAATCTAATTATTCCTTTACTAACAATCTTAGCACCAGAATCATCTCCAAACATGACTATACCTCCATCATACTTCTCAAATTTAGTAAAATTAATCTTATCTCCAATCATATGATTTGAACATCCGTTGTCAATTACCCAAAAATATTCATCCTGCCTGGCATGAAAATCAGTCACTAGAGTGCCTTTTGTTTCTTCCTTCTTATTCTCTGAACCTGATAACTTTCCACATTTCTTTTTCAAGGCTAGAAACAAACATTCATATTTGTCTTCCTCAAGGTCAGATTCATCATTAGAAATTCCTACATCTTCTTTGACATAATACAACTTATTGAACTTCCTATCCTTCTTATCCTTGTAATTATTGTTATTATCCTTGTTCTTCTTTTGTGTAGCTCTATTAGGACATCTTGATGAATAGTGACAAATATTTCCACAACTAAAACACTTAAATGGAAACTTACCTTTGTATTTACCAATACCTTTCTTCAAACTCCTTGTGAAATTTTCTTCCAAATCTTCTGCATCATCATCATCATCTTCTTCTTCCATCTTCATGGATTTAAAGGTTGTTTTAGTCTTCTCTTTATCTCTTGCAAATTTTCTCATCTTAAATGCAGTCAAGAAACCAAATAGATGTTCCTTAGTAAATGTCTTCGGATCATACTGTTATTCAAGAGCAAATACTTTGTCAGTGTAATTGTCTGGTAAGGTCATCAAGATCTTCTCAATTATATCTTCATCCTTCATGGTACCTCCTTGATTCTTGATTTTAGTTGCTATAGTTTCAACTCTCTGATAATAGCTTGCAATGTCTTCTCGATCTTCCATTCTTAGATTCTCAAATTTTCACTTAGCAGATAGTTTCCTTGACAAATTTACTCTCTCATTCCCTTCATAAATGTCTTTCAATTTTGTCCACATTTCATTAGCTGTAGTTAAAGAAATAACTTTTGATATTTTAATTTTAGATAATGCAATAAAGATAAAAAACCTTCATCTTTCATTTTCTTCAAAGGTTGCAACTTCATTAGTAGAGGAAGGTCCAGCTACTGGAATTGCATACTTTGTCTCCACAGCTTTCTAAGTATTAAAATTGATTGAAATTAAATAACTTCTCATATGTTCTTTCCAGTCACAGTAATAAGCTCCATCAAACATCGGAAGTTGCAACTTGTGCACCATCTGATCTACCTCAAGCAGTTAATCTTTTCACCGAGGAACCAAATCTTGGATACCAATTGTTCAAATGCACAAGACAACTAAGAGGGGGGGTGAATTAGTTGTATCAAATTATTTACTTCTTAACTTAATCAATTCCACTTTATCTTCAATCTATTATTAAGTGTGAACATAAAATGAAAATAATAGAAGCACAATACTAGATACACCAAATTTACGTGGAAAACCCTAATAAGGGAAAAACCGCGGTGAGGATTAACTCACAATATAGTAGTAATGCAATACCAAATACACAGGCTCACTACCAGAGGGCTCACTACCTAGATACAAAGGCTCACTACCCAAATTAAGGGCTCACTACCTTAGGACTCACTATCCAGAAAAAGAGGCTCACTACCTATAGAAGAATACAAAGAAATAGACAAAGATCCACCACTAGGAGATACACACACTTCACAACTTGATCAGAAGATTATGAATACAATGAAGTATTGTTGCCTTAATTTTCTCTTCCACACTCTTATTTTCACACTTATTCACACACTCTTCTCTTGCTTGAATCGAATGATGGATGGATATGAAATTCACAACTTAACTTGCTTTTATACCATCTTCAACCTTTGAAACATTCACCAAGGTCGGCTTATTAAAATTAAAATTACAAATTCAAACTAGGTCGGCTACTCAACATTCCCACGGTGGATAAGAATGTGAGGGGACCAAATATATATTAAATTAGGATCCAAACAACATCTTGGATCATGCACACACTTTCTTAGATTGATGAAAAACATAATGTACCATGTAAACACTAGGTCAGCCAAACCTAATGAAAAACAATGATCTTTAGAGTACACACATCACCAGCAAGATAAGAACACACGGATTACTCAATACACTTCATCAAGATTTTTACCATCTCTGAGAACATCTCATATACATCCATAACAACTTCAACAAACTTCATTTGTAGAGAACACTTCACCAGTCCAACCGAGACAACCAAGAAAACATAAGAGCTCTAGAGTAGGTCTTCTAGAGCGCCAAACTACACACAACTTTTTCAGAACATAGAAATCATCATAAAGAGTAATTTTCCAGATCTGTAAGATCTGAAACAAAATACTAGAAGACTGCAGAGCCAAAAAATTTCTCCCAGTCAAAAACAAAATAACTTCAGACAAACTGGTTCACACACTAGTGAACATAACTTTTACTTTCCATCACACCAAAAGATGAAACTTGGAATACACAATCCATGTAAGTTCATGAACACACCTTCAAATCCACATGGGCATTGGATCAATATAGAGAACATGTGGACCACATTAATGGAGCATGCTCAGAGTACAAATTCAACATAGCTTTCCTTATTTCTCAAATTTTCTCAAAAGCACTTGGAAAATAACTTACTCAATCTATAAAGTGTTGACATCAATGACAACATTAATGACAACACCACCAAACACATCCATACTTGCAACAAAGAAGAGTTGAAGAAGTTCATGGTTAGATGTCATGCCTTATTGAACAAAGAAGTGATGAAGTTCACGGTTGGATTTCATGTCCTATCTAAGAAGTAAGAAGAATTTTTTATGTTCATATAATGCATTATTACTATCAACATAATTTTTTTCAAAATGATATATCTAGATGAGGATTAGAAGCATTAAGATGAGGGTTAGAAGCATAAATCAAGTTGGAGAGATGTTGAAGGTCTAGAGTATGTATTCTCTTCTAATGTTCCTGATAATATATGTGTTTATGAAAGGAAGTTTTGGTCTTCACAAGTTGCTTAAATGTTTCTAGTTCAGGAAGTTGCATTGAAGTCTATCCAAGAGAATTCTCTACATTCCTCCACTATTGCAGTTCGGGTCATGCGGTTTAGTATTTCATTTCATTTCTCTATGTACACTACACTCCTATATTTTTAGGTCGCCTATGTTGCCGAGGAGGTTACTGTGAATCGCAAAAGGTTGGTAGTGTTGCTAGTTGTCTTGATTGGTCTGGGAAATGCTCCACATTTCTCTGCTTTGATGTATTTTCTCCTATGGCTTGGTGAATGTGCTCACAATTTCTATGAAATGTCTCAGTTCCAATATCATATGTTGAAGTGTTTTGCAAGCTATTCTACAAATGTTACATCATCTGATTATGTATTTTATGTTTCCTGAACATGGTATTCTATACCTATTTGTTTTGCAATGGTTATTGATGGAATGAAAGTATAAAATAAGTGTATGGAAGTGATGTTGGATTTTCAAGGAACATCCCTATGTTATTCACATGTTTCTAATTGGCTGCTTTAGTGTCACATTATCTCTTGAGTTGCCTTTTTGGGTTATTTGTGGATATCTAGCCAACATGACTTGTTGCTTTGCTTGGGTCATGTGCTTGGGGGGTTGTGCCAAAAATTGAAGATGTGTCATGATATATTTGGGTCTTGACCTATCATTTTTATGACTACATCAAGTAAATTCAATTTAAAGAGTGTTTATGGGATGACTGGTTATGTACTTCAATGTCTCATCCACATGTTTCCTTGATGCCAATTTAGGTTAATGTGCACCTACGTGTAAATAATTTTGGATCACATTGAAAGAAGTTTTAAGTTTTTTTTTGGTCCTCTCTCTCCTTGGGATAGGATTACATTATGCTTTGGTGGCTGACCAAGTTGAATTCATTGTCTATTTTCTTTCTAGCTCACCAAGTTGAATTCATTGCCTATTCTCTTTTTGGCTGACCTAGTTAAAGAATTAAAGTGTTGTGGTGGATATAAATGCAAAATAATTTCAAATGCAACAATAATTTATTAGTGTACAAGTGATAAAAAGTGTGTGTTCAATCTATATTGAATATCCAATAGAGATAGTGCTAAAGATTTTGAAATGAAATATCAATTGTGCTTGAACACCTCAGTCAATAGAGAGTTGTGTTGGCATTCTTTATAATTCTCTTTAAATCATATTGTATTTTTCTTTGAGATAGTGAGTCTCATCAGGTCCCTATATCTTTCTCTTGGATTTGGTTGGTACTTTAGTGCTACAAGTCCATTTTGTATTTTGGTCTAAGGAAGTGAGCCTTCCTACAAGTCTTTTGGCACTGAGCCTTATATTGTGAGTTAACTCTCACTGTGGTTTTCCCTCATTGGGTTTTCCACATAAATATGGTGTCTCTTTGTGCGCGTGTGTTCTCTATTTTCTTCTATTTTCTACTGATATCTTTCAATGGTTAAATTTTTTGAAGGTGTTAAATATTCTAATTGTCATAATCCTCTCTATTACTACTCTACTTAAAGTTCTATCTTTATCTGCTAAAGGAGTTTAAGTTGTGTTGAAAGCTTCAAGTCTGGAAGGGGCTAAGTTTTGAGTAGATTGATTCATCCCCCCTCTCAGTCTTTGAAAGTGTTCAAAATGCATGTGTGCCAATATACTAAGATAGTTTAAAATATCCCCTATTTGTTAGGAGGCAAATTGATAGCTATGGACACATGCCTATATCTTTTGTAAAATTTTAAATTTGAGGCAACTCTTTATATTTGCATGTTTCCTCCATCAAGTGTAAAATTCGCCATTAAGTGAGTTAAAATAATCATTTATTATATAATATTGGAAAAATATCTTTAAGAAAGGTGTTTGCTTATGAATTTTCCTTTAAATGTTGATTCCTATGCATTCTTCATGTGTTCTTATCAAGGTGCATCCTTGATTTCACATGCATGTCATTAGTTTGGAGGTGTTTCAATAAATAAAATTACACTTCTTTGTATTGTTGTGTCCCACTTGGTAGGTATACACAAATACATTGGTTTTCATATATTTCTTTAACAATCCTAGTTCTTTGGTAAGATGGGTGCCACTAGCTAGGCATGTGCCAAAACATTCGAAAATGAAATTTTGATTTCCCTAGGGAATGACATGCCAACAATATCTACTTATGCACCTTAGTATTGGTCCACACCAATTATTAGGTGTGTTGCATTATCATGATGAATGGTACTAACCCTTTGTATTAGCACACTTGAAATTATTAGTGTGTTCCAATATATTGCCAATAACTTTTGAAAGGCTTTCATACCTTTGTTGGGGCATAACTACAATCTTATTTATGCATCTATACATTGTTTGGTCACCATATTTTTTTTTTATTTTGTTGGTACATAGAGTTATAGGTTCCCAAATCCATAAATCTAGGTCATTCTTTGAGTTCTAAGGGTTTCAAACTAAAATAAATTGACCTATAACTTATGATTAGCTAGGGAAACTATGGACCAATTTTTTTGAGTTGGTAATCTCTCCTTCATTTTGATCTTAGCTAGACCCAAGGGGGAATTTCCTATAGGTATCCTTAAAGGTATTAATTACAACTAAATATATGTAAATAAAAAAATATAGTAGTAACAAATATTTTCTTGGTCCCAAAAAATTTCACTAAGCCAAATAATAACCTATTTCTCCTAATACCTATTATTAAGCTAATAATAAAATCACTACACAAATGCAAGATGTGGGCATACAAAACATGATTCTCCAAGATGCTAATAGGTTATAGATTGTCTAAGTATTTCTCTTATTTTAGCATTGAATCATGAAGTGCATACAAACTACTTTGTACTTCTAAACTATTTTTGTAAGATGTTTTTATTTACGGTGCATTTTGGAACATTACTTCCATGACTAGTGCATATTCACTGGGTTATAAATTCACATCATAGTATGAGAAACAACATAAAGAAAACAAAAGGACATTGATTTATGTAAATACATACATTATAAATAATGATATCAAGAAACTAAATATACTTATATATCTAATCTAAAATATCAAAAACTATTTAAAATTTAAGAAATGACCATTACAAATCTTACAATACATTAGAATTTGGTCTCATTCATCAAATATTTATTAAATTCATAATGGAAAAGTGGTAAGATAAACTCTAAGCTATAATTTCTCAAAAGATACACAAATAAAACTATGGATATATTTAATTGCAACAAATAAAACTATGGATATATTTAATTGCAAGAATCATTTACAATATTTACTTGATTGATATTTACAAAAGATTCTACTATAATGATGACTATATTTTTAGGAGTTGAAACCCTACAAGCTCCTTCAACTTACAGTCCTCTAGAAGAGAGAAAATAGTAAATATTTTTAATGTAAAGTGAACTAGCATAAATAACACTTTGTTGGTTTCCATATCACTTCAAGAATTGAGGAAGAATTTTAGTTCATGAATATGGTAGGGAAGGAAATATTATTTCCCATGAAATCACCTGAATGAGTGATTTTGAGTAGGTGTAAGGACCATCAATAGTCAAAACTCAACCACTCTATTAATGACTACATGGCCATTTTCATCCTTCATCATCAAAAGTACATGCGAATTTGTGCCCTTAGGATGAACAAATATTTCTAGGTGGGAAAATCCCCTTGGAGTACTTGTGATATAAAATATGGTTATTAATGGTAACTTGGATCATGCAAGTAGGTAGGTGGGAGTGAATAATTCCCAATGTGAGAGTTGTGGAGTTTTATGGTTCAAGAATACCTCATAACCTATATCAAAGAAAAGTAAATCAAAATACCCTTGTATCGCCAAATTTGAAGGGTATATGAAGGAAATAATTAGGAGTTCAGGATCAGGGATAGTGTTGAATCCATACCACTTATCAATGATCGATAATTGGGAGTAAATAATCCCTCTATTCTAAAGAAATAAAATTAAGGCATCTCCACATCAACAAGTTTAAGAAATGAAATGTTGAAATTTGGGATTGGGAATCCAAGGAACCAATGCCATAATGGATGAAAGTAAAGGAATGGCCAAAATTATGACTCCAAAAATAACATAGTAAAAGTATCAATAATTAGGGATCAAGGACAATAAGGAACTCATCCCTCAAGGAATGTGGGAAAACGGATCACCAAAATCATGAATTTGAAAGGTAACTTAGTGTAAAGAATCAAAGTATGGGGATTTGAGGAAAATAATCCTAGTAAGACTCTAAAGATTTGACAAAGATATTGGAAAAATTAGGGCTTGAGGGAAAGGTATGTAAGGATGGGAAGGCCCAAAACTTAGAAATTTAGCACAATGTTTAAAATTTGAAATGAGAACCTTCACCCTTAGATTTTTTTGGACTTTTACAACTTCTAAAACATGATATGTGCATAGGGGATGAAAAGGGATAAAATATAAGTGAATTTTACCAAAGAAGACCCATTAAGGGTGATCTTGAATAAATTATCTATAATGGAAAAATTAAGGAAAAATGCCCATTAGGGGCTCAAACCAAATAAATGGGACACTATGAACTTGGGTGCCAACATTGGTTCTAGTTGGGGATGTGTGCCTCTTGTAGTAACTATGAGAATATAGCTATATTTGAGAGAAAATCATAAAAATGGACAACAAAGAGTGGACCATGAAAAATACACTTCATCATGACCAATAAGAGTCCTGAGTACACAAAGATACATATACACAATAAACATAATATGTACATGGGAGAACCATTACTTACAAGAATTATTAATAATACATAATATCATGAATCAATATCCTCACAATTTTTTTGGCCAAGCTCTTTAGGTTGTGTGAATTGTGACCATACCCCTTAGAAAATTTATACAACCATGCCACAAGCCATATTATATTATTTTTCAAAATTTTGAGTGGTAGCCTATTCTAATTTTTCCATACCAACACATACCTCTAGAAGTATACATTAGATGTTACCTATTGATTATAATTCCATCCAAGGGGATAGTTCACATTCTCCTTAAAAATATACCATCCTCAAATCCTAGATCATCTTTAGGGTAGCAAGAGGTGGATGCACAATTAAAATTTACCTTTTTTATAATTGTATCCAAACTTAAACCAATATCTTCCATGAATGTCATCTTGTCATTCTATTATGCACAACTCAATTTGTAATCATGTAAATACCTACTAATTAATGGAATAGGTTATTCTTGTCCATCTTTATTTCTTTGTAAAAATAAATAAATTGTGACATAATATATGGAATTTGGGAAAAAGTGGAAAGCTTCAAAATAATATGAGCTTACCAAGTTTAGTGCATCTTGAAGAGGTTATTTGATTTTTACATATGCATTAGTTAGTTACTTGATCCAAGTGAAAATTTCATTATGTTGAACAACCAAAATACTGAGGGGAGGTGAATCAATATTCCTTGAAATTCATTAACTTAAACATGCATTTCAAAACATTCCATTCAACTTGTGGAAATGAAAAGGAATAATGAAAGAATTTGTTACAACACATAACCCAAGAACACTTGATTTATGTAGAAAACCCAAAAATGGAAAAACCACAATGAGGATTGGTTGACAATATATTATAATTAGTTACAAGATATTATAGAATAACTCATTTCTAGGTGGACTCACTATTTAAAGGATTCACTATAAGAGAATAGAAGAAATGGCTCACTACTAGAATAAAAAAGAGAGTGGCTCATTGCCAGAGAGTGAACTGATTACAATGCATCTACAACATGTTGAAGATAGTTCTGATTAGGCTCAAAAAATAGACTTAACACACTTTATGCTTCACCATTGTCATACTCTGCTCAATCACTCTTCACATTACAATCACATCACACTCACACACTTATCATTAGGATCCTATCTCATCACACAAGGAATTAACCTTGTATATATACCACAACCAACCAAAACATCAATTAGGTCAGCCTAATAGATGAAACATGTAACACCACAACCTGTTGGCTCAACACTCAACTACACACACCTCCTGTAATAAACCAAAACATGTGACATATAAAAATAGGTCAGCATGACCTATAATTTCTCTGATAAGTTTGATCCATACATACATTAATTTTGCATGACCCCAAAACCTTTAGGTCGGCACCACTGGTGAATCAACAATAGAATGTGCCATTTATTCATTCACAACTTGACACACAAATATCCAAAACACTTTCCACTTGAAGCATAAACACTTTTGACATCTTTAAACATGTCCTCAAACTTGCATAGAAAAATATTCATCCGCAGTGGAATGCAAAGTATTCTAATCATGTACTTTACCACTATAATTTTTCCATTAACAAGTCCGATACTCTATCAACTCTAACTTCAACTATGGAGGACTTCAAGGCTTGAAAATTTTGATTTAGATTCCTCTTACATGCACCAATATTACCTTAGAACCGTATGACAAGATTCTTCATAGCGGAGAAATGCAGACCACAAAATTGGTTTAGTGAACACTGAAACTGTACACTGAGACTTAGAAAATTATCCAAAACATTTGGTCTTCTCTAGACCAATGCTTCTACAACCATACAATGGGTTGACATCACTAACAAAATCATATGCAATCATGCTCGTCAATCATCAACTATACATCAATATTGACATCAATGAAAATACCATAGTAACATCAAATGTCATACATCCATCAATCTTCTTAATGACAAAAAAAATCCCAACAATATCCCACTTTGTCATCAATGAAAACACACTATCGAAAAATCTCAAACTAATCTCCCTTTGACATCAAGGGAAAAGGGCTCACAATATTATTCTTTAAAACTACTTTCCATTTTATATATATACACATGAGAGTAACTCCCCCTTACTGCTTTACTCCTATAATCAACACTTTACATTAAATTGGTTCCCTCTAATGATGTTCTTCATAAAAAATGACCAAAAAATGTACTACAACATTATCCACTACTTTCGTATATGTACAGTGAAATCAAAAACTTCATTAGTAAAATAAAAATGTATATTTTCAACTAGAAGAAGGAAAAATAATTTTGTAAGGTGTGCCTCCTAATCCTTCTTACCAACTTCCCAATCCTTCTTGGAAAAAGAAAGCATGTAGCATTGACTCTCAAACTGAGTGAGGAAATCTTCTCCTTCATCTAGAGAATCAAGTACTAAACCAATTTCACTACCTTCTCAGTACTAGATAAGGCTCTAGTTAAGGAGGTAAGCCTTGCACTTACTAGATCTCTAAGTTGACAATACTACATTATTATCTTTTCTTTTTTTCCTTGTAAATGGAAAAAATTTCCATAGATTCTCTATGGTTGTCCTTGTAGCACCATCTGGATCACTTACTCGATCATAGACACCCGAGTCTTGAGCTATTTGTGACTCTATTGAGTTCATTTGGTCATTAATACTTCTTGTAGAGTTATACCATGTCGAATAGAACTAAAATTAAACTTTATCTTCTTCTAAGAAGTTTAAAACTTATTTCAAGTTAACTTGTAACTTCCCATGTGTAGCACTTCATTTATCAAATATTTCAGTCAATATTTTATCATTGACCTTCTTTTCCACTTCTTTTTCTATCTTTTCTTCTAAACCGATAGAATAATCCTTAAAGGAATACAACAATAGTTTTAACTTCTACAAATTGAACAAAGATTCATCAATGGTTGCATCGGAAATGCCTTCTTGTAAAATCTTGACAACTTCCTCAATCAATTCTACACTCTTTTGGTGTTTTTACAATATCTCCTTCCTTATGGAGGCATGAAAAGAATCACCAAGTTGTAATTTTTGTTGGGGAGAGATCTTGGCCATATCAACTTGTTCCCATTGCATTGGAATTTACAAGAGCTATTCAGATACTACCAGTTCAAATAAAAACTACATGTCCAATATATCCTTCAACGAATCTCCAGAGGCTCCAAAGGATTCACCAACAATCTTTGTATTTTCTTCTTCCTTTGCACACTCTTCTCCTTTCCACCATTGTCAAATTCTTCCTCAACATTCTTCTCTTCTTTGACATACTTCTTATTATCCGGAGTAGGCAAGTCTTCAATATTTTGTGCCTCTGATTTCTTTGAGACCTTTTGTGTATCCTCTTCTTTGCTCTATTCTATCTTCTTATCTATAGAGGGTAGTTTTTGTTCATTTTGTGATTTATCCTTCTTTGGGATGTCATGTTTCTATTCTTCCTTTTTTCCTTTTTCAACTACATTCTCCACATCTAGAGGAGTATCATTAGTTACCATACCTTCTTGTATATTCTCTTTTCTTTATCAATATTCTCCACACCTAGAGAGGTATTACATGTCACTGTCTCTTCAGATTGTTGTTCATTTTCATGTTTCGAAGCATGCTCATGTTTTGCATTATTAGGTTCATTGAAATTTGAGATAGAAGTATTATGTTGCATTTGACTTCCACTATCCGGAGGCACTCTCAACTCTTTGGAAAGTTCTTCAACTTTTTACAGTGTCTCATTTTTTAGCCTTTCAATATCTTCTTTATCTCTGCTCATTAAGGTGTTGAATCTATGCTTTATTTTGAACCTCCTACTATACAGTTGAGAGAATTTATCTCTATTTTCATTAGAAAGAGAATAAGCAATCTTCTCCAAGAAAAATTCCCTCATTTTTGCATCCTCATCAACAACCTCTTGCCTTCTAGCACTCAATACATTCTTCAAATCATTAGGAAATGATCTTCAATTTGTGTGAAGATAGTAAAAAAAATTACCATAGACTTTACAATAGCTTCTATTATTTCCTTATCTATATCATCTGATTTTGAACAAATTTTAGTAGTTTTTTTCAACATCCCACGCTCAACAATACCATTGAATAGTGCATCTAACCTTAGGGGCCTATGTTTTCATACCAGAGGGGTCTTTTCTTTCTTCTCCCCCTTACCTTTAGGATACTTTTCTTCTTTTCCAGACTTTGACTTCTTCTCCCTCACTTGAATCTTGAAAGATTCCTTCTACTTTTTAACTTCTTCACTATCAGTATCAATAATATTAACTCTATATTTCTTTGCACTTATCTCTACTTGAGAGACACTATATTACCTTTTTTGGACCAACTAAGGTCCTTATTCTTCATCTTCCTCCTCATCATCATGGATAACATACCTCTCTATTTTATCTTTTTCTTTCTTTCTCCTTTACAGAGGATTCTATTGTTACATAGGGGCACTAGATGTAACTTTCTTCTTAACATCAACTACAGGCTTACTTTCAAAGGATTTGGGAAAAACTAGAGAGGGGGTAAAGGTCCTAACTGACCTTCTTGTGATTGGAGTACCTTCCGAAGGACCAACTATGCCTTTGGATTTCTCCATAGGGCTCTTAGATGTATCCAATATCTCCTCCATTTGAGATTTCATATTTTCTACATTCTTTTGGATCTCCCTCTTTTCATGATTCAAGTGAACTTCAATATATTTCTCTTCACATGTGTCGAACCTATCCTTATATGTGTCTTTAGGCATGCTTAACATATGATTAGCAAGATTGGTAATCTTGTCTTCTATTACCTCATATCCTAGTTCCAGAATCTACACTGTCTTAGGTTCCACTACTTCCATCAAATAGAAATCTCTTCTAACCATGAAAGTAAGATTATTCTTGTATTTCTCAACTACACTTTTAGGAATTCTCTCTCTTCCTTGCATCTAAGATTGAAAGGTTTTAAAATCCCCACAAAGCTTGATCCTTAGACTCATCATCTTGAAATCTTCTTAAATGATCCCTTATTTATATTGCTACAGGCATATTATCTAACCATACAATGTTCCTTGTTATGAGAAACTCTCTAAAAAATTACAATAGTAAGCAAATTATTAGAGTTCCATACTATAAGGGATATCTTGATTCTTTAGTCTTCTACAAGTTCTCCAACAATTATTGTCTTAGTAATTCACACAATTCTATGTCCATGCCTTCCTTTACCATTTGGTATGTAGTGTAAATCGTGGTGGAAAAAATAGAGTTCTCTTTGTTTGTGAAGAAAATATTGTACCCAATCATAATAGATGCATACCTCACAACCAGATCTTCGATGTCATTAATAGTGAGAGCACGCTTGTGAAATTTTTCTCCTATTAGATTCAATACCTCATCATTCTTCAAGGCCTTCAATGTTGGAACTATTCGTGTAGAGTACAAACTAGTGACTACCCTAATTACATCCTTGTTGATCAAGTCTTACAAGTCTAACCACAAGAATTTTTCATGGATTCTACTCCATACATATCTCACCCACTCATCCACATAACAAAATATAGGTAAATTATTCCAAACATCTAATTTCTTCTCGATAAAACCCTCATAATCTAATTTTAATTTAAAATCATCACCGATTAACTCATTTACCCATAATTCTCTCAACTGTTCATGATTATACTCTTCCATTTTTTTGTGGATGTAAATCCTTACATCCTGTATATACATCACCTTGAATGGCACACTCAAAAACACACCCTCAGGGTCTGTCTCTGTGGATTTATAGAGTTCTTTTTGAATTTTGGTCTTGGTCATTCAAGCACATTGATAACTTGAGGAGTAAACATATTAAATGGAGCTAGTGTTTCATAAAATACTAATAAATACCTTTGTTCTCTACTGGTAGGGTTTCACATGACACTGGAATCACTTCACCTTTCTTCTCAAATTATCAATAAAAAATTAGTTTACTAGATATGTGAAATGACATAGAAAGCCTTTTTTCGGTGACCTAATGCATATTAATTGCATTAATTTGAAGTTAGTTACAAAGTTGAAAAACCCTAACAATGTAGTCACAATCACCTTAAATCATTTTGCAAATCTTCGCAACAAAATATTTTTCACCAATGATTTTACCAATACGACAGTCTTATCAAACTATATCTTGTATCAATGTGTTGTAGGAACTAACAACACATCTTTGGTAGGGGCTTAAGGATTCTTTGTTAAAACTCCCCCTAAGCCAAAGCTCTTCATCCAGTTTCTAGAGGAAACATCTACACCAGGGGCTGGCATAGACTCATTCTTCACTTTTGTCTCTTATTTATTCGTCCATATCTTGTTTATTTACTTCTTCATCTCAAATGGATCAAACTTTGTTACCGAATTAGCCTTCTTTAATGAAATAGAGGGTTTTACATTCTTGCTTCTGCAAAACTTTTCTATGTGTCCTAGTTTGTTGCATTTGTGACATGTGCCACCTTTTTGAACAAGCTTACTTCTTGTCATTCTAGATTTGTATTCATTAGCCTTATGCCCAAATCCATTGCATGTATAACATTAGCCATTTAAATATTGAAACATCATACCATTACTGTAACCATTCATCATTTGATTTTTGTAATCACTAGCCTTATGACGAAATCTATTGCATGTAAAGCACTGACCAAGAAAAGATTAACTCTGAGTCATTCTACTTCTAAATTCTACAAATCTATGTCCAAATTATTGCAAGAATAACAATAACCATTAAAATATAAATACCTTTATACAACACATTTTTTGATAGGTGCTCTCTTGAAATATTTCTTTTGGTTTTCAACTTTTTTCACATTACTCTTCTTGTCATTCTTCTTTTCAAAATTGTTTAGAGTATGATTTTCCATTGAAATTTCTCCTCTCTCAAACCTTAATCCTTCTTTATCCTTAGAATCCTTCTAACTTGCAAGCATCTCATCAATAATTGTGGATCTCTTCATGAATTTATCATCTTGAATCTTTGCTTTCTCCAGATCTGGTCTCAAGGTCACAATCTCTTGTTCAAGATTTGAACATTGTTCAGGTTTGTCTCTTAATTTGGTATTCAAGTAGTCTTCAACTCTTTTTCCTTCTTCAACTTTCACTTTCAAACTGGTGATAGTCGCATTTGATTGCTTGAGCTGCTCATTTGTTTCTTTGAATATTTTTGTAGCTTTCTTGATTTTCTCTCTCAAATTCTTAATACACTCATCTGCATCATTAAGATCCTTTTTTAGATCTCTCCTCTTATCTTCTGCTTTATCCAAATGATCAAGGGATTACTTGAGTTCTCCTTCCATTCAAATATACAATCTTCTTTAGTAAAACCTTAAGGGATAATATCTTTCAGAGGAATAGGATACTTCCTTGTAGCCATGTGTTCAACCTCCAAGATCTACCTCAATGATCAAGCCAATTAAAGGAACTAGGCTCTGATAAAAAATTTTGAACAGCTGGGATACTGAGGGGGGCTGAATCAGTATTCCTTGAAATTCATCAACTTAAAATTGTATTTCAAAATATTTCATTCAACTTGTGGAAATGAAAAGGAATAATGAAAGCATCCATCACAACACATAACCCAAGAACACTAGATTTATTTGAAAAAACCAAAAAGGGAAAAACCATGATGAGGATTAGCTCACATATATTATAATTGGTTATAGGATATTATAGAATGAATCACTTCCAGGTGGACTCATTGTCTGGAGGACTCACTATCTAGAGAATAGAAGAAATGGCTCACTGCCAAGTGGACTCACTATCTAGAGGAATCACTATCTGTAACTGTAGATTAAATCTGTGATGATAAGATCTGCAACTAGAATGAACAATATTAATCCTAATCTAAATCAAAACTAATCTAAAATCTAACAATAAAGAACGAATATGAAAACATGATGAATAATTAACAAACTGAATTGATCTCACCAAATATGCATTCACCCTTTCAAATTAACTCCATTGCTCTTCTCCATTTTGCCTTTTTAGTGTTCTTGCCCTCAGATTTCTGTGTTTGAATGCAAGTATAGCTGTGTTGAATGTCTAAGAAAAATATTGAAGATTGTTTCTTCTCAAAATTGTATAAATTCGGAAGGAGGAATAATGATTATGACAGGCCATTTTATAGATTTTGGGTTTTCGAACGATCGGCTCAGATTGAAAGAGAGATCGACGGATGAGATTGATGAATTCCATGTGATATGAGTTATGTCTCAGATAGAACATGAGTTTAGGAAAGACTAAAAATAGAGACTAAGTTAGAACGTGAGTTAGAACACAAGTTCAACATCTTAATCTCCAAAAATAGACTTTGTATGCAAAATCCAAAGTTGGAACTCGAAGATAAAGAATTCGAATGAATAATTAATTAAATAAATAAAGATATTTAATTAATAAACACATACATGCATATGAGTTAGAACTAGTTAATCGACTAGTTGTGACGGAGAGTCTTCTCGCAGAGATAAACAGGTGTTGAATCTGGAGATAACTAGAGAACTAAAAATAGATCTCGAGTTAGAAGGTGAGTGAATGAATTAGATAACTGAATGATAGAGGAATGTGACATAATTAATTAAATGTGAATTAAATGTTAATTTAATTCAACATTCGAAAGGGAATTGACTTTAATTAAATAAATAAAGTAATTTATTTAATTTGACTTTTTGAAAAGGATAAATATAAATAATTAAATAATAAATATTTAATTATAGATAAAGGGGGTTAAATGAATAATTAAATAAAGATATTTAATTATAGTTGGAAAAGTATGATAAAGGAGAAATTAAAAAAGAAATTATTTAATTGATAGATAAAGGGGGAAGAATTAATTAGTTCGTAACATAACTAAATAAATATGATTTATTTAATTAATCAAGTTGAATAAAGATTAATAATGAATTAATGAATTAATTAAAAAGGGATATTTAATTAATAGAGGAAATATGTGTTAGAAAGGTTAATTAAATAATTAACATTATTTAATCATGACCACAGACTATAGAAAATTATGTCGAATGTGTACTCGCAGGCCTAGACCAATTTTCGGTATCTACACTATCCAAAGAATATAAGAAATGACTCATTTCCAAAATAGAAAAGAGGGTGGCTCACTGCTAGAGATTGAACTAATTACAATGCATCTACAACATGCTAAAGAAATTTATGATTAGGCTCAAAAAATATAGTTAACACACTTCATGCTTCACCAATTTCATACTCTTCTAAATCACTCTTATCATTACATTCACATCACACTCACACACTTATCATCAGGATATCATCTCACCACACAAGTAATTAACCTTGTACATATACTGCAATCAACCAAAACATCAATTAGGTTGGCCTAACAGATGAAATGTGCAACACCACAATATGTTGACTCAAATCTCAACCACACATGCCTTGTAGAATTAACCAAAATGTGTGACAAAAAAATAGGCATGATCTATAATCACTCTCATAAGCTTGATCTATACATACTTTAATTCATCACAACCCCAAAACCTTTAGGTTGGTATCGTTGGTGAAGCAACAATAGAATGAACCAACTTTTCATTCACAACTCAACACATGGATCTCCAAAATACTTGCCACTTGGAGAATACACACTTTTGACATATTTAAACACATCCTCAAATCCATATATCAAAATATTAATCTGTGGTGGAATGTAGAGCATTCCAAACATGAACTCTACCATTACCAAGTTTGATACTCTATCAACTCTAACTTCAGTTCCAGAGGACTTCAAGGCTTGAAATTTTGGATTTAGATTCCTCCAACATGCACCAATATTACCTAAGAACCACATGAAAATATTCTTCATAGCAGAGAAATGTGGACCAAAAAATTGGTTCACTAAACACTAAAACTACACATCAAGACTTAAGCAATTAGCCAAAAAATATCTTCTCTGGATCAACACTTCTACAACTGTACAATGGGTTGACATCACTGACAACACTATATTTAATCATGATCATCAATCATCAGCTATACATAAATGTTGAAATCAATGACAACACCATAGTAACATCATATGCCATACATCCATCGATCTTCTCAATGACAAACAAACTTCCAATACATTAGTGGCGTTAAAAATATCCTCTTTAATGTGTAGGTACCTCTCTTCCCTTTTTAGGCCATTATTTTCATGTGATAGGTACATTTTATTATATGGGAAGATCAAGTCATTTGTACCAAGGATTCAAGGCATGAGTTGACTATAAAAAGCAATATCTAGTTCCTCCTTCCTCTCATTGTCTACACATTATAATTCTAATGGTTGGGACTACATTATTTATGCCTCATTATGGAATTTTAATAAATATTTCTTCTTCACTTCCCATTGCTGCATTAGGTTCCTTCTCTTTGTTACTTTTGTAGCATTTATGTTTTGCATCTTATTTGATCTACACTTTTTCC
The DNA here is from genome assembly GCA_007115665.2 of Sequoiadendron giganteum. Lineage (NCBI taxonomy): Eukaryota > Viridiplantae > Streptophyta > Pinopsida > Cupressales > Cupressaceae > Sequoiadendron > Sequoiadendron giganteum. Next base: position 449,027,892 of record CM021101.1, read on the forward strand.
TTCTTACTTTTGTTCATGTGATGTCCAATTGATCTAGTATAAGTAGTTTTATTTTGTGTAAGCACACGTTCATATCTCAATTCATATTCATTTTGATCCTACATTAGGTCACTACATCAACATGGGATATTTTGTCTTCACTTGATGGTGTTTTGGACTTAGGGGTGTCAAACTAGATGTACTCCCTTAGATGTGTAACATTATGAATGGATAACTCATACTAATATGGATTAACACTATTTTCTCCTTGAAATATTTAATTAGCTGCATCATAATAATTATACTAATAATCTCCATACATGGAGTCATATATTGATGCATCATATTGATTATCCCCATCTTCATAGTGCTTAGTAGAATATTCCTCTCTTCTCACTAAGAGGGAATTTAAACTTATAAGTGTGACACGACGATCTAATATTCTTGCAATCTAAGCTTTGAAATAATTTTTCTTTTCTCTTGTTGAAGGTGAAATAATATTTCTTTCTAATAAAAAATATCTTTAATATGAATTTTTTGGTAGGTGGGGAAATTATCCAACAATGTATGTTTCTACATACTGATGTCTCATGCCAAAATTTTGTAGTGTATAACATCTATGATCATTGAAACTACCAAGAAGCATATAGTTCATTTTTACATTGAGCCTCTTGCAATTCAACTATTGTTGTTTGTTTTTGTCTCTCCTTTCTAAGGTGATATAATAGTTCTTCATGTTCAACTATGATCTATATGACATGCTAAGAGAAGTGGGATAGTAGTAAGGAATATGTGCATCATATATTTTATCCCTATATCTTCTACCCATAGTCATACTAATTCTTTCTAACTCCTAATCAGATATATTTTTCCCTTATTTTCTAAATATGCTATCATATGCATCTAGATATGTAAGTATAAATGAATTAGCACTATTCTAAGATTTCATTATTATTTATCTCCTTGAATTAGTTGAAGATTATTAATGTTATTGTTGTTACCCAAGCTATGTTTTCTCCATATTTAATTCTACTGATCTAATTGTTGGTTTTGGGTTTGATTAAAATAGAATCACCACCGTCACATAGGAAGAGCCAGTTTTCTCCCAATACTTAGAATATTAAAATACTAGATGATGAAATACTTCTCTATTTTTCTTTATATGCCATTATGTTGGTGTAAGTTCATGGGCTATCAAATTACCCTAATGTATGTATTGCAGTGGTTTTGATTTGTTGAGGTCTTCAAGATATTTTCAATTGCCTCCTACTCAATAACATGAATAATTCATCCTTAGTAATGATACCATTATATTAGTGCATAGATTTGTAAGTACCCAAATCACTAAATCCAAGCCATTGCTGATGCAGAGTTAGGAGGATTCAACAACATATCTCACAATCCTTCAAAATTAATCCAAATAAATCTTTGTATAACACATTCTATTATTCATTCTATGTCACATTGGAAACATAACCATGGTAGCCCAAAAGAAGTTATTTCATTTTTCCCAAAACTGCAAACCCTAGACAGGGTTCAAACCTGCCCTCACTAAAATGATCATAACTTATTCAAATCTTAATGAAATTTGATGAGACTTGAAGCAAATGAAATTATATTCATATAGGAACAACATAAAATTGGTTTCAAACCCAAAATATATACTTTAAAATCCGTACCATCACATTCTTTCATACTGTAAATTCTGCACAATATTGTTAAAATAGGCAGTCTCACCAAAATAATCATATCTTCCACAAAACTCAATAAAATTGAATGAGACAAAAAGAATTGGAAACTAGAAACAGAGATATTTCTATCCATATATGATAATCCATTATTTTAGTGCATAAAATTCAGTACAAACCACAACTTCAACCTGGAAACAATGTAAAATCAGAAAATGCACACAAACTTGAGGTTGCCATTCATCAAACTTCACAAATAATGTCTCCAACCTCTCCAATTCGAGTTTTGGAGGGTGTACTTATACATTTAAAACCAAAAACAACTATTTTAAACCACCTTTTAGTTATTTTTTTGACAAAACACCTTAATGACACTTTTGACAAGTTGCTTGACAACTTTCTTGAGCAACTTTTACAATTTTTACAATATGGAACAACTTTAAACATTATTTGACAAATGACTTCAAATATTACTTCCTAAGACTCAAAAACCTATAAAATGGTTTTATAAACCTTATTATAAGACCCAATACATAAAATAGAGCAACTATTTACAAATGGCCTCATGGAGGCAAGAAATCAAATAGGTGCTCCTGCACCAAACTCTCGAGGGCAAAAGAATTCAAGCCCCTTTGAATTGTATTCTTCTTGATCATCCAATTCCTTTTCACTTTGTCCTTTGTATTTTCAACCTGAAAATTATTCCTTTTCCAAAGCATTAGTAACATAATGAAATGAAACAAACTTTCTACCATAATACGTCCATCATTCATCAATCTTTTGCAAACCTCTATGACCAATTCATCCATGATCATTCCCTTAACCAACTCAACATCTTCAAGTCTTGAAATTAGGTTTCTTATCTCAGTCATACCTTCAACTTCTTGCCTTGGAATGTCTACAACAAATTTACCTTCTTCATCTTCATGCTTAGGAACATCTTTGTCTTCATCTAGGAATTCTTCATGTGCATCTTCATATGCTTCTTCTTCCTCTTTCATCTTCTCGTTTCTTCTTCTTTTCACAATATTCTTTATAGGAAAAACCATCTTCCTTTTCAATTTCAAATTCCAACTTGTCTCTTTTTTCATCATTTTTTCTATCCTCTTCATATATTCTTGGAAATCTTTATCCAACCTCTTCATTTCTTGCTTCAACTCAGCAATTTCCCTATCCATCTTTGCTTGTCTTTTTCTCTTCTTTCTCTCCTCCTCTACCTGCAAATGCCTTCTCAAGTTCTCCATCTTTTCTAGATGTTCTCAGCAAGTATCTCCTTGCTCAAAACTCACTTTTCTCTCTGCCTTCTCAATGGCAGAAATCAGGTTCTCACATAACTTGCAACCAACCAAAACACAACTACAAAACCACAATACCAAAACCAATTTCTTTCTTAGCCCAGACCTTTTGCTGAGCTCTGATACCAATCTGATGCAGAGTTAGGAGGATTCAACAACATATCTCACAATCCTTCAAAATTAATCCAAATCAATCTTTGTATAACACATTCTATTATTCATTCTATGTCACATTGGAAACATAACCATGGTAGCCCAAAAGAAGTTATTTCATTTTTCCCAAAACTGCAAACCCTAGACAGGGTTCAAACCTGCCCTCACTAAAATGATCATAAATTATTCAAATCTTAATGAAATTTGATGATACTTGAAGAAAATGAAATTAGATTCATATAGGAACAACATAAAATTGGTTTCAGACCCAAAATATATACTTTAAAATCCATACCATCACATTCTTTCAGACTGTAAATTCTGCACAATATTGTTAAAATAGGCAGTGTCACCAAAATAATCATATCTTCCACAAAACTCAATAAAATTGAATGAGACAAAAAGAATTGGAAACTATAAATAGATATATTTCAATCCATATATGATAATCCATTATTTGAGTGCATAACAGGCCGTACAAACCACAACTTCAACCTGGAAACAATGTAAAATCAGAAAATGCACACAAACTTGAGGTTGCCATTCATCAAACTTCACAAATAATCTCTCCAACCTCTCCAATTCGAGTTTTGGAGGGTGTACTTATAAGTTTAAAACCAAAAAAAAACTATTTTCAACCACCTTTTAGTTAGTTTGTTGAAAAAACACCTTAATGACACTTTTGACAAGTTGCTTGACAACTTTCATGAGCAACTTTTACAATTTTTACAATATGGAACAACTTTAAACATTATTTGACAAATGACTTCAAATATTACTTCCTAAGACTCAAACACCTATAAAATGGTTTTATAAACCTTATTATAAGACCCAATACATAAAATAGAGCAACTATTTACAAATGACCTCATGGAGTCAAGAAATCAAACAAGTGCTCCTGCACCAATTGCATAACCACTAGGGGTGTTAAAATTAGAGAAATTGACCTCTAAATTATGATTAGACAAGTAAAGTATGAAACAATTTTTTAGAGTGGGTAATCTATGAACCAAATTTTAAAAGTGGGTATTCCCTCCACTTTAGGATCAACTAGACCCAAGGAGGGATTTCCTAGACGCATCCTTAATAGGATTTATTATAATTAAATACATGTAAATAGACAAACATTTTTTTATACACAATATATCATTGGTCCCAATATTTGTCACTAGACCAAATAATAACCTAGTGCTCATAAGACCTATTATTAAGTTGATAAGCACATCATTTCACAACTACAATATGTGGGTATGTATAATATGTTTCTCCAATATACTAACAATTATAGATTGTTGAAGATATTTTCTAATTATAACACTAAATCATGAAGTGCATGCGAGCTACCTCTTGGTTCTAAACTATTGGTGTAATTATTTTTCATTTAGAGTGTATGGTGGATCATTTTTTCCATGATTAGTGTCTATTAATTGGGTTATAGAGTCACAACACACCATGAGATACAACACAAATAAATCAAAAGGATTATGAGTTGTGTAAATGTACATGCCATAAATAATGATATCAAGAAACTAAAAATTCTTAGTTATACATCCTAGATTAAGAAAAATTGCATGCAATCAATAAATGGCTATTTAAAATCTTGCAATACATTTGAATGCTCTCCCATTCATCAAATATTCATTACATTCATATTAAAAAATTGAAAAGAGGAAACCCTAAGCTATAATTTCCAAAAGGATCCAAATATAGAACCATGGAGACATTCATTTGTAAGAATCAATTTCAATATCAACCTTCTTGAGATTTTTTTTTTTTAAAATTAGCTAATGGAAATTGAATTTGTTAGAGTTGAAACCATAGAAGTTTCTTTGACTTGTAGTCATGTGAAATAGAGTAAATGATTGATATTTTCAATGTAAAATGAATTGGAATAAATAATACTTGTTGATTATCTTATTGCTTTAGAAGTTGAGGAAAAATTATAGTCATAAATGTAGCATGTAAGGAAAACTTAGATCCTACAAAACTAGCTAAATAAGGAATTTGGAGTAGGTGCAAGGAACATTGAGAGATATAAGTTAATCATTATACTAATAATTGCATGGATACCTTCATGATTTCATCCCTCATTTTTGAAAGTACACGTGAATCCACACTCTAAGATGGACATATATTTATAGGTGGGAAAATCCCCTTGGAACTTCTACTTTTGGTGTCAATTTTGGTCATTAAAGGTAATTTTAGTCATGTTGTGAGGTACATGGGAGTGAAAATTGTCAAATATAGGGGTTAAAGAGTTTTGAGAAGGGAGATTTGCTACTCACAAGTTCTGTTCACTTAGAGATCCTCACGGGGTGAACTACCCTAAACTACCTCAAAGGATAGTGGATAGAGTTTTAGAACCAAAAAGAGCAGGTCATGAAGATTCTTTGGACAAACTGACAAGCTATTGGCCAAAGGACATCATCGCAAAATACAAATGACAGTGCAACACGCTGGCATCTTAGGGGTGCGTTGGCGTCTTGTATGAACCATAAATAAGGTTTATGTTAGAAAACAACTATGTGACTACTAGTAATCTGATTACTGAGAACTTCTAGAAAGTGATAAAGAAACAAAATGTAATAGAAATGATAAAGATAATGAGAAGGGAAAGGAAATGCTTATAACCGTATGAGTGATGAAGCCTCCAGCTCATGAATGTCTTCAATACCTACACACAAGAGAGAGAGAGAGAGAGAGAGAGTTGGGGCTATATAGGGTTTTGCCTCACTCAAACCCCCATTTTGGTGTTCCCACCTCCATGGACAACCAGATAGATAGAGAAATAGGAAATGAAGTAAACACAAAAGCACTACAAAACAGTGTTATGCTACTCAACCAAATAATAGAGGAGAGGAGTGAAAGCTCACCACCTCCGCCCAAAGCGCTCAAGGCTAGTGGGGGAGAAAATGAGAGGAACTCAAGCCTCTACTGCAATGGTGTTTGTTCAACACTTTCTCTACTAAAGTGATGGAGTGTTGATGTTGCTACTATGAAGTGTAAAGTGTTGCTTGAGATGGTGAAGAAGCTACTTGGAGCTTGTGAAGAGATAGAGAGTGAAGAGTGAATGGAGAAGAGCCCAAGAGATGGTCCAACCATGAAATGAAACGAAATGAAGGTGAGTGAATATGAAGTAGAGAGGAAGAAAATGACCATATTCAGGTCGGTTCGTCGAAGAGGGCGTTACAAGTTGACTCCCAATGGGAATTGTAATGCCCCTGTAGGCTCTAGACACAGGAATTATTTAGGGATGTAAGTGGGCCATGCAGATGTCTACGCATCGTGTGGGTGTCTTCGACAGTTATTCCTCATCCGACACACAAAAAAGATGCCAAGTGTGATGTGAACAGTGGGCTTATGTGGAATTAAGCATCTACCTTTGGTTTTCTAAGGTGCAAAGGGGTAAAAGGGGAATTTGCATTAGGGGTGCAAATTCGCTCATATACATTTTTCCCCCACTTTAGCGAGCATGAGTACTGATGAGTGCTTTGGTAAAGTAGATCGAAGAAGTAGTAAGGTTAGAGATGTATACCTGAACCATTGAGGAAGTAGAGCACGATCTGGCGAGCCTGAAAGTGCAGGAAAGAAGAGGACTTCATAGCTCCATAAAACTATGAAGCTAAAGAAAGAAAGTGCCTTACAGACCCACAAACCTGCAAAGAAGGTATCCTCCAAGAACTCTCACATGAAGGAAACCAAGAAAACACCTTACAGACTCGCATACCTACAAGGAAGGTATCCTCCAAGAACTCTCACATGAAGGAAACCAAGAAAGCACCTTACAGACCCGCAAACCTACAAGGAAGGTATCCTCCACCAACTCTCACATGAAGGAAACCAAGAAAGTGCCTTATAGACCCACAAATTTGTAGGGAAGGTATCCTCCAAGAACTCTCACATGAAGGAAACCAAGAAAAGGGGACTCCGCAGAGTCAGAGATGGCAACATGTTTACCCACAGATAGAACATGTCAAGAAGTGGCCGCATAGGCCAGTGAACGAAAAGTCATGTAGACCATCACTAAGTTGTAAGGCTTTCAAAGGGCTCCCTCGAGAACCCTTCAAAAGGAAGGAGGGTCCACTCAAGGGATGCGATGTTTGAAAAGTAAAGTCTAGTCAGGCTTCCCCCAAGCTAGATGTAAGGATGTGTAGATAGGTCTAGTCAGTCTGCCCCCGAGCTAGATGCAAAGATGTGAAGCAGGTGTAGTCTGGCTTCCCCCGAGCTAGACGTAAAGATATGGAATAGGTCTAGTCAGGCTGCCCCCAAGCTAGAAACCATGGAATTTTTTTGACATAAAAACTTTCAAAGGGGTCCCTCGAGAACCCTTCAGAAGAAAGAGGGTCCACTCAAGGGATGCTACATTTGAAAGTCATAATGAGGAAGAGGGGGTCCTTCAGAAGGACACACATCTCCAAAACAAGTTATCACTGCCCCCAACATACAGGGGAGGAAAACCATGCAAGATACTTAGAATAGGATAGAGGTAAACATTGATAGATCACTTGTCATGTAAAGAAAAGGTAGGTGCATTAGCGAGCACCTGAATCACGAAGTTGTATTTTATCCTTCAAGGCCTTACATTCGCTAGTGGAATGGCCAGGCACTCGATGGTATGCACAAAAATAATGTTTCTCTTTATCATGTTTATGAAATTTCTTGCATGTGGGAGGAGGAAGAGTAACTAAGAGGGCTTTAAGAAGTCACAACAAAATACGCTCTTGCTCAAATAAAGGATGAGGAGCAAGAAGCAACCCTTTCTCTTGTGGAGAAAAGTTTGACTTCTCACAAGAAGAAGATATGAAGATCAGAGAAAAAGGAGGATAGACCAATATAGGAGAATGAGGTTGAGCAGACGTTGCATCAATGTTCAACTGTGGTTTCTTATTAGATTGTTCATTCGAGTAACCAAGCCCTAGATTACACTTGCGAGGTGTGAATTCTACAGGGACTTGAATGCCTTATTCGTTACGCTCACAAATTTTATGCTCATAACCATAATTAGAGATGAGCTTAAAGTTGTGGTCATAACGTGCTTGCAAATCACAAGAAGAAGGGGGATTTGATGGGGTCATTTTAATTCTTATCATTTAATTTATCAATCCAAGGCGATGTCCATGGATGTATGCAAGAGAGAAAGTAGAAAACTTACTTGACAGTCTATTCTACTTGCATAAAATAAATCCTATTTGCATGAAAGGAAATTTGTATGAAAGAGAAATAATCTAAGGAGCATTTGCATGAATTGAAAATACTAAACTACTTCACACTTTCTGGAAATGAAAATCTTTCTTGGATTCAAATTTAATCTAGAAATATGAAATTACATTGCTGAAAAATGAAACTAAATCTATCATATTTCCTCAGGCCAAAACAAGCCTTTCTAATCCCCTCCTTTTTTACAATTATTAGATTGTGTTTATAGAATTCATATTCTATATCTACCCAACCAATCCACTAATAATGTGGATTCAAGATCCTATTTTTGATGGGTCGTTTACAAAACTTTAAGAAAATTGAAGTTGTTGTCCTCCATCACGCCACTTTTGTCTGTCATTTTCTGACGCATATTGCTCCTTCCCTACTACAAATCACACCAAATTCTCAAAAGGGTTTTTATATCTTCAAATCTAATTTCCAGATCATTTTGAATTTCTAAATTTCGTTGAGAATTGTGGGAGATATCATTGTTTTATTGAGACTGTATTTTTGATAATTTTTGAACACCTGATTTTTAGGAAGTCTTCAAGTGTTGAACATGAATGAAGGAATTATTCTTCACTTCAGTCGACCAAATCATTGATTCTTAGCATGAATAACATGCTATAATCATGCAATAACATTTGAGTGATGTGGTAACTTGATTTATCTTTGGTAGAAGAAGGAAGCATGAATTTTAATAACTATGAGAGATCTTAGAACTCAACATGAAACAAATACTCATCCCATTAATTTAGGAATGATTGATGCTCCATGATTTTTCATGAATGTAGGAGTGTGCTAGGATTCTTCTCTATCTTCTCATTATTTCTACAAAGCCTTCTAAAGCTTTCAAGAGTTAACTACCTCAAGTGTGTAGAGCTCTCTGTTGCAAGTGTCTCTGAAGCTTCTTCTTACCATGAGTTATTTAATAATTCATTTATCTGTATTATATCATCTTAAACACTTCATGGAGACATACTAGAGGAAATTTGGATCACATTTAATTACTAAAAATAAATCAAACATTTACTTTATATTCTACTTTAAACAAGCTAAATAAATTCCAATCATTACTCAAATCCACTTTAACATTAATGCATTAGGAAGAAATAGATGATTTTCTTTGATAAAATATGAGACAATTTATGGTCTCATCATTTCTCCCATACCTCTAATGTTGCAGATCCCTCTGCAACTCATAATGAGCCTTCAAATTTAGTAAATTCATTTATTTAAGTAGTTTCTGCGGGTAGCTCCTGAGAGCTCCTAGAGGCTCCTGAAGTTTCTTCAGTAGCTCCTGAAGGCTCCTAAAGTTTTTGATTACTCCAAAACAACTCCAGAACAGTTCCAAAATAGCTCTAGATAGGTTCAAACTACTTCTTTAAATCTTAGAACTACTTTTAGTTGTTTTTCTTCTTCTTTTTTGAGTGAATTGAGTAAAATGAAAGAACTTTAAGCTGAATAAGAGTAATATAATAAAGTAAATACTTGATTTTATCTTAGTTTTCCATGCAACCATCATGCATGAGTTGTAGTTCACTTTCTCCATGCTGCATGCAAAGAATTTCTTCAACTTTTGAGAGTTACAACCTGATTTTTTTACATTGAATACAAACTCTGATTGCTTCATCATTATTTTTGCTGCACTAACCAGTCATCCATAATACTAAAATATAACTACAAGTTTTTAGAGCAACAACTTGTATAGAAAATTACATGCTTACAACCTTAGAGAAGAGGAAATAGCATGTGCAAAGCACTTATTTGCAAAACTCAAACCTACCCTAACCTACTCTACTTAATAATGTAGAGAGGTTACACATAACCATTAATTGGTTTAGAAAAAAATATCTTCCCTTTCTCAAAGTATGCTTCCATGCATTCAATCTTTTGAGAGAAGAGAATGAAAAGAAGATGACAAAAAAATTGAAACTTGATGCTTCACCTTCCTTTGAAGTGGAAACCTTCTCCATGATTTCTGATTCTAGCAAATACATGGGCTGATTGGAGAGATCTTGCAATCCTTCCTTTTGATCTGTTGCATGCATGACTGGAAACAACTCCTTATTCTTCAAATCTCTGATTGGTCAGCCCTCCTTTGACTTCAAAAATCTGATTGGGCAGCCATTCTTGGATTTTGAAGGTCTCCAAATAAGTCTCTTCCTTGCAAGCTTTTGTAATGAAGATAAAATCTCTTCATTGTATTTTTCACCTCTTGCAAAAAATAATCCATCAATTATTTCCTTAAAGAAATATCCTTTTCTAGGATTTGGAGTGATGGTCCTCCAACTACGGATATTTTTAAAAATATAGCAAGTTTTCTCTATAGATCTGAAATTTGGGGGTTTGATTTTTTATTTTGGGGGGGTTTTGAAAGACAAATCTTTCTTGAAGAACTTCTAAATCTAAAAGGCTGCCAAACTGGTTTTCTCGATTCCCTAATGACACCTATCCCCGACAACGACACCAAAAATTATGGGGTCATTGTAATCCTCATGATTTAATTTATCAATCCAAGGCAATATCCATGGTTGTATGCAAGAGAGAAAGTAGAAAACTTGCTTGATAGTCTATTCTACTTGCATGAAATAAATCTTATTTGCATGAAAGGTAAATAATCTAAGGAAAACTTGCATGAATTGAAAATACTAAACTACTTCACACTTGATGGAAATGAAAAGCTTTCTTGGATTCAAATTTAATCTAGAAATATGAAATTACATTGCTAGAAAATGAAACTAGATCTATCATATTTCCTTAGGCCAAAACAAGCCTTTCTAATCCCCTCCTTTTTTCCAATTATTATATTGTATTTATAGAATTCATATTCTATATCTACCCAACCAATCCACTAAGAATTTGGATCCAAGATCCTATTTTTGAGGGGTCGTTTACAAAACTTTAAGAAAATCGAAGTTGTTGTCCTCCATCATGCCACTTTTGTCTTAGTCATTTTATGAGGTGTAGTGATCCTTTCCTGATACAAATCATGGAAAATTCTCAAAAGGGTTTCTATATCTTCAAAGCTACTTTCAAGATCATTTTGAATTTCTAAATTTCATTGGGAAATGAGGGAGATATCTCTATTTTATTGAGACTGTGTTTTTGACAATTTTTGAACTCCTGATTTTTAGGAAGTCTTCAAGTGTTGAACATGAATGAAGGAATTATTCTTCACTTCAGTCGACCAAATTATTGATTCTTAGCATGAATAACATTCTATAATCATGCAACACATTGGATTGATGTGGTAACTTGAGTTATCTTTGGTAGAAGAAGGACGCATGGATTTTAATAACTATGCGAGATCTTAGAACTCAACATGAAACAAATACTCATCCCATTAATTTAGGAATGACTAACGCTCCATGATTTTTCATGAATGTGGGAGTTTTCTAGGATTCTTCTCTATCTTCTCATTATTTCTTCAAATCCTTCTAAAGCTTTCAGGAGTTAACTGCCTCAAGTCTGTAGAGCTCTCTGTTGCAAGTGTCTATGAAGCTTCTTCTTACCCTGAGTTATTTAATAACTCATTTATCTGCATAATATCATCTTAAACACTTCATGGAGACATATTAGAGGCAATTTGGATCAAATTTAATTACTAAAAATAAATCAAACATTTACTTTATATTCTACTTTAAACAAGCTAAATAACTTTCAATCATTACTCAAATCCACTTTAACATTAAAGCATTAGGAAGAAATAGATGATTTTCTTTGATAAAATATGAGACAATTTATGGTCTCATCAGGATCCTCATGGAGAGCATTATCCCAAAAATGGGGAACATTCTCTTCTACAAGATCACCATCATCCTCCTCAGAAGGAGGATCAATACTAACGACATTACCATTCACATTCACATTATCTTGTGATGCAAAAGACTGGTCATCTTTGATAATGAGTGTGAATGATGTCATCGAAGGTTCTAAGAAGATCAGGTCAACCTTATATTCTTTAATGAAGGAATCTATAATGTCTAAAGGACCCCAATCATCACCAAGACATGCATCCTCTTGAGAAGAGGACTTAGAATTTCTTGCTTTAGAAGGATCTTCTCTAGGGACCTGCATCTCAAGAGTATCCTTTGTAGTAGGTGCTATTGGAGTAAACATCAACACACTAGAAGACACTAAAGGAATAAGAGTAGGCACAACTGAAGCTTGACCAACAACTGCCATCTCACATAAGTGCTTAGCATCAGGGTCAACCTTGACTATGACTACTTTATTATTACAAATGGACTTAATTGATTTATGCAAGGTAGATGGTACTGCACCCATATCATGAATCCACGGTCTACCAAGAAGAAGGTTATAAGGTAACTTCTCTGACATAACATATACAAGAGTAGGTACAGTAATGGGTCCAAGTTGCAAAGGTAATACTATTGTACCTAGAGCTGGTCTCCTAACATTATCGAACCCATGGATGATGGTAGAAGAAGAATTAAGAGAAGATGGATCAACATTAATCTTAGGCAATATATCAATGCTACATACATTAAGCACCGAACCATCATCAAAGAGAGTATGTCTAATTCCAATCTTATTAATGTTAACTATAATCATTAGAGGATCTTCTTGCTTCTATACTTTCGAAGGCGGGAGTTCCTATGGATAGAACATACTATTCGGAAAATCCACACAAATATGAGCTAACAACGCATCAGGATCTGCTGGCCTAGCAGAAGAAGGCAAGAGGATATTTTGCAAGGCTTCTTGAAGCATACCTTAATAAACTAGAGAAGACTAAAGCAAGTCCTATAGTGAGATCTTGGTTGGAGTAACTCAAGGTTGCTCGACAAGATCATAATCACTAGGTGTTTTAGTCGTGGGTTCAGGTGCTTGAGGAAGGTTTAGTTGTTTATTCATTCTAGTGCCATAGGTATGGGATACCGCTCTCTAAGAGGGAGCCTTAGAAATATCAAGGGAATTACTATCAAATGGAACACCATCAATAGAACACACCCTTTCAAAAGAAGGACTAGCTGGAGTCACGTAAATGATCGGTCTCTTAGGCCTTTGAGGGGTAGCAGAGACATAGATTACATTTACAGAATCATCAAAACTAGTAGAACAATTACTCGAAGACATATTATCAACATCAATCCAAATAGGATCAAATGTGGAAGGAGATTCATCATGTTTTAATGCATCATCTCTAAAGTAGAGTGCATTAGGATAGATAAGAAATTCATCATTCACAAATACATTGTCTCTAGAAGAGAGTGCATCGAAAGGAGTAGAAGATTCATCCTTCACCAATGCATCATCTCTAGGAGAGAGTGCATTGGGATGAAGGGTACATTCATCATTCACAAGTGCATCATCTCTAGAAGAGAGTGCATTGGAATGAATAGAAGGTAGAGTAATGTTAAGAAAGGTATCAATGATTTCATCTTCTTGCAACAAGATATCCTCTAAGGCAAGAGGAATATCATGAGAAGGATCAAAGATATCAAGTGACATGGGAAAAGCCAAGTCACCATCACATACATGAAATGGGACATCATTAAAATTTTGAATAATATTAGATACAAAACTAATAAAAGAAAATATTAAATTCATTACTATTTTTTCGGTATTTTCTATGTTCTAGTAATTTTCATTTTCGAAGGTCTCTGAGGTGGAATTTGAGGTCAGAACTTGCGTTAGTCCCTAAATTTTGACCATCGAAGGCACTTATATTTTAGGGACGAAACTAGTTCTCTAGGAGACCTTTCTAATGGTGCAAACGATTCTAAATTCAGCACACCGAGTCAAAAGTTATGACCCTGCCAAGTAGGGGTAAATAAACTCCTAGTTTTTTGAAGAACACTATTCTTCACATTAGGTTCACCAAAATATAGAGAAGGTGGATTCGCTACTCATGAGTTCTCTTCACTTAGAGAGCCTCATGGGGTGAACCACCCTAAACAACCTCAAAGGATAGCAGAGAGAGTTCTAGAACCAGAAAGAGAAGGTCATAGAGATTCTCTAGACAAACTGACAAGCTCTCGGCCAAAGGACGTCAACACAAAATACAGACGGCAGTGTGACACACTGGCATCTCAGGGGTGCACTGGCATCTCGTATGAACTAGAAAGCAGGTTTATCTTATAAAATAGCTAAGTGACTACTAGCAATCTGATTACTGAGAACTTCTAGAAAGTGATAAAGAAACAAAATGTAATAGAAATGATAAAGATAAGGAGAAGGGAAAGGAAATTCTTACAATCATACAAGTGATGAAGCCTCCAGCTCATGAATTTCTTTAATACCTGTACATAAGAGACAGAAAGAGAGAGATATTTTTGGGGTTGTATAGGGGTTTGCCTCAGTTAAACCCCCATTTTGGTGTTCCCACCTCCACAGACAACCAGATAGATAGAGAAATAGGAAATGAAGTAAACACAAAATTAATACAAAACAGTGTTATGCTACTCAACCAAATAATAGAGGAGAGGAGTGAAATCTCACCACCTTCGCCCAAAGCACTCAAGGCTAGTGGGGGAGAAAATGAGAGGAGCTCAAGCCTTTGTTACAATGGTGTTTGTTCCAAACTTTCTCTACTCAAGTGATGGAGTTTTGATGTTGCTGCTATGAAGTGTAAAGTGTTGCTTGAGATGGTGAAGAAGCTGCTTGGAGCTTGTGAAGAGCTAGAGAGTGAAGAGTGAATGAAGAAGAGACCAAGAGATGGTCCAACCATGAAATTAAATGAAGGTGAGTGAATATGAAGTAGAGAGGAATTAAACAACCATATTTGGGTTGGTTCGTCGAAGAGGGTGTTACAAGTTGACTCCCAATGGGAATTGTAATGCCCCTATAGGCTTATGTGGAATTAAGCCTCTTCCTTTGGTTTTCTAAAGTGCAAAGGGGTAAAAGGAGAATTTTCATTAAGGGTGAAAATTCGCTCCTATACAAAGAGATTACAATATTGGAGGTTGAAAATACCCCATAACCCATGCTAGATAAAAGAAATTTAGAATACCTTTGCATCATTGAATCCAAAAGGTTATATGGAGGAAATAATTGGGAGGATCAATGATAGTATAGAATCCATACCACTTGTTAGGGATTAAAGATTAGGGATATTGCAAAATTCATGTACCACTTGTCAAGTATTAAGGATCAAGAGTATATTGTACCTCATGCACCAAGTAAGCAAATAAAGGTATCTTTGCATTGATAATTTTGAAAAAGGAAATGTCGGAAGTCAAGGATTAGGAATAACAAGGATATAATAATGTAAGGGATGCAAGTAAAGGAATGATAAAAAATATGGATCTAAAAAATAACAGAGTAAAAGAATTATGAATTAGGGATTGGTGATATCAAGGAATGCATCCCTTAAGGAATGCAAGCAAAATGATAATTGAAATCACGACTTCAAAAGGTCGCCTAGTGTACAAAATTGAAGTGTGAGAATTTGAGGAAGATAATTATAATATGAGAAATTATGCAACTATAAAAAAGATAATGGAAAATTTAGGGGTTGGGGGAAAGTTATGCTAGGATGGGAAACTCCAAAACTTTAACATTGAGCATAGTCTTGTGAATCTAAACAAAAACCTCATCACTTAGAATTTTTTAAACTTTTACAACTTCCAACACATGATAGGTACACAGGGGGATGATAAATGACAATGCATAAGTAAATTTGATCAAGGGAGATCCTTTAGGAATGATCTTAAATCAGTTATTTATGATGGGAAAAATAAGACCAAATGCACAAAGGGGGCTCAAACCAAGCAAATTGGACTTTACAAAATTGGGCTCCAATAAGTGTTCTAGCTACTTTTAAACACACTAATACACTAACTTATCGCTAATGTATCCCTAGACCCTTTGAGTGTTTAAAAATTGATAATATTATGGGGTTAGTAAAAAATGAATAAAATGGTGCATAGGAGGTAATCACATTGAAGCACATCAAGGTTAGACAAATGAAGTTTTTGTTTGATAAGGTTAAAAAATATGAATTTTTTATATGGTTATAGTGATGGTATTTGTATATATACCATGCTATATAATTGTACATAGGAGAAATTTAAATTTTATAGGTTTAAAATTATATTAATTTTTTATGAGTTGGGAAAAAAATTCAAGCTATCCCTATATCACCTAATGATGGAACTCTATATTTACCTAATATAACACAAATTTACATAAATCATGAAGGAAAAAACACTAAAAAATCATGAATGCGTAAAAAATGGAGAAACAATATGAAACAAAAAAGGAGAAAAATAGAAAACACATACCTTCAAGGTGGAAAAAAATTATTATATCCCTAAGGAATGAAGTATTTTAGGTATTTACCATAGTACAAAAATAGAAAACACATACCTTCAAAGCGGGAAAAAAATATTATATCCATTGAGTTTTTCAAATCTTGAAATGTTCCAACCATAAATAATCAATTTTTTTTTGCATTGCATTTGGCACATATCTTTTATCCCATATAAAAACAAGATCACAACTGTGAAATATCTTTGATGAGCCTTTTTGTCAAATATTTTTTTCTCATTCTTGACACATCAACAATCATATTGACCACCTCCTCTCTATCATCTTCATTTTTTGTTAGATACATTATGCATTTCTCAATATAGGGTCCTAATGTTCACTATCTTCAATTTACATTGATAACTACAATGATTTTTATATAGTGATTAACATAACTAATTTCACCCCATACATAATAATGAAAAAAGATATGCTAATGTATATTTTTAGTGTAATATTATCTACTCATAAGACAACATATAGATTTTTATTGTAGGTGCATTGATTTGTGTCAACTAATTTTGAATGATTGCGACACTTTTAAATTTGATGATTTAGCTGGTCCATTACCTTGAGGATAATAGTCTAATGAGTGGGACAAGGTATTCTCGTAGTCAAAAAAATCTCAAGAGTTTCTTAGAAGCAAAAATTGAAGCATGATATATTAAAAAACTATTAGACAACCCAAATTAGTTAATAATATTCTTTTTTAGGAAATAACACATGATCTTTGAGGTAGCTTGCTTTGAGTAAGAGTTGGTATAGAATACTCTACACCATACAAGATTTGTTTGAAGATTATAGCCACCCAAGGTATAAGAACTTCATGAAAGAACAAGAGAGACCAACTATGAGAGAATGATTCTATTTTATCAAATGATGCAAATGATAGACTATGATTATATAACTGTTTATTTGCACATGAGACCACCTAGTTATATATCCAAGGTGAGACATAGGATTAGACAAGATCATGAAAAGTGTTTAATCCTATATCATGAGATAAGTAACTCATTAAATATTAAATAAACTAATAAACAAGAATTAAATAACATGATAAGATAAGATACAATCACATGACACCTAAAATTATAGAAGGATTTTTCGGACCTAAGTAAACATGTGAATATGATCTATTACGTGAACTGGTTAGATAAAACATCTATTTACACTAACACCTTCTAAAAATTACATGAACTCATTTTGTGAAATAATCGATGAGAATGAGAACATGTACATTCCCTTTTCTAGAATTTTGATTGAGGGCCAATGAAATCTAACCCCATTGTTGATAAGGGGATTCAATAATAATCGGTTTGAGTGTTATGGCCGGTAGTTTAAGTTTTCCAATGAACTATTAACAGGTTCAATATTGCATGTATCATGATAAATGTGTGCCAATAGTATTATTGTAAGGCCACCTAACCACTATCTATAACATTTTGGGATTATAGGAAATATATTTTTATTCTGACTTTGGGATCGTAGGAAACATATATGTATTTTTTATTTTATCAATAAGGTGACTTGACTCTTCGTAAACATGTCAAGCTATAAGTTTGTACTCTAAGTTGATTATGTAAATATAAAATATCCTTTTATTTCAAATTGTGGCTATTGGTTGAGAATTACGACTTGTCATCATTAGAGTAACCAACATTCGATTACCTGGAGATACACTACTCTTCTCTGAACTTGGACCATATCAATATTATAGAAAAATTAAAGGGATTGCCTTTCTCTAACTTAAAAGGAGGTTTTAACTTCTTTTTGGTGGAAATTAAATTTTTATATATAGGTATTATTACTGGCGAAAGCTAATTGCTAGACAAAATTCACCTATGTGTATATCATAGCATATGCGGCCATACCGCATGGAGAAAAGAGCCGCAGCGGAAGAGGTGGGACCCATGGTGATGAAAAAGGTTTCTGGACGAAAGGAAAGACATGGCGATCGGACGTCTCATCCCTCGTGTCGTTTTCTATCCCATCGCCAGGAAATTGTGTCAGTGCTGGCGGTTATTTCAAAACAATAATTCGGCGTGGATGGACAAAAAGCCTAAAACGTGGCCAAACGAAACCATTATTAGCAAATAATAAAAAGGGCCGACAAGGTCCCATTTTTGCCATTTTTGGATGACGACGTTTTGGTGGATAATGAGGGCAAGAGTAGCAACTAGAGTAGCACTAGAGTAGCAGCCATGCGGAGCTCCTTCAGGTATGTATATCAACTCTGTGTATGTGCCATCTTGCCATTATGCTATGAACAATGAAGAAATGAACAGGCATTTGTTGCTCCATTAAGGGTTTGTTATTTTCAGTTGAGGGTTTTAGTTTTGCATCTCCTCCCGTCTATTTTTTTTAAATTATGGGGTTGCCAAAGAATCTATTTAGTTGAAACCATTTTTTTCTGTCGAGGGTTTTGAAATTTTTTGTTCGTTTCCTCTCCATTTGTTGGTTATCGAATTTTTCCCTTTCTGAATGAAAAAAGTGACAACCCATTGTACAAATATGAGTGAAATTACTGAATAATGTTTGTAGAAAGCATAATCTGTGGGTTCTACAATCAAATGCTATATTTCAAAAATCATGTAAAACCCGCCATTGTTCGCATAGTTTTTCAAAATGGATAGAAAAGGGCATAATGTGGCATTCAAAATCACAATTGGGAAAAATAGCAAAAAGCCCACATCCAATCCCATTTTTTCCGCCATTTTATACACTGTTGTTTTGGGAAACACACCGTCTCCTACGACTCAGACTATTCTAAAACCCACTGTTTCACTACAACATCTCTTCATGTTATGTATGTATCCATGTAAGTTCATGTGTATGTTTTTCATGCATTTTTTCAATGTGCATAGGTGAATTTTGTCTGGCATTTTTTCGGCTCCCGCCCATTTGGTGAAAGCTAATTGAGAAATAGTCAAAAAGCCCATTGAAATACTCCACAATGTGTTTCCAAAATTTCAAATTAAAACATCTTGCAAACCCTCTGCTTGCAACAAAATTACCCCTCACCTCGATGTCGTTTGTATTCTGCTCCAAATCTTGCATGTGCACTCCACGCTTCAACTTATTTGGTCGGTATTCTCCTCAAAGTCGTCCACATGATCTTAGGCCTTCACCTTTCCCTTTCAACATGCACACAAGAAACAAAACAAATAGTATTTTTGCCTTGCTTTCTCCAAATAGAAAAGGTTCACGTCATTCCCTTCCACTTTTCCCATGCCACACAAAAGAAATAGGAAAAAGCCCACATCCAATCCCATTTTTGCCGCCATTTTATACACTGTTGTTTTGGAAAACACACTGTCTCCTAAAACTCGGACAATTGTAAAACCCACTGTTTCACTACGACATCTCCTCATGTTATGTATGTATCAATGTATGTTCATGTGTATTTTTTTCATCCTTTTTTTCAATGTGCATAGGTGAATTTTGTCTAGCAGCTAGCCGGCTCCCGGCCATTTGGAGAAAGCTAATTGGGAAATAGCAAAAAAGCCCACATCCAATCCCATTTTTGCCACCATTTTATACACTGTTGTTTTGGAAAACACAATGTCTCCTCAAATTTAGACTATTGTAAAACCCGCTGATTCACTATGATGTCTCCTCATGCTATGTATGTATCCATGTATGTTCTTATGTATTTTTTTCATGCATTTTTCGATGTACAAAGGTGAATTTTGTCTAGGATTTAGTTGAAATGCAAGTCTGATAATGTTTTTTCTGTCAAGGGTTTTGAAAAACACACTATCTCCTAAAACTCATAATTGGTAACTAGCAAAAAGCCCACATCCAATCCCATTTTTGCCGCCATTTTATACACTATTGTTTTGGAAAACACAATGTCTCCTCAAATTCAGACTATTGTAAAACCCATTGATTCACTACGATGTCTCCTCATGCTATGTATGTATCCATGTATGTTCTTATGTATTTTTTTCATGCATTTTTCGATGTACAGAGGTGAATTTTATCTAGGATTTAGTTGAAATGTAGGTCTGATAATGTTTTTTCTGTCAAGGGTTTTGAAAAACACACTGTCTCCTAAAACTCATAATTGGTAACTAGCAAAAATCCCACATCCAATCCCATTTTTTCCACCATTTTATACACTGTTGTTTTGGAAAACACACTCTCCTAAAACTTGAACTGTTGTAAAACCCACTATTTCACTATGACATATCCTCATGTTATGTATGTATCCATGTATGTTCATGTGTATTTTTTTCATCCTTTTTTTCAATGTGCATAGGTGAATTTTGTTTAGGATTTTGAAATCGACATATCCTATGTTATATACATTTTTGAATTTATGCCTGAAACTGGCATATCGTATGTTATATACGTATGTGAATTTTGTGTAGGAGTTAGCTTGCTCCCTCCTTAACTCCTGGAGAAAATTCAGGTATGTATATAACATAGGATATGGCCGCCATAACGCATGGGGAAAAGAGTCACGACGGAAGAGGTGGGTATGGCGAGGGAAAAGGTTGTCGGACGGGAAGGAAAGACTTGAGGGTGGGACATCTCATCTCGTGTGTCATTTCCTGTCCCATCGTCGGGAAATTGTGTTAGCGCCGATGGGTTTTCAAATTAATTGTTTGGCGTGGACGGACAAAAAGCCAAAAACGTGGCATTCGAAACCATTATTAGCAAATATCTTGTTTAATGACAATATTTAGTGTTATGCACATAGCAACAAGATAATGTATTGAACTTGAGCTTCATAATTTTTAACAACCCTTAGTTTCAGCAAAACACTCTTTTTTGATATCTGCCCAACACATTATTCACATAATAGTTGCATCATGGAAAACACAATGGGTTGTGGCTCACTTATTATTTTATACAGTCTATGAGAAATGAATGTTTTGAAGTTCCCATTGTACTCTTTTAACAACACCTACTTCGAGCAAAACACTCTTTTTCAATATCTACCCATATGTTTCCAACACAAAATTTACATAACAATAGCATCGTGGAAAACACAATGGGTGGTGGCTCACTTCTTATTTTTTCCTGACTATAACAAAATAATGTTTTCAACTTCCCTTTCTTGTCTTATGGGAGCCGGCTAACTGCTAGTCAAAATTCACCTATGTACATCGAAGAACGCATGAAAACATACACATGAACATACATGGATACCTACTTTGAGCAAAACACTCTTTTTCAATATCTACCCATATGTTTCCAACACAAAATTCCCATAATAGTAGCATCATGGAAAACACAGTGGGTTGTGGCTCACTTTTTTTTTTTTCCGGAATGTAACAAAATAATGTTTTCCACTTCCCTTTCTTGTCTTATCAGACCCCTTTCTTTAAGAAAAACAGTCTTGCTCACTACCTATTCATATGTTTCCAACAAAAAATTTGCTTAACTGTTGCAGTATGGAAAACACAATGGGTTGTCCCTGACTTTGCAAAAATAGTAAGAAGACAGCAGCTAGCGTTATGCACATAGTAAGAGGACAATGTATTGAATCTGAGCTTCATAATTTTTAACAATCCTTACTTTCAGCAAAACACTCTTGTTCGATCTCTGCTCAACATATTATTCACATAACAGTAGCATCATGGAAAACACAGTGGGTTGTGGCTCACTTCTTATTTTTTTCAATCTCCTTGTTTAAATGTAAATGGAAAGTTTAAGGTCTGAGTGCATGTGGAGGAGTTGGAGTAGAATGCCGATGAAATGGAGGTGAGGGGTAATTTGAAATTTGGGAAACACAATGTGGAGTATTTCAGTTTCTTGAATGTCTTCCAAATCAAACATTCCATTGTTGTGTTTAAATTTAAGTTGATTGATAATAAAACTGCACAAAATAACTTTGAATGGGAAACACAGTGCTCGGTTTCAGTTATTTGAATCTCCTTGTTTTAATGTAGAGGGTTTTACAAGTTCTTTGTGTTTGAAATTTGGGAAACAAAATGTGGAGTATTTCAATTGCTCGAATGTCTTCAAAACCACACATTCCATTGTTGTGTTTAAATTTTGAACCATTGAAAAAAAAAGTGTAGAAAATAATTATGAATGGGAAACACAGTGCTGGGTTTCAATTATTTTAATCATCCACTTGAGATGTAAAGGGTCATCTCATGCTGAGTTGTTTGGTTGTTAACACCCATGGTTTTGTAAGATGGAATGTTACAAAACAGTATGAAAGTCTTCTCACACCTTCCATTGTTCTGTTTAAGTTTGAAGTATGTAACAAATTGCATGCTTCATAACACATTGCATTTTTCAACCTCGACATCACAATATACCCTAGCCCTTTCTGGTTTTTAGACCAGTATATCTAGGTGTGCAAATTTTGTAGTGCATGTTGGAAAATACAATGTGTTTTGAATCTTGCCTTCACTTCATTCTGTTTTGCAACAATTCATGTTGTAAAACCATTGGTGTTAAGAAAGAAGCAGCCCAAATAGTGTTGTAAAACCCTCTGCAACACTATTGGATAGTACATGTCACTTGAATTTGGTCCGATTTATCCTCCAACTTGTCCATGTGCATTGAAACGTTCAGCTTTCCCTTTCAATGTGTAGAGTGGAAAGAAATAGTATTTTCACCTTTCTTTCTCAATATAGAAAAGGGCCAATACCTGTAACTGTTGCCATACCTGAATTTGGTATGGCCGCATATGCTATCATATACACAAGTGAATTTTGTCTAGCAGTTAGCTTTCGCCTTCAATGTGCAGACAGGAAACAAAACAAATAGTATTTTCGCCTTACTTTCTCCAAACAGAAAAGGCCCATGTCATTCCCTTCCACTATTCCCATGCCACACAAAAGAAACTTGCCAACGAAGCTAAACCGCCCACTTTTTCGCCCGACAACGAGTGGGAAAATGCACCTGACGATGCCGTTAACTCTTGCCTGACCATAGATCGGACGTATCATCCCCTTCGCTGATTTTAGGCATTTGGCGGGCCCCGCACTATGACATCTTGT
The DNA here is from genome assembly GCA_007115665.2 of Sequoiadendron giganteum. NCBI lineage: Eukaryota > Viridiplantae > Streptophyta > Pinopsida > Cupressales > Cupressaceae > Sequoiadendron > Sequoiadendron giganteum. The sequence continues at coordinate 449,051,448 of CM021101.1, forward strand.
CATGTAATGTATGTATCCATACATGTTCATGTGTATGTTTTTCATGCATTTTTTGATGTACATAGGTAAATTTTGTCTAGTAGTTAGCTGACTCCCACGTTGAAAGGGAAAGTTGAAGGTCTGAGAGCACGTGGACGAATTTGAGGAGAATACCGACCAAATTAGCTAAAGTGTGGAGTGCACGTGGAGGATTTAGAGGAGAATACACACGAAATTGAGGTGAGGGGTAACTTTGTTGCAAGAAGAGGGTTTTACAAGTTCTTTGTGTTTGAAATTTGGGAAACAGAATGTGGAGTATTTCAGTTGCTCGAATGTCTTCAAAATCACGCATTCCATTGTTGTGTTTAAATTTTGCACCATTGAAAAAAGAAACTACAAAAAATAATTCTGAATGGGAAACATAGTGCTAGGTTTCAATAAAAAAATTGTACAAAATTATTCTTAATAGGAAACACGGTGTTGGGTTTCATTTTTTTGAATCTCCTTGTTTTAATGTAATGGGTTGTCTCATGGTGGGTTGCTTGATTCTTAACACCCACAGGTTTTCAACATGGAGTGTTACTTGAATGTCTTCCAAATCACACATTCCATTGTTGTGTTTAAATTTTGCAACATTGAAAAAAAAAAGTGCAGAAAAGAATTCTAAATGGGAAACATAGTGCTGGGTTTCAGTTATTTTAATCATCCACTTGAGATGTAAAGGTTTGTCTCATGCTAGTTTGTTTGGTTCTTAACACCCATGGTTTTGTAAGATGGAATGTTACAAAACAATATGAAAGTCTTCCAGATCACACCTTCCATTGTTTTGTTTAAGTTTGAAGTATGTAACAAATTGCATGCTTCATAACACATTACATTTTTCAACCTCCACATCACAACATACCCTAGCCCTTTCTGGTTTTTAGACTAGTATATCTAGGTGTGCACATTCTGTAGTGCATGTTGGAAAATACAATGTGTTTTGAAAACTGCCTTCACTTCATTCTATTTTGCAACAATTCATGTTGGAAAAACATTGGTGTTAAGAAAGAAGCAACCCAAATAGTGTTGTAAAACCCTCTACAACACTATTGGATAGTACGTGTCACCTGAATTTGGTCGAATTTCTCCTCCAACTTGTCCACGTGCACTGAAATGTTCAGCTTTCCCTTTCAATGTGTAGAGTGGAAAGAAATAGTATTTTCACCTTTCTTTCTCAAAACAGAAAAGGGCCAGTTCCTGCAACTGTTGCCGAGAAAATGTGTCAGTGCTAGCAGGATTTCAAAATAATTTATCAGCATGGACAAAAAACCTAAAACATGGCATTCAAAACCATTATTAGCAAATAATAAAAAGGGCCAACGAGGTCCCATTTTTGCCATTTTTGGACGGCGACGTTTTGGTGGATAAGGAGGGCAAGAGTAGTGGAAGAGTAGCAGCCATGTGGAGCTCCTTCAGGTATGTATATCCACTCTGTGTATGTGCCATCTTGCCATTATGCAATGAACAACGAAGACAAGAACGACTATTTGTTGCTAGAAAACAATATTTTCACCTTTCTTTCTTGAAACAAAAAAGTCCCAAGAGCAGGAAACAAATAGTATTTTCATCTTTCTTTCTTGAAACAGAAAAGGCCCACGTCATTCCCTTCCACTTTTTCCATGCCAGACAAAAGAAACTTGTCCACAAAGCTAACCCGCCCACTTTTTTGCCTAGTAATAGGCGGGAAAACCCACCTGACCATTGCCTGGACGTTTTGTTTCGTCTGTCGATTTTGTGCCGATCGCCATTCTGGCGGGCCCTGCACTATGACGTCTCATCATGCTATGTATGTTTCCATGTATGTTCTCATGTATGTTTTTCATGAGTTTTTGAACAACTCTTTGCTACAGCCGAAATGTAATTTCGGTTTCTTTATCTAATTGGAACAAATTTTTACAACACTATATGGGTTGCTTGTTTTTGAACACCTTGTATCGACACAGTGCGTTTCCCAAATGTGCAGAGAATGCGAGCATTTATTTGGTCGAATCAGATGAGGAAAATGAAATGCCATTTTGATCTCATGTTACATGAATAGGCGCTTTTTGTTTATGAGTTTGATTTCTCCTAATTGGAACAAATGTATTGCTCTCATTATTTGCACAGTTGGAAAACACACTGCCTCCTCTCTGTTGCAAAGGGTTTTACAACACTATTTGGGTTGCTTGTTTCCATTTCTCCTAAGGATCCAACTAACTCCTAGACGAAATTCACCTATGTACATTGAAAAATGCATGATAAACATACATGGATACATACATAACATGAGGAGATGTCATAGTTAGAAAACACACTGTCTCCTCTTTGTCACAGAGGGTTTTACAATACTATCTGGGTTGCTTGTTTATTAAGGATTTGGCTAACTCTTAGACATACAATTATGCCTATGTACATCAAAAAATGCATGAAAAACATACATGGATACATACACAACATGAGGAGATGTCACAGTTGGAAAACACACTGTCTCCTCTCTGTTGCAGAGGGTTTTACAACACTATTTGGGTTGCTTGTTTCTTAAGGATCTGCCTAAATCCTAGACAAAATTCACCAATGTACATCAAAAAATGCATGAAAAACATACATGGATACATACATAACATGACGAGACATCATAGCTGGAAAACACACTGTTTCCTCTCTGTTGCAGAGGGTTTTACAACACTATTTGGGTTGCTTGTTTCTTAACACCTTATATGGGGACATTGTATTTTCCAACACTGCAAATAGTACGAGCATTTATTTGATCGAATTAGATGAGGAAAATGAAATGCCATTTTTATCTCATGTTACATACATAGGTGCTTTTTGTTTACGAGTTAGCTTTCTCCTGATTCTTGATTGGAAGAAATAAATTTATCCAACAGAATGAATATTCATTGCTTCACAATTCTAGCAGAATGGAAAAATGGCACATATGATTTCTGATATATATACTAGTGTTAGCGATAGGTTAAATTGGAAATTAAATTCCCAATGTACAGTTTAATATGTTCATTTATTGTTTGTGCAAGCTATCATTTTGCACTAAGCAGAACATATAAATTTTATATTGGGGAAATTTGGAAGAAATACAATTATTTCTAGCACCAATTGTCTTTAATTTTCCAATTTAATCTATCGCTAACACTTGTCTTTCTTCCAAGTGGTTTATATAGGCCATGAAAGAAGATTCAACAAAACAAGGGCAGGTGAATTGACAAGGATGCTTCAGGAAATGTGAACCTTCTACTGTAAATACAGATGATTCTGGCTTCCATAGCTTGAATCGCAAGTGTAGTGGACACATAGTAATGATAATAATAATAAATGTAAGACATTTTATTGTAAATTGTATCCTAACAGGGTTAGTATAAAGCAAAATTCTATAGCATATAAACAGAAGTTCAACAAGGTTTTGTTGTAAAATGATTTAGTGAAAAAATATTCCTAAGAAGATAAAGAAAAATAGCACACCTACTAGTTGAACAAGGCTTTAGAATAATAAGTTTCTATAGGATACCTACTAGAGGTAAACAAGGCTTTAGAATAATAATTCTCTATAGCATACCTACCAGAGTTGAACAAGGCTTTAGAATAATAAGTTTCTATAGTGTACCTACTAGAGCTGAACAAGGCTTTCTTTGTTGCAGAGTTTATTTTAGTAAAACATATTTTATAACAGCATAAAGAAAAAGAAAAGTTCTCATAGCATTATCTACCAATTGAACGAAGTTTTTCATAGCTCAGTAACTTTATTTGCCATGAAGTTGATTTTGGTCTAACAACTTACAAGTTACTAAAGAATATTAAATCCACTACTAAAGGGCTACTAAATTAAATAAAGTTTAGAACATATGAATATTAAACTCATATATGCAAAGCAGAGCCAAATTTAATAGCTTTGGCTAGTTGTCAGTGGAAGGTCCCTGCTAGAATAGACACATTTGTCTCTTCATTAAGATGACAGTTTTGTATGGAGTTTCCTAACTGTATAAGTCATCATCATCTTTATTATCTATTGTAGAAAATACATGTGAAGCCCCAGTAGGAGTACCAACAGGTCTATCTGGAGATTGAAACTCAGAACCAAAGCCTCGAGATTTTTGTAGTGTTTGTGCAAAGGCTTGATACTTCCAAATATCAGCATCACTGACATTTCTTTGGGAATATTTCATAGACTCCTCAAAATGAGCAGCTTTTATTTCAGCTACCTCATTACTATCATCCTCATCCATTGCCTCAAGATTCTCGGCTCTTTTTCATTCACGTTGAATTTCCTAAAAGTGTGCGGGGAGAGGTTATGGTAAAATTCAAATGCATGCTAGTATGATGAATTGAAATAACAAGCTACAAGTTGAGGTAAGTTCAATAGGTAGACTATTGCTCTATCTTAAAAATTAGTAACATAACAGTCAAAATAAAAACCATTAGAAATCCATAAACATATCTAGTTTGCAAAAGATGGCACAATTGGAACTCACCTTCGCAATATTTTCTCTAATAGCATACTTGCAAGCCCTCTAACAAATCTTAGTGATACCGGCTCCACTGAATCCTTGGGTATAACGGGCCAGTGCCATTAGGTCTACATGCTTTGATACAGGTGACTTTCTCAAGCAAGATTTGAAGATTTGATAACATGAGGACTCAACAGGTAAGGGAATATAAATCAGCTAGTCAAGTCGGCCAGGCCTTAACAATGCAAGATTGATGATATCAGGCTTGTTTGTAGCAGCAATAATGATAACTATTTTCTTGGCTGTCATACAAGCCACCTCCATCAACAGTTGATTAAGGACTCTATCTGCAACACCACTAACATCCCCAACACTACTACCACGCTAGAAACATGTAAACCAATTATGCATCACAAGTTAGAGCATGCAAAAAGGTCAAACAAAATTCCCAGTCATTTATAGTCAACCTTAAACTTTCACTTATAAAAAAAGCAACACACCTGCGTAGCAATAGAATCGAGCTCATCATAAAATAGGACAGAAGGAGCTGACCCTCTGGCCTTATAAAAAATGTGTCACATTAGCCTCACCCTCTCGAAACCACATTGATAACAATTCAGGGCCCCTCACACTGATGAAATTGGCATGGCATTCATTGGCAATGGCTTTTGAAAGCAATGTCTTTCCACAACCTGGTGGTCCATAAAATAACACTTCTTTTGAAGGAGACATTCCAAAATTTTCAAATTTCTCAGAATGCTCCACTGGATATTGAACAGTGTACACCAAACTCATATGAATTTTTTAGTCCATATCTCCTTCAAAAGCAGGTTTTCTACATTGAAAGAAAAGCAAGGCACAAATATAGTGAACCACATATCTCAATATACCTCTTGAAGCTCCCTCTTGACATTTTCCAACCCTCCAATATCTTCCCAAGTGACATTTGGAACTTGACAACCTATCAATGTTTTCCCATTATTCATAAGCAAATTTACCATTATGAAAATCATCAAAAACAAACAAACTTAGGAATTGAAAATTTAGGGGCGCAACAGATCAATAGTTTAAAAATACAATCCCTACTTAATCGATATGAGAAAAATTGAGCATCTAGACATGGTTTGGAAAAATTCACAGTTTCACAGATACAGGATGGGTTGCTAGAGCCCAATGCAGTCTGGAAGTGCTAATTAGTCATGACCATTGAATTTAGAATCTCAGTGTTGGTGTTTAAAATAGCACCCCAACTAGGATTTGCAGTTCTCTAAGAGGTAGCCAACCCCTATATTGAAGAACAATAAAAACTAGTGGCCAACTGATAGGAAATGGAATGGATACACATTTCCCCTGCACTTCAGGCTCTATAAGACCTAGAGGGGTAACCCTTTAGCAATATTAGACAATATAGACACACAAGTAACAAGATATTGCTCAACAGATTATGTTCTCACAGAATTGCTGAGAAACTTAAAGTATCACTCAATATTGGCAAGATATTGAATGAATTTCACTAATCAACAAAGAGAACAAGACAAACACAACTCAGCAAAACAGATTTTAAATGGTTTTTGATTTAGAGAGTTGGGACCAAACTAAAAACAACGAAAACAAGATAATGGACCAGTGCCATAAAAATGGGCTATGGAGTCATACGACTAGCATTCATCTTTCAGTGTTGAACATGCTTTGAAGGTCTTGCAAATGTTGTCACGTTATGACAACCAGACCACTATAGCTTTCTCTGATAATTCTTCTTATGAATCCACCTGAAACATAACACTCCTGTCACATTTGTCAAAGCAATTACACTATCCCTGAACAATAGGCAGTAATACAAGCAATTTATGCTTTATTAAAGCAATTACACCATTCATAGAATAGAAGGAAACAACAGATGTAGCTCAAATGCAGAAAATGTGCATGAACAAACTCAAATAATCTTATTATTGAATCCAAAACAGTATTACAATTCAGCCATGGAGACAATTATTAGCTAAAATAACATAATAGAACAATTCAAAACATACAACTTCAGATTAAAAATGACTAACAGTCATATTTCCCCCTAGCTTTACAATCTACCCATAGCTTTTGCCAGCCTTGCAGAGCTTTCAGAAATTGGAACCTTTTTTAATGAGAAGAGAACAACAGATATAGAAGAATAGAAGGAAACAGAAGAAGCCCTAAATTCGAATCTATTGTAGACACATGGGAGCTCCATTCCCATTGATCAAATTGAAAATAATATATTCTCTCCTTTGCAGCAACAAACATTCCCTCTAACAACATTTGCTCATGATTTCCCAACAATAGAAAATCTGTCCATGTGGAGATTCTTCTTATTTCATCCAGCTGCTCAAAAACCTCTTCCTGTGTACATCTATTTTCTGCCTTTTATTTCTGTTGCAGCAATACTTTGAAATATTTCCTTACCTTATCATGTTGTAACTTTATTCCCAGCAAAATAAAACCCCAAATATAGATGAATATAAAATTCACTTATTTGCTCCAGCCACACCTTGCAATTTTATCTTGCCTGGCAAATAAATTACTTACCCGTGAAAATATTCAGCCTTTCCATGAAAGCCCTTTTACATTTCATATTTAAAACAAATTTAAATGTAATGAAGGTCTTTTTAAAAAACATCAGGCCATACTTTAATATTTTCTCCAAACTCACGTTATATTTTATTGCCCAGCAATAAAATATTTCATCTCCTCATTTGAAATATCATATTTGAAATATTCTATACTTTACCCCCCCGATGAAATATTTTACCATTCAGTAAAATTTTCCATTTAAAATAGCAATGGGCCCACCTCATATTACATCCCAAATTATTTAAATTTTTGAAAAAATTAAAAAAAATGCTCTCCCGTGCATTCTCGCACACCTCGCGAGCTTTTTGGCAAAGTCAGCATCATCCTCACGAGGTCCGCGAGAATGCCCTAATTTCATTTTTGCGAGCACTAGTCATCTGCATTTGACCTTGCTCTTCCATTTTTTGGTCCTCTCATGGCGCACCTCTCACCTTCCATCTGTTTTCCCCCCACCTGGTGGCCGCCACACCTGCCATTTGCATTTGTTTGAAAGTTTCTTAAGCCTTTCGACAAATGCATTTTGTGCATTACCTCCCATTTGCTGCTCATGCCCCTGCTCTCTCATGGGTCTCCTTTCATCACCATTGGCTGCGGCTTCTCCATCAACTGCCATTTGCGAGCCTTGTTCCTTTGTTGGTCGTGCCCTTCACTCTCTAACTGTGCATCCTTCATGGCGCCATCCCTCATACAATGCGTGGACTTCCAACTTCCCTGGTCTGATGGAGGCCGCGCCCATCCTATTACCAACCACTAGCTCCATCATTGGTGTGGGCTTCATCAATGTTGCTTACACCCCTGCACTTGGTCTTCTCCTCTTTGCGTGGGCTCTTTGCTGACTGGCACAGGGATCCTCCAACATCACGCACCCCCTGTACCTCCATTTTCTTGTTGTGGGTCTCCCCATGTTGTGCATGGCCTTCATCTGCTTTTGTGCTTTGATGAATATCAGTCTTCATGATCTCCAAATCATGCCCCTATTCATTGCTGCCATGTGCATGCCTTATACACTTGCTATTTGCATTTTTTTAAAAGTTTCATTGAGGACTCTATTATAGTCCATTTTGTGCCTATCCTGCAGTCTTGGGATTCCCTTCACTTAGCACGGGCCTTCCATGCTAGTCACATCCTCTGCCAGCACAATAGGATGCCAAAGTTGCTATGTAGAAACCTTCCTCAAGCCAACACACTCCCTCTGTTTTATTCATATCGGCCTCCACCATAGTTTGCGCCCACCCTTATTTTCTTGAAAGTTTCTAAAACATTTTCATTGTATCAATTTTGTGCATAGGCTTCCTCTGGTTCGCACACCCCTACCTCCAATGCATGGGTTTTCACTAGTTTGATGGAAACAGAGTGTTGAATTTCTCTTTACAACTGCCAAGTGCATTTGCTTTGAAGTTTCAATGTATTTTCAACAAACAATTAGGTGCATATACCACTGGTTTGGGGTTCCCCTATTGGTGCAAGTAGGAAAGGCAATACCATAGCCATTAGCATTCATATTAAAATCACTAAAGACTTCAACGAACTAGAATTTCCTTAGACAATCTTGCTACATCTCACACTGTTGGTGGAAACTTCTCTCCTGTTCAATAACATCATTCATTTGAAAGCACCATCATATGACTGCCCTGTTACCTGATGGGATTACAATAATGAGACCATTATAGGTTCATGACCATGCAAAGCATGTCGGGCCCCATGTGGGTCCGACTAAAAAAAATTCATTTTCAAACAAGTTTCACCCTCAAATGATTTGACACTGCATTTTGAATGCATGTGAAGTGAAAACACAAACTGGGTCTATATCAGAAATTGTTTTCTGACACTTTTGGAAAATGGTCAAAACAGGTCAAGTTGCCTCAGGAATTGTCTAGGGAAACTGATCAAACGACCTCGTGAAACCATAAAAATTGCAAGCACATAGTCATTTGATCTAGTAGTACATTGCAAAAGATGACTCAGAGAAACAAATCCTGAGGAACTGGATATTACTTGGCAAAGTTGCCCAGTTAGGCTTTTCTGAAACAACAATAGTTCTGAACCAACACAAATTGACCTAATTGCCAATTTGTAAAAATAGTGAATCAACTCCTGGTGAACTACCATCAAACATAGTGGAACATTTAGGTACCCTTAGCATGTGTGCAAAAGGAATTGCTTTGAAACATCACCGATCAAAAGTTATTGACAGTTAAAGTTGGCCTCTCAGAAAGGCTGACAGGAATGCAAATCCAAAACAAAACAATCTGCATTTGGTTTTGATCTGCTAAAAATAGCAAATCAGATCATGAAGTTCTGCAAATTGACACCCGAGATAATTTTGATACGGGGAATATGGAACAGCATTAATTTTGACATGACAGTGAACTGGTTGCAAAAACCAAGCTCAAATAGGAAGCTATTTCGCAAACTGACAATCTGCAAACAGTAGAACAGTGTGAAAACTTTCCAGCTTCACTTTTTGAAATGTTGTCAGAACTTATCATGGGAAGATAAAATTTGGCATGCCTGCTCACATAGGTCAACTGAATATGTCTGCAACTAGGTTTTGCATGACAATCAACAAGCTTTAAATTATAAGCCTCCAAAGCGGGCCAGTTAGGACTGATTTATCTGATGCATTTTTGAGAGTGCAGAAGCAAATTTTTGAAATAGGCATCTCAAATTTGCAAAATTTGAGAGTGCCATAAGTGGCTCCAACTGGGGATGTATGCCCCCTATGGGAATAGAAAGATTCTAGATCTCTGGGGAGAGTAGACCAAATGCTAAGTCCAACAGGTGCCCTCAAACTGCTCCTCTATTCAACTTTTTTTTTTTTGACTTCATCTAATGACCCCAGGCCACCAAATGAAAAAATGGGGATCAACATTTACCTTTGTCAAATAGAACTCTATTAAAAGAGCTGATCTCCCTCAACTCATGCTTGCATCTGTCAAACCATAACAACTCTGGTGACTGCATCTGTGCAAACAACAATACCAAACTTCCCTTGTGCAAGTGAAAACTTGTTCCCTATTCAACTCTGTCACCAAGTGGCAACCAAATCAGATAGGCCACATCACTGTTTATCATTTCATTTTTTGATTTCATGTCAAGCATCAACAGTTGAAACTGGTGATCAAGATCACATGAAAGCATGGTCTTATCACACTCATCAAACCCTTCAAAATGATCAAGTTCGGAGGAGACATCATCGCAGAAAAGCAACATGCAATCATCTTGTGTGTTGAGAAAAAAATTTCTCATACATCTATATCTCCTCCAACTGAAACACATCACAGGTTGGATTGTCATCACCCAAACACCATAGCCCAAACACACTACCATGTGTTTCAAGATTCTGAGAATCAGATTTGTCAACACTAAAAGTAATTTCATCTTCATTCACGTCATGACCAAGAACATCAACCTCCGATACAAAAGCAGTGTTCTCTATATTAGGTTCACACATGTTGTGAAACTCATTCTTCAAACCATCATGCAATTCCATAAAGGATGCTTCAGACACAGATTCAGACCATTCAAGATTTGAACCTAAATCAAGGTCTTCACATTGATTCTTCACAACATGTTCAATGCTATCATTTTCAAGAGTAACTGGGTCGGAAAATAAAATTTCATGTGCAAGAGACTCACTGTTATCTGAAAGTTGCTCATTAACAATGAAATTAACACCTTCACTCTCTGTTTCACCAATGCATTCCTTATTCAAAGGAAACACATCCATTTTAAAACTATGAAGATGAGAGAGATCATTAAAGAAAGATCTGTATTCAATGTCATATTGACTGACATCACACCCATTACTATCTGCATCACATGGCTTCTCTACACATTGATCAAGAGATCTTACAATTTCAACACAATTCGACAGTCCACCAAATTGTTTTTCATTACCTATGGATGATAATGTTGATTCTAGGTCCATGTGATTGTCACTATGCACAACTTGATTATTCAAAACTGAATTCCTTCCATTATCACTGTGCACACTATCATCATTTTATGTACCACTGACATTTCCATTTCTATTTCATACAAGCAGTCATGGACAACAAGAATATAAACAGGATCTTCAACATCTTCATCATTGCTAGTAGTACTATCCACATGATTAGCAAATTGAGTATATATATGTTCATCCTCAGATTCTTCATCATTGATAGAATCAACTAGCGCAATTGATGTCAAACTTGAACTACATTCCAAGTCTGTCTCAAGTGTAATTTGATCATTCACTGGTGAATAAATGACTTCATCAGTGTCCATATCAGTATATCCATTGTGTGAAGAACATACCTCTAAGTCATTCTCATAAGAGCTTTCACAATCATCAGAAATGAAATCAGTTTGGCCTTCATCAGCATCTTCATCACAAGACAACCTATCACTGTACAAACCATGCTCGGATTCTTCAAAGTGAGCACTTGCACTTTCATCTTCAATGCCTTGCTCACTAACTTGAGAAAGAATGTCGTCAGAAATTGTATCATCTTCACCGACCGAAACATGACATGGAAAAAATTCATGTGTATTCATTTGTTCACCATACCATGTATCTTCCCTTTCATTACTACTGCAAGGATCCACACATGTGCTGATTGTAAACTGATTACAATTAATATCCTCATTCATACAACAGATATCTGTATTTTCTGATACACTCTTTTCATTCTTGTGTATCATGTTCTGACTTTCCTGAAACAAACAGCTACTACATTTATTTTGAGACACTACATTTTGATGATGTTTAACATGGGGTTCATTAGGATCTGCAAATCGTGATGATGGAGAAATTGGAGCAGCAACATCACTACCTTCTTGACAAACACTTTTATTATCTGCTCCATGAGTTCTATTTTCTTGAGGTGTGTTAGGATGACAAACACTCACAACCCTGTGTCCTTTCAGCATTGAGAACCTCAAATTATTCTCAATATCCATAGCCATCTGATATGCTTGATGTAGGGTTGTAGGATCTTTATCCCTCAACAGATAACTCATCTTTTTGTCAAATGCTCCAAGGTACACAACCAAACATTCAACATCATTTGGCCTTATGTTCTCTGGGATCTCTCTAATAATCATTGAAAATTTGAGATTAAAAGATGGGACTAACTCATCTTTTCCCTTCTCCATGTTCATGAACTTTTTCCTTATTAGAACAGGGTTAATCCTTTCTCCAAACTGTTCCATGAACACTGCCTTGAGCTCTTCCCATGAATGAACGGAAGAGGCTGGTAAATAAGAGAACCACTCTCTTGCATCTCCTCTCAAGGACTGAACAAATAATCTCATGATCACATCCTCGTGATCAATCTCATAATCATCCATCACATTACTGAACTCTTGGAAATGTTTATTTGCTGATTCAGCCTTATCACCAATGAACCTTGGTAACTTATTTCTGACTTTAGCTGGAATGTCATTTGGGTAACCACTAAGGTCACTGAAATTGATGGCTCTGTACCTTCCAGTGCTAAAACCTCTTTGACAATCTAGCTGGGACTGATCACAAACCACAGTTCCATCTGGACCCATGCCAGGTGCATGTATTGAGGCATCTTGATATGCCTTTTTCAAATCTTACATATCAACTCTACAGTTGATCATTCATTTGCCCTATTTCTATCTTTGATAACAATCTTAGAATACCATAATGCATGATTCAAATGCATTTACACATAAGATCTACTTAGTGGGTAAATTTCAAGAACAAGCATACTTCTCCAACAAGATACATAAGCTACAAATTACAACTCAGAAGTATGCAAACTCAATATTACTATTCTTTCCCCGTTTTAGTGCTAATCACTCAATAGGGAACCAAAGTTTTCTCTAAAATATTCAAATATGGTTTTCATATACAATTTTCTTGAAAACCAAAAGTGAAGAATACCTAGAAACTTTTGTTGCTGCTGCAAATTGTCTTCCTGATTGGTAATATTTGTAGATCTGGAACTTTCTTTAAATTTTCAATAGGTTCTATCAAACAGAGTCGCCACCTCTTTTCATAGAGGACTGAACTTCAAGCAGTATGAAGTTCCTTTACATATAAATTTTTCTCTGAGTTCCATTCCACCAGCAGAGCACCACAAATTACAAAACTATTCAGGTTCACTGCAACACTTTCTTCTCTAGGGTTGAAATCTTTCAAACTTGAAAAAAATTAGAATGACGAATAATAATATGACTCTATAACCGTTTGCAACTGGAGATTCAGAATTTCCCTAGCAGAGTCGCCATTCTGTTGGTGTTTAAAATAGCAACCCAGCTAGGATTTGCAGTTCTCTAAGAGGTAGCCAACCTCTATATTGAAGAACAACAAAAACTAGTGGCCAACTGATAGGAAATGGAATGGATACACATTTCCCCTGCACTTTAGGCTCTGTAAGACCTAGGGGGGTAACCCTTTAGCAATATCAGACAATATAGACACACAAGTAACAAGATATTGCTCAACAGATTATGTTCTCATAGAATTGCTGAGAAACTTAAAGTATCACTCAATATTGGAAAGATATTGAATGAATTTTACTAATCGGCAAAGAGAACAAGATAAACACAACTCAACAAAAGAAATTTTAAATAGTTTTTGATTTAGAGAGTTGGGACCAAACTGAAAACGGAAACAAGATAATGGACCAATACCATAAAAATGGGCTATGGAGTCATACAACTAGCATTCATCTTTCAGTGTTGAACATGCTCTGAAGGTCTTGCAAATGTTGTCATGTTATGACAACCAGACCACTGTAGCTTTCTCTGATAATTCTTCTTATGAATCCACCTAAAACATAACACTCCTGTCACATTTGTCAAATCAATTACACTATCCCTGAACAATAGGCAGTAATACAAGCAACTTGTGCTTTATTAAAGCAATTACACCATTCATAGAATAGAAGGCAACAACAGATGTAGCTCAAATGCAGCAAATGTGCATGAACAGACTCAAATAATCTTATTATTGAATCCAAAACAGTATTACAATTCAACCATGGAGACAATTATCAGCTAAAATAACATAATAGAACAATTCAGAACATACACCTTCAGATTAAAAATGACTAACAGCCATATTTCCCCCTAGCTTTACAATCTACCCATAGCTTCTACCTACCTTGCAGAGCTTTCAGAAATTGGAACCTTTTTTAATGAGAAGAGAACAACAGATATAGAAGAATAAAAGGAAACAAAATAAGCCCTAAATTCGAATCTGTTGCAGACACATGATAGCTCCATTCCCATTGATCAAATTGAAAATAATATCTTCTCTCCTTTCCAACAACAAACATTCCCTCTAACAACATTTTCTCATGATTTCCCAACAACAAGAAATCTGTCCATGTGGAGATTCTTCTTATTTCATCCAGCTACTCAAAAACCTCTTCCCATGTACATCTATTTTCTGCCTTTTATTTCTGTTGCAGCAATACTTTGAAATATTTCCTTACCTTATCATGTTGTAACTTTATTCCCAACAATATAAAACCCCAAATATAGATGAATATAAAATTCACTTATTTGCTCCAGCCACACCTTGCAATTTTATCTTGCTTGGAAAATAAATTACTTACCCATGAAAATATTCAGCCTTTCCATGAAAGCCCTTTTACATTTAATATTTAAAACAAATTTAAATGTAATGAAGGTCTTTTTAAAAAACATTAGGCCATACTTTAATATTTTCTCCAAACTCACATTATATTTTATTGCCCAGCAATAAAATATTTCATCTCCTCATTTGAAATATCATATTTGAAATATTCTATACTTTACCCCCCCAATGAAATATTTTACCATTCAGTAAAATTTTCCATTTAAAATAGCAATGGGCCCACCTCATATTACATCCCAAATTATTTAAATTTTTGAAAAAATTAAAAAAAATGCTCTCCCGTGCATTCTCGCACACCTCGCAAGCTTTTTGGCAAAGTCAGCATCATCCTCGTGAGGTCCGCAAGAATGCCCTAATTTCATTTTTGCGAGCACTAGTGTTCTGCATTTGACCTTGCTCTTCCATTTTTTGGTCCTCTCATGGTGCACCTCTCACCTTCCATTTGTTTTCCCCCCACCTGCTGGCTGCCACACCTGCCATTTGCATTTGTTTGAAAGTTTCTTAAGCCTTTCGACAAATGCATTTTTTGCATTGCCTCTTGTTTGCTGCTCACGCCCCTGCTCTCTCATGGGTCTCCCTTCATCACCATTGGCCGCGGCTTCTCCATCAACTGCCATGCGTGAGCCCTGTTCCTTTGTTGGTTGTGCCCTTCACTCTCTGACTACGCAGCCTTCATGGCACCATCCCTCATACAATGTGTGGGCCTTCCAACTTCCCTAGTCTGATGGAGGGCGTGCCCATCCTGTTACCAGCCACCGGCTCCATCATTGGTGCGGGCTTCATCAATGCTACTCACGCCCTTACACTTGGTCTTCTCCTCTTTGCGTGGGCTCTTTGCTGACTGGCGCAGGGATCCTCCAACATCATGCACCCCCTGTATCTCCATTTTCTTGCTATGGGTCTCCCCATGATGTGTGTGGTCTTCATCTGCTTTTGTGCTTTGATGAATATCAGGTTCATGATCTCCAAATCGTGCCTCTGTTCATTGCTGCCATGTGCATGCCTTATACACTTGCTATTTGCATTTTTTTTTAAGTTTCATTAAGGACTCTATTACAGTCCATTTTGTGCCTATCCTGCAGTCCTGGGATTCCCTTCACTTAGCGCATGCCTTCCATGATAGTCACATCCTCTGCCAGCACAATAGGACGCCAAAGTTGCTATGCAGAAACCTTCCTCAAGCCAGCACACTCCCTCTGTTTTATTCATATCGGCCTCCACCATATTTTGCGCCCACCCTTATTTTCTTGAAAGTTTCTAAAACATTTTCATTGTATCAATTTTGTGCATAGGCTTCCTCTGGTTCGCGCACCCCTACCTCCAATGCATGGGTTTTCACTAGTTTGATGGAAACAGAGTGTTGAATTTCTCTTTACAACTGCCAAGTGCATTTGCTTTGAAGTTTCAATGTATTTTCAACAAACAATTAGGTGCATATACCACTGGTTTGGGGTTCCCCTATTGGTGCAAGTAGGAAAGGCAATACCACAACCATTAGCATTCATATTAAAATCACTAAAGACTTCAACGAACTAGAATTTCCTTAGACAATCTTGCTACATCTCACACTGTTGGTGGAAACTTCTCTCCTGTTCAATAACATCATTCATTTGAAAGCACCATCAGATGACTGCCCTGTTACCTGATGGGATTACAATAATGAGACCATTATAGGTTCATGACCATGCAAAGCATGTCAGGCCCCATGTGGGTCTGACTAAAAAAAATTCATTTTCAAACAAGTTTCACCCTCAAATGATTTGACACTGCATTTTGAATGCATGTGAAGTGAAAACACGAACTGGTTCTATATCAGAAATTGTTTTCTGACACTTTTGGAAAATGGTCAAAACAGGTCAAGTTGCCTCAGGAATTGTCTAGGGAAACTGATCAAACGACCTCGTGAAACCATAAAAACTTGCAAGCACATAGTCATTTGATCTAGTAGTACATTGAAAAAGATGACTCAGAGAAACAGATCCCGAGGAACTGGATATTACTTGGAAAAGTTGCCCAGTCAGGCTTTTCTGAAACAACAATAGTTCTGAACCAACACAAACTAACCTAATTGCCAATTTGTAAAAATAGTGAATCAACTCTTGGTGAACTACCATCAGACACAGTGGAACATTTAGGTACCATGAGCACGTGTGAAAAAGGAATTGCTTTGAAACATCACCGACCAAAAGTTATTGACGGTTGAAGTTGGCCTCTCAGAAAGGCTATCAGGAATGCAGAGGTAAAACAAAACAATCTGCATTTGGTTTTGATCTCTAAAAATAGCAAATCAGATCATGAAGTTCTGCAAATTGACACCCGAGATCATTTTGATATGAGGAATATGGAATAGCATTAATTCTGACATGATAGTGAACTGGTTGCAAAAACCAAGCTCAAACAATCAGTTGTTTCGCAAACTGACAATCTGCAAATAGTAGAATAGTGCAAAAACCTTCCAGCTTCACTTTTCAAAACGCTATCAGAACTTTTCATGGGAAGCTAAAATTTTGCATTCCTTCTCACATAGGTCAAATGAATATGTCTGCAATTGGGTTTTGCAGGAAAATCAACAAGCTTTAAATTATAAGCCTCCAAAGCAGGCCAGTCAGGACTGATTTATCCGGTGCATTTCTGAGAGTGCAGAAGCAAATTTTTGAAATAGGCATCTCCAATTTGCAAAATTTGAGAGTTCCATCACTCAACATCTATTGTCTCATCTTCTAAGTCAATGACATCCATTTTTTCCCCAATACACTGAAGTGCAGCCTCAGTGCACAAAGTTGCAAGATCTGCTCCAATGTATCCATGAGTATCCTTACCAATCCTTTTGAGATCAACCTGTACTAAGAATCCTAAAGATTAATATATACTGTCGCCAAGAAAAACAAAGATTAATAAATGCTCTCAAAATCCAAGCACTACTTGACATTAGATCTAGAAGTACGAAAAGCAATTTAGGTTCTACAATACGTACATCATCAGAGAGCTTCATATTCTTCGTATGGATATGAAGCACTTCCAACCCGCCTACTTCATCCGGAAACCCAATGTCAATTTCCCTATCAAATCTTCCAAACCTTCTAAGTGACAGGTCAATATTATTTGGTTGGTTAGTTATTGCAATCACAATAACATGAGCACAAGACTTAAGTCTGTCCATAACTATAAGAAGTTGAGAAACAATTGTCCTGTCAACTTCACTGTGGTTTTTTTTTCTCTTGAGAGCTATGGAATCAATTTCATCAATAAATATAATGGAAGGTGCATTCTTCTCAGCCTCCTGGAAGCCTTCCAGAGATTGCTTTTGTTTTCTACAACCAACTTTGACATAATTTTAGGTCGATCGATATAGAAAAAGAAGGCACCGGTTTCACTTGCAACTGCCCTACCAATTAAGGTTTTCCCAAAACTAGGTGGCCCATAAAGCAGAATACCCTTTGGGGGTTTCACACCAATTGATTTGAAGAGATGTGGGTGCCTGAGAGGAAGTTCTACCAATTCATGTATCCGAGCCATTTGTTTTCGTACACCACCAACATCATCATAACCTCTTTCATCTAATCTATCTTCATCCTCTCGCTTTACAGGCTCCCATTCACAAAAAAATTCAGTATCTGGAGGAACAACATAGTATTCCCTAGGGTCTTTCTCAATTACCTTAAACTCCACACTACGCATGCCACCTCTTACAAGGAAAAGATCATGTTTTGGCACATAGACTTCACAAAGGCAAAAAGGCAAAGGGTTTTACAAGACTATTTGGGTTGCTTCTTTCTTAACACCTTATATCGAGACATTGTGTTTCCCAACTGTGTAGATAATGGGAGCATTTAGCTGGTTGATTCAGATGAGGAAAATGAAATTTCATTTTCATCTCATGTTTACATAAATAGGTGCTTTTTGTTTATGAGTTAGCTTGCTTGTTTCTTAACACCTTATATTGAGACAGTGTGTTTTCCAATTGTGTAGATAATGTGAGCACTTATTTGGTCGAATCGGATGACGAAAATGAAATGCCATTTTCATCTCATGTTACATAAGTAGGTGCCTTTTGTTTATGAGTTAGCTTTCTCTATATTGGAATAACTGAATTGCTCTCATTATTTGCACAGTTGGAAAACACGTTGTCTCCTCTTTGTTGTAGTGGGTTTTACAACACTATTTGGGTTGCTTCTTTCTTAACACGTTATATCCAGACAGTGTCTTTTCCAACCATGCAGATAATGGGAGCATTTAGTTGGTTGAATCAAATGAGGAAAATGAAATTTCATTTTCATCTCATGTTACATAAATAGGTGCTTTTTGTTTGAGTTAGCTTGCTTGTTTCTTAACACCTTATATCGAGACAGTGTGTTTTCCCACTATGCAGATAATGTGAGCACTTATTTGGTCAAATCAGATGAGGAAAACGAAATGCCTTTTTAATCTCATGTTACATAAATAGGTGCTTTTTGTTTATGATTTAGCTTTCTCCTGATTGGAACAATTCAAATGCTCTCATTAGTTGCATAGTTGGAAAACACACTGTCTCCTCTCTGTCATAGAGGGTTTTACAATACTATTTGGGTTGCTTGTTTGTTAAGGAGTCGGCTAACTCCTAGACATACAATTACATCTATGTACATCGAAAAACACATGAAAAACATACATGGATACATACATAACATGACGAGACATCGTAGTTGGAAAAAACACTGTCTCCTCTCCGTTGCAAAGGGTTTTACAAAACTATTTGGGTTGCTTGTTTCTTAACACCTTATATGGGGACATTCTAATTTCCAACACTGCAAATAGTGCGAGCATTTATTCAGTCAAATCAGATGACGAAAATGAAATTCCATTTTTATCTCATGTTACATACATAGGTGCTTTTTGTTTATGAGTTAGCTTTCTCCTGTTTCCTGATTGGAAGAAATAAATTTATAGAACAGAATGAACGTTCATTGCTTCACAGTTCTAGCAGAATGGAAAAATGGCACATATGATTGCTGATATATATACTAGTGTTAGCGATAGGTTAAATTGGAAATTAAATTCCCAATGAACAGTTTAATATGTTTGTTTATTGTTTGTGCAAGCTGTCATTTTGCACTAAGCAGAACATATAAATTTTATATTGGGGAAATTTGGAAGAAATACAATTATTTCTAGCACCAATTGTCTTTAATTTTCCAATTTAATCTATCACTAACACTTGTCTTTCTTCCAGATGGTTTATATGGGCCACAAAAGAAGATTCAACAAAACAAGGGCAGGTGAATTGACAAGGATGCTTTAGGAGATGTGAACCTTCTGCAATAAATACAGGTGATTCTGGCTTCCATAGCTTGAATCGCAAGTGTAGTGGACAATTAAATTTCCAAAATTTAATATGCATTTAGAAGTGCCGATTTGTTTGAAATTGTGAAATGTTGGGGTTTTCATTCAGCTGTCATTTTCATGTCATTCCAAAGTGTTTTGTGGTAATTTGAAATCTTTCACCAAAAGAGTATATATGTGGTGCACAAGTTTTTTCGTAATAGTTCTTTTTACAATTTTGCTATTTGTATACAATATTTAATAAGTTATAAATGGTTCATTTTTTAACAACATCTGATGGAAATTTTGTAGAATGCTATTTCTATATTCTATTTCTGCTCTTTTTCAGTATGTTTTGATTTGACCACCACACTGCAAAAAGATGTGCACATATAACAAGTGACTACTCCAAATAGTTCTATGCACTGTATTAAATAGAACTCGTAAAGCCAATGGGTAGGAAAAACTTAATTGATAATTTGGCCTAATCCCATTACTTGGCCCTAAATATTATAGACAAATTATAAAAGAGCTATTAGAATAACAACATACATGGAAACAAAAAGTGACGAAACGGGCAGACAAGACGAATCGTCCAAGCTACAGTCAGGCAAGAGTTAACGACGCCATCAGGTGCGTTTTCCCACCCATTGCTAGGTGAAAAAGCAGGCGTTTGTCGGCAAGTTTATTTTGTGTGGCATGGGAAAAGTGGAAGGGAATGACGTGGGCCTTTTCTGTTTGGAGAAAGCAAGGCGAAAATACTATTTGTTTTGTTTCCTATTTGCACGTTGAAAGGGAAAGCAAAAGGTCTCATTGCATGTGGACGACTTCGAGGAGAATACCGACCAAATTGAGGTGATGTGTACTATCCAATAGTGTTGTAGAGGGTTTGACAACACTATTTGGGTTGCTTCTTTCTTAACATGTAGGGTTTTCCAATATGAATTGTTGCGAAACAGAATGAAGTGCATACTATGAATTACACTATGTGTTGAGGGTTATTATTGTCCCCGTTAAATGAGAGATGTGGTATTTGATAAAATAAAACACCATCTATACGTTTGTATATTTGCATTACAAGACAAAGGTTGGGTATACCGTATAAGTAAAGGAAGGCTTCAAAACTCATTGTATTTTCCGATATGCACTATAGAATGTGCACACCTAGATATACTGGTCTAAAAACCAGAAAGGGCTAGGGTATGTTGTGATGTGGAGGTTGAAAAATGCAATGTGTTATGAAGCATGCAATTTGTTATATACTTGAAACTTAAACACAACAATGGAAGGTGTGATCTAGAAGATTTTCATATTGTTTTCTAACATTCCATCTTACAAAACCGTGGGTCTTAAGAACCAAGCAACCCACCATGAGACGACCCTTTACATCTCAAGTGGATGATTAAAATAACTGAAACCCAGCACTGTGTTTCCCATTCAGAATTATTTTGTGCACTTTCTTTTTTTCAGTGGTGCGAAATTTAAACACAACCATGGAATGTGTGATTTTGAAGGCATTCAAGTAACATTCCATGTTGCAAGACCATGTGTGTTAAGAAGCAACCAACCCACCATGAGATGACCCTTTACATTTAAACAAGGAGATTCAAATAACTGAAACCCAACACTATGTTTCCCATTTAGAATAATTTTGTACAGTTTTTTTATTGAAACCCAACACTACGTTTCCCATTCAGAATTATTTTTTGCAGTTTCTTTTTTCAATGGTGCAAAATTTAAACACAACAATGGAATGTGTGATTTTGAAGACATTTGAGCAACTGAAATACTCCACATTCTATTTCCCAAATTTCAAACACAAAGAACTTGTAAAACCCCCTACATTAAAACAAGGAGATTCAAAAAAATGAAACCCACCACTGTGTTTCCCATTCAGAGTTATTTTGTGCAGTTTTATTATCAATCGACTTAAATTTAAACACAACAATGGAATGTGTGATTTGGAAGCCATTCAAGAAACTGAAATACTCCACATTGTGTTTCCCAAATTTCAAATTACCCCTCACCTCCATTTTGTCAGTATTCTACTCTAACTCCTTCACGTGCACTCATACCTTAAGCTTTCCATTTACATTTAAACAAGGAGATTGAAAAAAATAGGAAGTGAGCCACAACCCACTGTGTTTTCCATGGTGCTACTATTATGTGAATAATATGTTGGGCAGAGATCGAACAAGAGTGTTTTGCTGAAAGTAAGGGTTGTTAAAAATTATGAAGCTCAGATTCAATACATTGTTCTCTTACTGTGTGCATAACACTAGTTGTTGTCTTCTTACTATTTTTACAAAGTCAGGGACAACCCATTGTGTTTTCCATACCGTAGCATTTAAGTAAATTTTTTGTTGGAAACATATGAACAGGTAGTGAGCAAGAATGTTTTTCTTAAAGAAAGAGGTCTCATAAGACAAGAAAGGGAAGCTGAAAACATTATTTTGTTACATTCCTAAAAAAAAAAAAGTGAGCCACAACCCACTGTGTTTTCCATGATGCTACTGTTATGTGAATTTTGTGTTGGAAACATATGGGCAGATATTGAAAAAGAATGTTTTGCTCGAAGTAGGTGTTGTTAAAAGAGTACAATGAGAACTTCAAAACATTCATTTCTCACAGCCTGCATAAAATAATAAGTGAGCCACAGCCCACTGTGTTTTCCATGATGCAACTGTTATGTGAATAATGTGTTGGACAGAAATTGAACAAGACTGTTTTGTTGAAAGTAAGGGTTGTTAAAAATTACGAAGCTCAAATTCAATACATTGACCTCTTACTGTGTTGGGCGGAGATCGAACAAGAGTGTTTTGATGAAAGTAAGGGTTGTTAAAAATTATGAAGCTCAAATTCAATACATTGTCCTCTTACTATGTGCATAACATAGAATGAATATACATACCCGAAGGAGCTTTGCATGGTTGCTACTCTTACCCTCGCTATCCACCAAAACGTCGCCATCCAAAAATGGCAAAAATGGGACCTTGTTGGCCCTTTTTATTATTTGCTAATAATGGTTTCCTTTGGCCACGTTTTAGGCTTTTTGTCCATCCACGCTGAATGATTATTTTGAAAAACCACTGGCACTGACACGATTTCCCAGCGACAGGACAACAAATGGCATGGGGGATGAGACGTTTAGCCATCATGTCTTTCCTTCCATCCGGCAACCTTTTTCGTCACCGCGGGTCCCACCTCTTCCATCGCAACTCTTTTCTCCATGCGATATGGCCGCATATGCTATCATATACACATAGGTGAATTTTTTCCACAAGTTAAGGAGGGAGCAAGCTAACTCTTGGACAAAATTCACATATGTATAACATAGGATATGCCAATTTCAGGCATAAATTCACATATGTATATAACATAGGATATGGCGGTTCCTCTGCAACAGAGAGGAGACAATGTGTTTTCCAACTATGACATCTTGTCATGTTGTGTAGTATCCATGCATGTTTTTAATGCGTTTTTCAATGTACATAGGTGAATTTTGTCTACGAGTTATGCTGGTTTCAAATTCCTAGACAAAATTCACCTATGCACATTGAAAACTACATGAAAAACGTACATAAGAACATACGTGGACACATACATAACATGAGGAGACGTCATAGTGAAATAGTGGGTTTTACAATAGTCCAAGTTTTTCAAGACAGTGTGTTTTCCAAAATAATAGAGTATAAAATGGTGACAAAAATGGGATTGGATGTGGGCTTTTTCCTATTTCCCAATTATGATTTTGAATGCCATGGTATGCCCTTTTCTATCCATTCCAAAAAACAATGCAAACAATGGCGACATTCTAGGTTTTACATGATTTTTGAAATATAGCATTTCATTGCAGAACCCATAGATTCTACTTTCTACAAACATTATTTAGTAATTTCACTCATATTTCTACAATGGGTTGTTGCTTGTTTCATTCGGAAATGGCAAAATTTGAAAACCACCATATAGGGAGGAAACAAAACAAAAATTTCAAAACCCTCGACACAAAAAAAAACACTTCAAACCGGCATATCCTATGTTATATACATATGTGAATTTTGTCCAGGATTTAGCTTGCTCCCATTATATATAACCTAAATGATCCTAAAGCTAAAAAATAACCATAATTATTTAAGCTTTTCATAAGCAACAGACAACCCATTGGGTTTTCCATATTGCAACTTTACTTTTTTTGTGTGTGCAACTTTTGTTGCAAGCAAGGGCAGTTATAAAATATGAAAGTGACCTTCAATACATTGTTTTCTTATGGTGTGCATAACACTAAGTGTCGTCATTGAACAATATTTGAAAAGTGAAGGACAACCCAATTTGTTTTCCATCATGCAATATTTTTTGTGCATCTTCTGTTTGAAACATATTCCGATATTGAAATGGAATGTTTAGTGCATGTGATGGATTCTTATAAAATATGAATGTGAACTTCAATACAGTGTTTTGTAACAGTTTGCATAACAGAAAGTGTTGTCTTTTAATATTTTATGGGTTGCATGGTTTATAACACCCTCTGTTTTCCAACCTGAAAATTCGGATAACAATTTGAGTGTCTTGGAAATATTTTCTTATTTACACTGTATGAATGTAAAAATGGCACCTCCAAAAATTACAACTATTATGTATGGTATAAATTGCAATTCATTATCTTTCTCATGATTGACAATAATAATTGGACAAAATAATTGCATGTTGTAAACCAGAGTGGGTTACTTGTATAGCATTTTACAAAAGTGTGGGTTGTGCATTTCAATTTCTTCTTTTCATTGAAAACAATATATGCTTGATTACTGCAAAATTGTGCAATAAATTTTTGAACTTTAACTGTCCATAACACTTGCAACAATTTTACAGTTTACAGGAAACCAAGGATGTGTGCTATAAAATGGAAATTGGTTCCTACAGTGAAGAGTGTCATTGACGTGGACAGCACACCTAAAAGGTTGTGTAGTAGGGCATCTTTTTCGAGGCGGTCCCATTCACAAAACATGCACGTAAGATCTAGTGATTACAAGATGCAATCCAATGTATAATTTTAATCTCTGATAAGTGGTTATGAGGTTGATTGGAAAGTGGGAATGTTTTATTCAGGAGGCAACAACCGCGGTACGGAGGAAGTCCCCTCGGTTTACGAAAATGGTCAACCGTAAGGCAGCGACATGTTCGGTAATTGATTGTGAACTTGCAATTGCCCTTCCCTTCCTATGCATGAATCAAAATTATTTTTAATTTCAGTTCAAAAATATCATGTCTCTTACAAATATTCTGATTTTGGCATATATCATTCCTTTTGATTTAGGAAAATAATTAGGGAAATGATCTCGCTCTTGCCATAGTCCATGACCGAAAGGAAAAGCGTGCAGAGGGAGACCCTAAGGATGGAGAGGGATCCAATGAAGCACAGGGTGATGTGCTGAGCGGGAAGGTAGATATAATAACCGAATTATTGCATTGTTTTGCTATGTATATATGTTGTGCATTCAATTTGATTGAATATCAAATATATTAAGCAATTTTCTTTTCCAAACTTGTTGTGCAAGTTGCTGCTGAATACAGAAGAGAAACAGTGAATGGCAGATATATATATTATTGTATTGTAGAAGAATGTACCAGAAAGTATTATGATTGGAGAGTGTTCAACATGCATAGGTTTCAGCATCACCACCTTCCTATTCTTGACACACCAAAGCATGGCCGAGCTGTGTTGGGGGGGAACCAAAACAACCCGCTCCTCCCCCTAATAAATTGAAAGAGTACCTTCTAAAGAAGGTGGAAAATACAGAGTACCAAATGAATATACGACAACATCTGTAGCAGAAGCATGTTGTTAGACGTGTCTGTCAAAAGTTTGGGAAACAAAACTTCCTTCAACTTCCTAAAGAAGGAAAGGATGAGGTGAAGAAGCAAATGGCGTTATACAGCACTGACGAGATGAAGGAGTAGAGAAGGCAAAGAATATTATGATTGTAGGAGAGAAAGAGACAAGAAGGAATGGTAATGTCGAATTGAATTGTTAAATGTGAATTTTCCTTGCTAAATCATTTATGTTTTGATGCATAGAAGGTTCACTTAATGTTAACTTACATGACATGCCAGGGTGATGGTCGAGAAGCAATTTCTTCCTGCCAGCACACTAGGGCTCATTTGCTAGAGGAAGTTGTGGCCATGAAAGGCGAAGATGGTGTTGTTCCTCCCACCCCTGCATATAAGATTCAGAATAAGCATCCTACATAGTTGAAAGTTTCAAGGCACCATATGAAGAAGAAACAAAAACAAACAGTGAATCCAAATCCTCTATTTACTGTAAAGTTTTTTTTCTTCTTTGAATGAATTGGTTGCATGCATCTAAGTTTGGTGCAACATTTCAATTCCTCCTATTACAAAACAATGATGAACAATGAACTGCTGCCCTCAAGCAGGTTATTTTGATTTTCGATGGTGAACAATTGCCCATGGAAGCACCAGATGATGTTGTTCCTCCCAACCCGCCGTCTAACAATGTTGAGAAGAAGAAGAAGAAGAAGAAGAATGAGCATATGCCATCAAATGTGTCAGGTTCCTTGACATGGAGGAAGTAGAAGAAATGGTGAATTGCAATTTTTTTATTTAATGTTTGTTTTGATTATTTCAATGAATTGGTTACATGTATCTGAATTTGAAATGACCTTTTAATTCTTGCCATTTCAGGGCGAGGATAAACAACGAAGTGCTGACCTTGACCTAATTGGCAATTTCGTTGCGATTGAAATGAGAGAGGATAATACAGATGGACATGTGGATGGGGAGAGCACTAGCCACAAAGTGGGACAGGGTAACACAGGTGGCCATGAGGATGGGGAGAACACTGGGCCGAATGTGGAACTGGGTGATAGAGATGGGGAGAGCATTGGCTTGCAAGTGGAAGAGGGTAATAAGGATGGATGTGGGGAGGAGGAGAGCACTGGCCTGCAAGGGGGAGATGGCAATAAAGATGGAAATGGGGACGGGGAGAGGTGTGGCATGCCATCTATATCGGTATGAAACCAAACACACTTCCATGCTCTGTTCTTATTTCTTTAGGAATCTTTTAATGTGCCTTCAATTATGCTTCACATTAGTGACGTTTCCATTGTAAGAAAATCCAGTGGATGAACAGATGATAGAGTTCAACGACATAAATTTTAAGGTTGGTGATCATGTCAACCTTTGGAGGCGGCATAAACAGGTTGTGAAAGGCATTCTACATGTTGTCACCAGAAACGCTCACACCCACTGCTTGAGGCACCCAAAAAATTATGCAAGAGTCAGCATTGTTGAGGCCATTGATGGTCGATGCTATGTGCCTTTTCCCATGCCTGGCATAGAGACCATCATAGAGTGTGTGGGTGGCTTTATCATATGGCAACTTACCAAGATGAAGCGTTATGTTCTATAGGTACACATAAATGATATGTTGTTGTATATATATCATACTGTGTATATTGTTTCCATGCGTACGTTAATTCTCATTAATTGTTTGCTATAGGGTGAAGCTGTTAAACCTGACATGGACAAAGCACAAGGTACAAAGAAATATGTTGTTTCACGTTCATCATCTGCGAGGGTTCGTGGATCTGGAATCACCCCCCCTAAAATACACAAGAACCCTAAGAAACATGCCATATTTTATGCAGGCCTAAACATGATTGCAAGGAATAGGAAACGTCAGAATTGATGAGACAAGCTCAAAATACTGATTATGTTCTGTGGGTTTAAATATTTCAATATTGAACAATTGTGGTGTAGAGATATACCATTTGCATATGTTTCAACACTATGGTGTTATACATTTGATATGAGACTTTTCATGGGCTTCTTTAGTTATTTTATTATTGTACAATTATGTTGAACATATAGGCATATATACTTATTTCATGTCATTGGAACAAATAATTGTTATCCATTTCATTTCAAACTTTAAGAAAAACAGTCTTGTTCACTATCTATTAATATGTTTGGAACACAAATTTTACATGACTCTTGTGTTGTCCCCTCTGGCATATGTTGGCATTAATGTCAAAGCAATAAGACAATAAGATGTTCTTGATTGGTAAACAAGTCAGTATTGGTTTGGTAATTCAGTTCATGGTCTCTTCATTTCAGTTCTTTGATAATCACTTGACTTGGTATACAAGTGTTTTTCAACTCTAGTACACTGCATATTGTTTCATGTTCACTCATCTTGCATATTGTGATAAGGATCTAAAATTGTGACTATATGTAAATAGAATTATATGAGTTGAAACAGTTATGAAGATAGTTTTGCTTCTCATGTTCATTTATTTATCATATGTCATTCAGTTATAAAGTTGTTGTAAGATTATGTTATCTTGTAAATATTTCAGCTTTTTGGTTTGTATAATGTTCAGTCTCCGTGATTTGGTTATGGTCTTTATGTTCATACATGTTAAAAATCATCAAACATGCTTCATAACTAAATTTCTCTAGAGCTTTCACTTTACATTTGGTTATTAATGCTAAAGTGGTTGGTATGGGAACAATTGATGCCACCATTTATCAATAAATTTGAGATTTATTTTATTTTTAAAATAATCCATGAGATACGGGATTTGAAACCCATCAAGTGTCGGTAATCTAGTTTTGGATTGTGATAATCCATACAAGTGGGTAGAATGATATACTAATATTTGAAATGCACCATTTGTAATTCATATTATATATATAACTACCTAAAAAATATTGTTGGCTCTCAATCTTGGAAACATAGAAATAAGGACTATCCATGACTCACTCACAAGATCAAATCAACTTCTGAAATAACAAGTTCTATGCCTCAAGAAAAGAATGATGAAAATCAGACTAATGTCAACAATTGCAAAGGTGATTACAATAGGCCCATCAAAATATCTCAATCAAGTAATGCACCCCTTGATTCTCATTATGTACCTTCAACCATATGGTAATGACAACAATGTGATTGGTAAAGTATTCATTTTAATGGTCTACCCTTACCCAAATGCCAATGACAAAGCAAAGCATATATTGGTGGATTAGAAAACCCTATTCATCCTTCTAGAAAACCTTGAAAGTAAGGTTTTAAGTCTCAATATTCTAAAACACCACTCTATATGAGTTTTTTATCCTCTACAAACTTCTCTATTCATCCTTCTAGAAAACCTTTAAAGTAGGGTTTTAAGTCTCAATATTCTAAAACGCCACTCCCTATGAGTTGTTTATCCTCTACAAACATAGTTGTTCAAACCTCTTCTCCATTTAAGGAGGGTAATTTACTGCTAAAAAAATATTTATCTTGGAGTATTTTCTCCATACAACCTGAATTTGTTCCTCTATAATAGTTACTATACATAACTGTTGGAGGATGGAAAACACACTGTGTTTTCCCATACTTTCCAAATCTTGTTCAAAGACGACAGTTAGTGTTATGCACACAGTAAGAAGTCAATGTATTGAATTTGAGCTTCGTAATTTTTAACAACCCTTACTTTCAACAAAACAGTCTTGTTCAATTTCTGTCCAACACATTATTCACATAACAGTTGCATCATAGAAAACACAGTGGGTTGTGGCTCACTTATTATTTTATGTAGGCTGTGAAAAATGAATGTTTTGAAGTTCCCGTTGTACTCTTTTAACAATACCTACTTCGATCAAAACACTCTTTTTCAATATCTGCCTATATGTTTCCAAAACAAAATTCACATAACAGTAGCATCATGGAAAACACAGTGGGTTGTGGCTCACTTTTTTTTTTTTAGGAATGTAACAAAATAATGTTTTCAGCTTCCCTTTCTTGTCTTATGAGACCCCTTTCTTTAATAAAAACAATCTTTCTCACTACCTGTTCATATGTTTCCAACAAAAAATTTACTTAAATGTTCTAGTATGGAAAACACAATGGGTTGTCCCTGACTTTATAAAAACAGTAAGAAGACAGCAGCTAGTGTTATGCACACAGTAAGAGGAAAATGTATTGAATCTGGGCTTCATAATTTTTAACAACCCTTACTTTCAGCAAAACACTCTTGCTCGATCTCTGCCCAACACAAAATTCACATAACAGTAGCATCATGGAAAACATAGTGGGTTGCCTCACTTATTATTTTTTTCTGGAATGTAACAAAATAATGTTTTCAACTTCCCTTTCTTGTCTTATGAGACCTCTTTCTTTAAGAAAAATAGTCTTGCTCACTACCTACTCATATGTTTCCAACAAAAAATTTACTTAAATGTTGTGGTATGGAAAACACAATGGGTTGTCCCTGACTTTGCAAAAACAGTAAGAAGACGACAGCTAGTGTTATGCACAGAGGAAGAGGAAAATGTATTGAATCTGAGCTTCATAATTTTTAACAACCCTTACTTTCAAAAAAACACTCTTGCTCGATCTCTGCCCAACACATTATTCATATAACAGTAGCATCATGGAAAGCACAGTGGGTTGTGGCTCACTTATTATTTTTTTCCGGAATGTAACAAAATAATGTTTTCAACTTCCCTTTCTTGTCTTATGAGACCCCTTTCTTTAAGAAAAATAGTCTTGCTCACTACCTGTTCATATGCTTCCAACAAAAAATTTACTTAACTGTTGCAATATGGAAAAAACAATGGGTTGTCCCTGACTTTGCAAAAATAGTAAGAAGATAGCAGCTAGTGTTATGCACAGAGTAAGAGGAAAATGTATTGAATCTGAGCTTCATAATTTTTAACAACCCTTACTTTCAGAAAAACACTCTTGCTCAATCTTTTCCCAACACAAAATTTACATAATAGTAGCATCATGGAAAACACAGTGGTTTGTGGCTCACTTCTTATTTTTTCCCGACTATAACAAAATAATGTTTTCAACTTCCCTTTCTTGTCTTATGGGAGCCGGCTAACTGCTAGTCAAAATTCACCTATGTAAATTGAAGAATGCATGAAAAACATACACATGAACATACATGGATACCTACTTTGAGCAAAACACTCTTTTTCAATATCTGTTCATATGTTTCCAACACAAAATTCACATAATAGTAGCATCATGGAAAACACAGTGGGTTGTGGCTCACTTCTTCTTCTTCTTTCCGGAATGTAACAAAATAATGTTTTCAACTTCCCTTTCTTGTCTTATGAGACCCCTTTCTTTAAGAAAAATAGTCTTGCTCACTACCTGTTCATATGTTTCTAACAAAAAATTTACTTAACTGTTGCAGTATGGAAAACACAATGGGTTGTCCCTGACTTTGCAAAAACAGTAAGAAGACAATAGCTAGTGTTATGCACATAGTAAGAGGACAATGTATTGAATCTGAGCTTAAGAATTTTTAACAACCTTTACTTTCAGCAAAACACTCTTGCTCGATCTCTGTCCAACACAAAATTCACATAACAGTAGTATCATGGAAAAGCATAGTGGGTTGTGGCTCACTTATTATTATTTTTCCGGAATGTAACAAAATAATGTTTTCAACTTCCCTTTCTTGTCTTATGAGACCTCTTTCTTTAAGAAAAATAGTCTTGCTCACTACCTACTCATATGTTTCCAACAAAAAATTTACTTAAATGTTGCGGTATGGAAAACACAATGGGTTGTCCCTGACTTTGCAAAAACAATAAGAAGACAATAGCTAGTGTTATGCACACAGTAAGAGGAAAATGTATTCAATGTAAGCTTCATAATTTTTAACAACCCTTACTTTCAACAAAACACTCTTGCTCGATCTCTGCCCAACACATTATTCACATAACAGTAGCATCATGGAAAGCATAGTGGGTTGTGGCTCACTTATTATTTTTTTCCGGAATGTAACAAAATAATGTTTTCAACTTCCCTTTCTTGTCTTATGAGACCCCTTTCTTTAAGAAAAACAGTCTTGTTCACTACCTGTTCATATGTTTCCAACAAAAAATCTACTTAACTATTGCAGTATGGAAAACACAATGGGTTGTCCCTAACTTTGCAAAAATAATAAGAAGACAACAACTAGTGTTATGCACAAAGTAAGAGGAAAATGTATTGAATCTAAGCTTCATAATTTTTAACAACCCTTACTTTCAGAAAAACACTCTTGCTTGATCTTTGCCTAGCACAAAATTCACATAACAGTAGCATCATGGAAAACACAGTGGGTTGTGCCTCACTTATTTTTTTTTCGGACTGTAACAAAATAATGTTTTCAACTTCCCTTTCTTGTCTTATGAGACCCCTTACTTTAGCAAAAATAGTTAGAAGACAGCAACTAGTGTTATGCAGACAGTAAGAGGACAATGTATTGAATTTGAGCTTCATAATTTTTAAGAACCCTTACTTTCAGCAAAACACTCTTGTTCGATCTCTGCCCAACACATTATTCACATAACAGTAGCATCATAGAAAGCACAGTGGGTTGTGCCTCACTTATTTTCTTTTTTGGACTGTAACAAAATAGTCTTTTCAACTTCAGTTTCTTGTTTTATGACACCCCTTACTTTAAGAAAAATAGTAAGATGACAACAGCTAGTGTTATGCACACAGTAAGAAGACAAGAAAAGTTGCAAATTTTGATATTCCATTTCAGCATTCCATTTCAATATCCTTATACATTTCGATGAGAAGATGTAGAATGGAAAACACAGATTGTAAGAAAATAGTGTATTCAAGTTCACCGTCAAATTTTATAATAACAATACGCATTAGACAATGAAATGTACAAATATTTTGCATCAATATTACACAATCTAAATAAAATTACAATGCACATTTAATACTAGTCACACTTAAGACTATGTTAACCATTTACGAACAGGTATAATCTCTGTGTTCTCAGCATCTAGAAGCATTTGTCACACTCTAATTGTCAAGGTAGAATTGACAGCATACAATGTTGCCACCCCGTAATTCTCATGTAGCAGCCTGAAGGAGGGCCTCACACAGTGGATCTCAAACCCGACAATTTGGTTGAATTTGAACATGGCCAACAACCATTCCTCCACAAAACCTTTGTGATTACTAATTACAGATTCCCCCTTGAGGAATCTCATAAACCTCATGCGCAGTTGATCCATAAGATTGTGCCTCTGTATGATAATTGTTGGTCTAATGCACACCTTCCATATGCATCCAGCTAGGAAAAGGTCTCGAATTTCTCGGTAAATAGACATTGGCCAATCACATAAATTGACAATCTCTATTTGTAGATTTTAATATTGAACATCCATGCCCATATGCGCCCAAACTCCAAGGACACTATTGAAGAACTGAGCATAATTATCATATTGCAAATTTGTGCGGTTTGGACCTTTTCTATTAATTCTC
Source organism: Sequoiadendron giganteum (assembly GCA_007115665.2). NCBI lineage: Eukaryota > Viridiplantae > Streptophyta > Pinopsida > Cupressales > Cupressaceae > Sequoiadendron > Sequoiadendron giganteum. The sequence continues at coordinate 449,084,722 of CM021101.1, forward strand.
ATTAACATTTTTTCCCGCAACCTGTACGGGAGGCTGAGTTCCTCAATTCGAGCAAGAATATTGCATGGAAGATATGGGTGGTAGTTCTTCAACCATCTAGCCACCCATGCTCAAGAACTGTGAGACATCTTCTATAGGACTGTAGCAACAGGTTATAAAATTCCTGAAATGAAAGACAAAACAAATATTTTAGACGGTAGACCTACATTCTCTAATTAGAAGGACATTGTCAATGCAATGGAAACAGTGAAAAAATAAGCGAGCAAAGTGGACTTATTTAGATAATGTATGCACTAAAGAGATTCTACCTAGTGTTTGAACTGAACAAGGTGACATGTGCAGTATCTCCAAAGGGCATATGGCAATGCATGATTCAAACAGGGGGAAGAACAATGCCTGAAAGGAAAGAGAACAAAAAATTTAGCACATACAACAAAATTCTCTAATTGGAAACACACGAAACAGTTGGTAAAAAATATTGAAAGCGAAAGAAAAATTTTCATAACTAAGTAATTGTGTATGGACAGTGTCTTTTCCAACATGGAAAATAATTTGAGCATTTTATTTCTTGCAATCACATGAGTTGAAGTAATGAATTGTACAAAATATATTTCTGTTACGAACACAAGATGCAAATAATCACAATTGGAGGATGGAAAACACAGTGGGTTCTGCTTGACATTTTTATTTTTTGCAGACTATAACAAAAGAAGGTCTCGAAGTTCACCTTCTTGTTAGTCTTAATTAGTCGTGCTTGAAGAATTTTACAAGCTTAATTATTTTGTTTGTAAAATAGGCCTATTTTGGGGTCCATGACAACAAAGAAGAGCTTGTTTGAAGTGTTTGTTCCATAAGGTATTTTATGTTCCAGAAACCCATTTGTGCCAATTTTTACATACCAGAAATTGAGATGCTATTGTTTTGAAAATAATGCTTGAAAACATGACTCTACCGCTGGAAATGCACTCAATTATCCGAAATCTAGAAAGGAGCAGGTCTTAAATCATCATCTAATTTTACAAATACAAAGGCTCAAGGCAATGCTGATCTACTAAACCCTTACTTTATGCACAAAAAAAGCTCTATCAAATGAGGCTTTAATAGAACACTGTACTCCAAACCTTCCCATGCTCTACCACCATATGAAACATGTTTAAAAATGTATGCCCATGCTTTAGGAACAAACTTTCAGCCCCTTTGAATGCACTTTCCTCAGTTACCAACTTGTAGGCATCCTTTTTCATTGGAAATCTTTTGTATTTTATAAAGATCAGCAACCAAACATTGAATGGTTCACTTCCCCTACATCATTCAAAAAATACACTTCTTAAATTATATAACGTCATACCAAAAAATTGAAATGGGTTTTCTCGTAATCACCCGTCTTAGATGTTGTATCCTCTGCCACATCCATAGCAGTTGCACCTGAAGTCTGACATTGCATATTGACATTCAAATTCAAACTATTGTTCACAGACAATGGAAAGGAGTCATCCAAAGGGGTTCGGTGATCTGACTATTGTGTGGAATACTTCGTAGGTCGGGTTGGACGTCGACGATGATCCCTAGTTGTACTAAACCATGGATGCATGCGAATGGTGCTACTTGTGGCTTGATTAGGATCCATAATGAATTCAAACAGAAATGCATTTGATTGTCGTAGGTCTTCTACAAACTTTTCCACGCATTTTCATATGACTGCACCTATTGTAGAGATTGTGGTGGTGTATGCATCACTTTCTTCAAGAGCTCGTTAGTGTCATTCCAAAGAGAAATTGTCACGACATGTTCATCATATACATGAGTCAAAGAAAGAGCTTGCACAAGGGTTAGAACATTAGGGTTATTTTCTTCTACGCCCCCCTCTAACAATGTCTCGTTGAAATCTATATTTGAATCAATTGGTTGACCTCCCCTGTCTAAATGAGGACCCAAAAGAAATTTGTATTAGGCTGTAGAAAATAAAAAACACAATTGACACCAATAAAGTAATGCAATTCGAATTGAAATTCACTTACCATGGACCACCCCTTCAACGGCAGATGCTCTTTTAATCAAGTGAGCAACCTTCATGACATGTTTGCAAGTGTTCCCCTCCAAACTCCAAGGGCAGTCACAAACAAAAAGGTGCTCCGCAAATTTCCGAACAAGGTAGTGCATTGACCTACTTTGACTTTTCACCCAGTAGCATCCAGGATCTGTTTCATCGGGAATACAGTCATCGTCTGAAATTGCCTTGGCCCACTCCACACTAGATCACATATTTAAATAATTTTTGTTCGTTAGAAAACCATAATGCTGTAACTTTTCCTTTTTCCTATAGAATGGTTCCATTTTATATACAAGTGTGTAATACAAATAGTCCATTCTCCTATTGCATTTTTTTAAACGATCGCACAAGTACTGAGTTTTTATTACGCAATGGTACGACTCAATGGTTGTATTCGTATCCTGGTTGGCATGTGGGAATAGTCTGTAATTTTTTGCCCACATGGCTGCAAACAAAAACATCCAATAGTCAAGTAAGCCACAACGTATTACATGTGACATCAAATAATTTGAATAGTGTGAATCATGCGAGGTGACGAAAATTGTCAACTGACCAATTTGACCTTCTCCTTCGCACCAAGTCTTCTTGAAGTACTCTAAGAATTGGGCTTGATCATTGAACTCCTCAAAGAAAGAGTTCAATAGCTGAGTGATGCAATCTTCGGTGTCAACGATTTCCATCATGATCGTGCCAAAACTGTGGAAGATGTCCATTGCCCTTTCCTTGGATGCATACTTGTATATATTCTTTAGCCATAGAAGCACACGACATTGAAAGTCAACCCTAATAGACAATACCAACGATATTGTTTACCACTCGACTGCATGAGAAAGTGGCATTAAAAATGAATAGAAAATGAGAAAGGTACGCAAATGAAGAAAGGGATGCACATACTGTATGGCTTGGATCTCTACACTCACATCATCGGTCAAAAATGAATTGATTCTCCAGTCGGGCCTGGCTCTTCTTCCACATTCGAGCAATACGCATAGCCATGCAAAGATGTCCTCAATCTTGTTTCGTGAGGATACTACCCACGCAACTGGAACACCACTTTGTTGCTCATCGAAAATGAGAAGAGTATACAATGGATACTGTAGAGAGAACAAATCGGTGTGAGCATTGTGAATTTTACAACCAGTAAGATCATTGAAAACACGATGAACTATTTGTCAATGTTTGTAAGGCCTCACCTCATATTTGTTAGTTGCAAATGTGGAATCCATCGAGATGATAGAATTTTGCGAGTAGCTAACCATCCTATCCAACATCCATGGAGTCTGAACCCCGATAACAAAAGGCATATTGTTCCCATCAGGCCGTTGAAAGTAGAAGAAGTTTTCAAAGTCTTCTCCACTCCACAGTAGGATACTTGTGGAATCAACTTTGTGTTTTTGTGCATGAGTACAACACACCTTTTGCCATGCATTCATTACATCCTTTCTTGTAAGGAATGGATCCCTCTTGGACATCATGCCACATAACAGAGGAACGCTGACGTGTCTATCCATTATTGCATTGACAATGACATCCATGAGCAAAAGGATTTCAATATAGCTTTTTCACTCCGTGGATAGATTAGCGGCAAACATAGAATGCTTCTCTCCACTTGTGTCATGAATTCCATGGCAAAATTCACCGTTTTTACTACGTGGAACATTTCTTTGTAGATAATATAGGCAACATCAGGTTTGCCTTCCATAACCTTTACCATGAAGTGGTATTGACAACCCTGCTTTTGTATAAATGTCTTATGTGGTTTCTTCTTTGGTGGAGGTTGGTTTCTATTGTCTTTAGGACCGTATTGACACCAGTAGTTGCAAGAAAGGCATCATCTCATCATGTTCAACCAAGAGAGTAAAATATCATTCGGCCATAGAAACGAATGTCGATATATACAAACCTCTTATACAAAATTGTTTTGCTATAAGTTTTCTCGTAGATGGCACAGGAGGTGGTAGGTTCTCTTATTTTCTTGTCCAAAAATTTTGTTTCTACACCTTCAACGTATGTTTCACCGTGAATGAATTGATCAAGTCTTGTAAGAGGAATTGCTGCAACAAGGTCAGGGACCTTATCCTTGTTGACGGAAATAGTAGCCCATTCCAAATCGGAAGATAAAAAGGAGAGCCTCCATTTTGTACATCTTGCATCTCCAATTCATCTAGCTTCTTCCATTTCAAACCTCTCCCCATTCTAGGAAACCACAACATTGGACAAATACTTAAAATTAGTGTGGATTGTGTGAAGAAGAAGAAGGAAAAAATAATTCATTAAACAAAGATAAAATGTGCTTGCATTGCTCTCACCCATGTAAAACCAATAGGAAGATCTAGCTTCAACCAAGGAAAATTAAAGGTGATAGATTCAATCAAGCTACACATAAAATATAACACAAACACATGCTGGAAATCAGACAGTCCAACAACCCAAACACTTTGTTTTCTGAATAACAATTTTTTTTTGCACTTTTCTTTCAATCATGCAAAATTCAAACACAACAATGGAATGTGTGGTTTGGAAGACATTCATACTGTCCTATAACATTCCATGTTACAAAACTATAGGTGTTAAGAAGCAAGCAACCCACCATGATACAACCCCCTACATTTAGAAAAGGAGATTCAAGTAATTGGAACCCAGCACCGCGTTTCCCATTCAAAATTATTTTGTGGATTTTTCTTATCAATCGACTAAAATTTATACACAACAATGGAATGTGTGATTTGGAAGATAGTCATACTATATTGTAACATTCCATATTGAGACAAGGGAATATAAAAACAACAAACTAATTTGACAAGATGATTTCTTTTAGAATTCACAAATTCAGAAAATATAAAATCAACACTATTCGACTCAGCAAATATCATATTGAAGAACGATCGCAGAAGCACAAAGACATTTGTGATCAAGAAAATATTTAAAAACTAAAGGATTCAATCTTATTTCCTTTTTTCTCAATACAAAATATGGGTTCAAAGGCTCCATGGCTACGTAACAAAATTGTCTGAAAATATAAAATGCCCTTCTCCCCCCTTTTCGTCTCTTTAATTCATTAATAAATGAACACTATTTCCATTACACCCTACGAATTCGATCACTATTCATAATTACAAAATTTTCATGTATGTAAACTAAAGATTCAGTTTCTGTTTATAGAAACCAAGTTCGCTAAACAACTAGAGGAGCTGGACCCCGTAAAATCTCCACAAGCATTTCATTAAGCAAATTATTAAATTCGGCTTACTCTTCCTCTTTATTGAAGACAGAGATCACCCTCGAATATTCAGCGAAGCTGGAATTTTCCTTCCATGCAAGCGAACGTAGCTCAGAAACAATGTCGAGTTGTGACTCCTCGAGCCACATTAAATTAGGTTGAATGATTGGTACTGGCTCGTTTTCCCGTTCAACAATTTCACCAGGAAGCACCATGTCGAAGAAAAACCTAGGATCAAAATTCTGCCACCTTAAGAAAACTGTGGGTGTTAAGAAGCAAGAACCTGACCATAACAAAACCCTTTACATTTCAAATGGATGATTAAAATAACTGAAACCCAGCACTACGTTTCCCATTCAAAATTATTTTTTGTAGTTTCTTTCTTCAATGGTGTGAAATTGAAACACAACAATGGAATGTGTGATTTTGAAGACATTCGAGCAACTGGAATACTCCACATTTTGTTTCCCAAATTTCAAAAACAAAGAACTTGTAAAACCCTCTACATTAAAACAAGGAGATTCAAAAAAATAAAACCCACCACTGTGTCTCCCATTGAGAATAATTTTGGACAGTTTTTTTTATTGAAATCCAGCACTGCGTTTCCCATTCAAAATTATTTTTTGTAGTTTTTTTTTTCAAAGGTGTGAAATTGAAACACAACAATGGAATGTGTGATTTTGAAGACATTCGTGCAACTGAAATACTCTACATTATGTTTCCCAAATTTCAAACACAAAGAACTTGTAAAACCCTCTACATTAAAACAAGGAGATTCAAAAAAATGAAACCCAACACTGTGTTTCCCATTGAGAATAATTTTGTACAGTTTTTTTATTGAGACCCACCACTGCATTTCCCATTCAGAATTATTTTTGCAGTTTTTTTTTTCAATGGTGAGAAATTCAAACACAACAATGGAATGTGTGATTTTGAAAACATTCGAACAACTAAAATACTCCACATTATGTTTCTCAAATTTCAAACACAAAGAACTTGTAAAACCCTCTACATTAAAACAAGGAGATTCAAAAAAATGAAACCTAGCACTGTGTTTCCCATTGAGAATAATTTTGTACAGTTTTTTTATTGAGACCCAGCACTGCGTTTCCCATTCAAAATCATTTTTGCAGTTTCTTTTTTCAATGGTGCGAAATTTAAACACAACAATGGAATGTGTGATTTTGAAGACATTCGAACAACTGAAATACTCCACATTCTGTTTCCCGAATTTCAAACACAAAGAACTTGTAAAACCCTCTACATTAAAACAAGGAGATTCAAACAAATGAAACCCAGCACTGTGTTTCCCATTGAGAATAATTTTGTACAGTTTATTATTGAAACCCACCACTGCGTTTCCCATTCAAAATTATTTTTGCAGTTTCTTTTTTCAATGGTGCAAAATTGAAACACAACAATGGAATGTGTGATTTTGAAGACATTCGAGCAACTAGAATACTCCATATTTTGTTTCCCAAATTTCAAAAACAAAGAACTTGTAAAACCCTCTACATTAAAACAAGGAGATTCAAAAAAATGAAACCCACCACTGTGTCTCCCATTGAGAATAATTTTGGACAGTTTTTTTATTGAAACCCAGCACTATGTTTCCCATTTAGAATTATTTTTGTAGTTTCTTTTTTCAATGGTGTGAAATTTAAACACAACAATGGAATGTATGATTTTGAAGACATTCGAACAACTGAAATACTCCACATTTTGTTTCCCAAATTTCAAACTCAAAGAACTTGTAAAACCCTCTACATTAAAACAAGAAGGTTCAAAAAAATGAAACCTAGCATTGTGTTTCCCATTGAGAATAATTTTGTATAGTTTTTTTATTGAAACCCAGCATTGGGTTTCCCATTCAGAATTATTTTTTGCAATTTCTTTTTCCAATGGTGTGAAATTTAAACACAACAATGGAATGTGTGATTTTCAAGACATTCGAACAACTGAAATACTCCACATTCTGTTTCCCAAATTTCAAACACAAAGAACTTGTAAAACCCTCTACATGAAAACATGAAGATTCAAAAAAATGAAACCCAGCACTGTGTTTCCCATTGAGAATAATTTTGTACAATTTTTTTATTGAGACCCAGCACTGTGTTTCCAATTCAGAATTATTTTTGTAGTTTCTTTCTTCAATGGTGCGAAATTGAAACACAACAATGGAATGTGTGATTTTCAAGACATTCGAACAACTGGAATACTCCACATTTTGTTTCCCAAATTTCAAACACAAAGAAATTTTAAAACCCTCTACATTAAAACAAGGAGATTCAAAACAATGAAACCCAACACTGTATTTCCCATTGAGAATAATTTTGTATAGTTTTTTTATTGAGACCCAGCATTGCGTTTCCCATTCAATTTTTTTTTTGCAATTTCTTTTTTCAATGGTGCAAAATTTAAACACAACAATGGAATGTGTGATTTTGAAGACATTCGAACAACTGAAATACTCCACATTCTGTATCCCAAATTTCAAACACAAAAAACTTGTAAAACCCTCTACATTAAAACAAGGAGATTCAAAAAAATGAAACCCAACACTGTGTTTCCCATTGAGAATAATTTTGTACAGTTTTTTTATTGAGACCCAGCACTGCGTTTCCCATTCAGAATTATTTTTTGCAGTTTCTTTTTTCAATGGTGTGAAATTTAAACACAACAATGGAATGTGTGATTTTGAAGACATTCGAACAACTGAAATACTCCACATTCTGTTTCCCAAATTTCAAACACAAATAACTTGTAAAACCCTCTACATTAAAACAAGGAGATTCAAAAAAATGAAACCCAGCACTGTGTTTCACATTGAGAATAATTTTGTACAATTTTTTTATTGAGACCCAGCACTGCGTTTCTCATTCAGAATTATTTTTGCAGTTTCTTTTTTCAATGGTGCAAAATTTAAACACAACAATGGAATGTGTGATTTTGAAGACATTCGAACAACTAAAATACTCCACATTCTATCTCCCAAATTTCAAACACAAAGAACTTGTAAAACGCTCTACATTAAAACAAGGAGATTGAAAAAAATGAAACCCAACACTATGTTTCCCATTGAGAATAATTTTGTACAGTTTTTTTATTGAGACCCAGCACTGCTTTTCCCATTCAGAATTATTTTTGCAGTTTCTTTTTTCAATGGTGTGAAATTTAAACACAACAATGGAATGTGTGATTTTGAAGACATTCGAACAACTGAAATACTCCACATTCTATTTCCCAAATGTAAAAAACAAAGAACTTGTAAAACCCTTTACATTAAAACAAGGAAATTCAAAAAAATGAAACCCAACACTGTGTTTCCCATTGAAAATAATTTTGTATAGTTTTTTTATTGAGACCCAGCACTGTGTTTCCCATTCAGAATTGTTTTTGTAGTTTCTTTTTTCAATGGTGCGAAATTCAAACACAATAATGGAGTGTGTGATTTTGAAGACATTCGAACAACTGAAATACTCCACATTTTGTTTCCCAAATTTCAAACTCAAAGAACTTGTAAAACCCTCTACATTAAAACAAGGAGATTCAAAAAAATGAAACCCAGCACTGTGTTTCCCATTGAGAATAATTTTGTACAATTTTTTTATTGAGACCCACCACTGCATTTCCCATTCAAAATTATTTTCGCAGTTTCTATTTTCAATGGTGTGAAATTCAAACACAACAATGGAATGTGTGATCTTGAAGACATTCGAACAACTAAAATACTCCACATTCTGTATCCCAAATTTCAAACACAAAGAACTTGTAAAACCATCTATATTAAAACAAGGAGATTCAAAAAAATGAAACCCGGCACTGTGTTTCCCATTGAGAATAATTTTGTACAGTTTTTTATTGAAACCCAGCACTGCATTTCCCATTCAAAATTATTTTTGTAGTTTCTTTTTTCAATGGTGCGAAATTTAAACACAACAATGGAATGTGTGATTTTGAAGACATTCGAGCAACTGAAATACTCCACATTTTGTTTCCCAAATTTCAAACAAAAAGAACTTGTAAAACCGTCTACATTAAAACAAAGAGATTCAAAAAAATGAGACCCAGCACTATGTTTCACATTCAGAATAATTTTGTACAATTTTTTTATTGAAACCCAACACTGCTTTTCCCATTCATAATTATTTTTACAGTTTCTTTTTTCAATGGTGCGATATTTAAACACAACAATGGAATGTGTGATTTTGAAGACATTCGAGAAACTGAAATACTCCACATTTTGTTACCCAAATTTCAAAAACAAAGAAATTGTAAAACCCTCTACATTAAAACAAGGAGATTAAAAAAAATGACACCCAACACTATGTTTCCCATTGAGAATAATTTTGTACAGTTTTTTTATTGAAACCCAATACTGCGTTTCCCATTCAGAATTATTTTTTACAATTTATTTTTTCAATGTTGCGAAATTTAAACAAAACAATGGAATGTGTGATTTTGAAGACATTTGAGCAACTGAAATACTCCACATTCTGTTTCCCAAATTTCAAACACAAAGAGTTTGTAAAACCCTCTGCTTGCAACAAAATTACCCCTCACCTCGATTTCGTGTGTATTCTCCTCCAAATCCTCCACGTGCACTCCACACTTTAACTAATTTGGTCGGTATTCTCCTCGAATTTGTCCACATGCTCTCAGACTTTCAGCTTTCCTTTTCAACGTGCAGACATGAAATAAAACAAATAGTATTTTCGCCTTGCTTTCTCCAAACAGAAAAGGCCCACATCATTCCCTTCCACTTTTCTCGTGCCACACAAAAGAAACTTGTTGACGAAGCTAACCCGCCCGCTTTTTCGCCCGGCAACGGGCGGAAAAATGCACCTAACAACGTCGTTAACTCTTGCCTAACCGTAGCTCGAACGTTTCGTCACCTCCACCGGTTTCAGGCATCTAGCGGGCCCTGCACTACAACGTCTCGTCATGTTATGTATGTATCCATACATGTTCATGTGTATTTTTTTCATGCGTTTTTCGATGTACATAGGTGAATTTTGTCTAGTAGTTATCCGGCTCCATTATTACTGGTATATTCTATATAATCATTATTATTGTAATAATATTGACATTATACATGATTAGGGAAGTAAACTATATATAGTATATAATTTTATGAATATCATATTATAATTGTAACAATAATTATAATTTCTTATATCTTTAATATGATATATCACCCTTTAATTATACATTATTACAATAGTTTATAGTGATGAGTTGGAAAGGATAATGCAAATATAAAGAAACAAAATAATTCTATTCCCAAACAAAATATACAACCTCACAAGTACACATAAGTTGTATGTTTGGAAACTCATTTATATACATTGTTTTAAAGTATATGAAATGATATAATCAACCTTGGACTCATGAAATAAATGAATAAAGAAATATGTTTGGAATGGTATCTTCTATTATTTGTGATGTTACCAAGCATGATCCAATAAGTAGATTATTGCACTAGGAAGTTCAATTGTTCCTTTAGTTTAATTTATTAATTATTTATAAGTTTAGCATTCTTGACCAATATGATTAGCTCAAAAAATACCATTAATTTTGTGAGTGTCATTACCTTGCATCATTAGAGTTTCTAGCTTCAAATCCTTGGAAAATAGATTATTGTCTTGATTATCATTTACAAGTGTTGCTAATATATATTTCAAATAGCATTATAATATTGTTGTTATCACTTTCAATGATCCTTGAATATATTTTCATACATTATTAATCAAGTTAGTATACATAATTTTATATCATTGGGTTATTAATTTTTAAGCATTAGTTTGTTTAAGGATTTCTAGATTATTGATTTGATAGACATAGACAATGATTTGATATCTCATAGAAATTTATTTTTATTTATGGAATAGGCATATGTATAGTTTTATCCCTAATTTTATTGTAACAAAGAGCATCCGCTACTCCCGAGTCTCTAGGATGGGGAAGAGTCTATAAGGAGTGGATAGCTCTAGGTTACCTCAACGAAAAAAGATCAAGTGATGGGGAGGTGGATAAAGGAAAGACTAAACTATGTTTTTGGGTTTTCTAGTTATTTTATGATAGAGGACTTCAGAAGCTAGGTGAAAAAACATCAGAGGTCTTGGGAATAGACTAACAAGCTATTGGCTAGAGGACAATAGTGTGGACCAAGGATGACAGTGTGGTGTGTTGGTGTTTCTATGGCATGTTAGTGTCTCATACAAACAAAAAGAAAAGTTTGTGACCAGAAACACTCGGGACTTGCTAATGACCTGAATACTAAATTATGATGGTTTTAACATAAATGAATAGAATGCATAAAATGCATTAAATATAAAGAAGTATAACAAGAAGAATACTTGAAGGATAAATAAACTAACTACTAAGAAAAATGATGAGTAGGAGGGAGAGATATTTAACTCGTGGTAGATCTAGCCTCCCGCAAGCTCCTCACGAACAACACTTGCACACATGGAAATGAGAAAATTTTGGGGTTGTTTTTCAGGGTTTGCCTTAGTCAAACCATCGCTTTGGTGTTTCCACCTCCATAGACACCTAGATATACCACGATATTGATTTATATAGATTAATAAAAAGGATGAAATGAGACGTGCAATATGCAAAGACAAAAAGTATGCTAATAGTAAGATGATAATGAAATAAAAGGTTATCCTCCCTCCAACAAGCTTCGTGAAGCCAAGAGGAAAATCAAGAGCTTCAAAGATGGGAGGAAATCATGCGAGAATGTAGTGTAGATAGCTTGAGACCTGCAAGAAAATATGTAGAATAGCAAGAAGGATAGAATGAAAGTGCTAAGAAGTGAGAATGAGAGAGTGATAGAGAAATAATGAGAAAGAATGAGGAATGACATGAAGAAAATGGTCAAATTGCATGCCAAAGAGCCATTTTTTGACGAGTTTGTATCTATAGGGAGCATTACACTTCACAGGTGAGAGGAAGTGTAATGTCCCAATGTCCATTGACCCGACAATCTTGTCAGGAAGTTCATGTGGTATGTAGACGTTTGTGTGGCATAGAAGCGTCCCATACAAAAATTCCCCCACCGACAAAAAAATAAGGCAAGGATGGAAATGAAGGCTTAGAGGATAGCTTTTTGCATGATTGACTTATTAAGCTAATGTAAAGGGTGATGTTATGGGAAATTGAATAAGGGTTCTATTTTATGTCATAAAATTTTTCCCCCACTTTAGTGAGCATATGTATGTATGCATGTGTGAGCTAAAGGAGAAAAAGATTGAAAAAAAGATACTAAAAATAAAGAGGAAGTAGACCTTCGATCCGGTATACATGACGTGAAAGGGGCTTCATCATAATGTGAAGAGGATACATGTATTTGATCCTACAAAGCTAGTTGCAATATCACCACAAACATGTTAGCTATAGATAAACATGTTAGGTGAAAAATTGAAAAATAATAGACATGATAAAAAAAATCATAAACAAGACATGACAATCTGATCAAATAAATATTGCATTGATAGGTATGGATAGCATGGATAGAGTCCATATGGAAAGCATGTATGCCTATGGCTACTATAAATTACATTGCAAGACATTCTTAGAAAAGACAAGTAGATAGTCAGGTTTCCCCTAAGCTAGATGACGAGACATAAGACATAGATATAAGGCATCAAGGAATCCTTTTGAAAAATTTTGGAACTTTTAAAAATTAAGCATATATGATAGCCCCAGAATAATGTGTGTTGCACAAAGGATCACATGCCATTCTAAGGAGAAGATAAATACAAGAGATATCATGGCATGAGATACATAGTGAGATGTATTCGTGGAATGTTGTTATGTGAGGGACAATATATAGAAACCACAACATCATGAAGCATAAAAGCAAGGAAGATGAAATCAAGAGCACATGGGGATTTGATTATTCAGGGTTAGAAATGCTTGAGCATAGATATAGATAGATAAGTATAGTATAATATATGTATGAATTGTCATCACCCCCAAATTTTTTAGAATAGGAAGAAGAGCACATGAAGACAAAACGAAAATAAAAAATGGGTCAACATGGAAGAGGCCTATATTTCTTAATATTTTGCATTGTTCCCAACATGAAAAGTCAATATTTAGCACACAGAGAAGAATGACAAGACAAATAGAAGAAGTTTACAATAGATTTTATCTCTTGTATCTAAGTACCTAAAATGGTAGCAAGGGTCCTCCAGGTGAGAGCACAAACACATATAGAAAAGAATGGAGGAACACAAACAAGCACACAAAACTAACCTAAAGATGTAGGAGAGGGCGTCGCTCTAATATGAATATACTAATAGATTATCCTACTCCCAATATAAATCATTATACAGGGAAAGAGGATGATCTTGTAGGGGAGGGATAGCTAAAGTGGCACAAGTTGACTCACCTACAACAAGGGCTAAGGAAGAAGGCCCCTCGAGGTCTTTGTCATTGAGCCCTTGTCAGATTAAAGTCATTGATCTTGCAAAGATCGAGGACAAAGTCAGGATGTCTTCCAATGAGTTGAATATGAACTTCTCAGGAGCGCCATGTGTCAACTGAGTAGGAGGAGGATAAGACACTCGAGAGTCATCGTCGACCTTAGGAAGAGTAATGACAAACTCTGGGGAAGCCAACATTGCCTCTGTCACAAGGATGACACAGGCTAGAGTAGAGCAAGACTCAAGAGAAGACACAAATTTCTTTCAACCATCACTTGAAGCGAGGTCACTCTCTAACTTACACTTCATCAGAGGATGTGGAATCCCCACAGAGGAAGTGGAACCAGAAGAAGGAGATGGAGCCACAGAGGACACCACCTTTGTGTAAGGCATGTCTATGGGTTGCAAGAAAGGAGGAATATCAGGAAGAGAAATCAAAAGGGTAGGTTCCATTGAGGGAGTGATGATAACCTACACCCTTTTGGGTTGAGGTTCATCAAGGTCTATCAATGAAGCTAGAAGAAGAACTGAGGCAATGGGAACTAAGGAAAATAAAAAGACAAAAGTAGAAGGACTAAAGATAGTGTTGGTGTAATTAAATGTGTTTTACCTTGTCCTAGGTCATAATTACACCTTAGTTAAGTTTACTTAGGGACCAAATAGGAGGTAGTTGGAGATTTTCCACCTTTGGTGGACTTATCATGTTATTACTTTATCACTTCCACCTTTCGTGGACATATCATGTGATTACCTCTACACCTTTTGTGGGTGATCCACCATTTGTGGTGATTATCACATTATCACTTTTCCACTTTAGGTGGAGTGATAGCTTTTCATAGTTGTCTCATGTCATAAGATTACAACACTTGTCATAATCTTATGTTGTCCTATGTACTCACCTTGGCTATATAACCAAGGGGTCTCTCTCATTTGTACAATCATCTCATATCATTGAATCATATTGATGAGAATATAATTTATTCTTGTCACATCATATTCTCTTTTCTTGTGCTTTTCATTTGGTCTCAAGATCTTGGCAACCATAGACAATTCTAACATGGTATCAGAGCAGGTTGAGTGCCATTGGAGAGTCTTTTTCTGAAGAGAGATATTAGATTTGGGGAGGTTCCATTTTTGGCTCTTTATTGCAGGTTCCTATCGGAGCTTGTTGGTGCAAATTTGAGCTCACCATTGTGCCCAGGAGGCTCGAGAAAGTCAGATTTGACTTTTGTTTCACTCGGTTTGATCACCATTTGCATTTTTGGTAAACAAGGGTTTGTTGCAAGCCGTTTTTTTTGGAGTCATCATTTTTGCTTCAAAAATCCAGCATTCACTCATTTGCAGGAGAAATGATTTATGGGTTTTCTAGCCATGGTTGAAATTTGAACTAGGTATCTTTTAGATTTTGCAAATCTTGCACAAATCTAGAGAAAATTGCTATCCAAAAAATTTCACGTGCCATTTTTCTCTTGGCTTAAGGTTTAAAAAAAAAATTATTTTCTCATCCTCTGCTTGCTGGATCAAAAAACAATTTGTGAGTTTATTTTTTAGCATCAAAATATTTCTGGGTTTTTGTTTTTGTCTACAAACAATAAGTAGATTTTTCATAAATCAGATCATAAGTAAACTTTTTTTGCTAAAAAACCCGTTTCCTGTAGGCTAAATTCATTTTTTTTGAAAAATTCATAACTTTTGGCCATGGTGTCCGCTTTTGGAAAATGAGATATCGATGAAAAGTTTTTTGTGTTCTCTTCACAGTGGTGCAATTATTTTTTGGTTTTGGTGCTTGGTTTTTTTTCCAAAATTTACAGATTCTCACAAGTGTTACTGCTTTGTCCTCATTTTGGCAACTTTGGGAGCTCATATCTTACTCTTATGGTAACATTTTTGGGTGCAATTTTTTTTTAAAGTGCATAATTTTCCATGTACTTCTTAGTGGTATAATCAAATTGATCTCATTTTGTACCAAAAATGGTACTTGATTTTGTGGCCTATTTTGGCATCTGCATGTACCAAAATCAAAGTCCACTTTGTTATTTTGGCAAGTGGGAATTGTAAATGCACTAAATATAAAGTGTCAAATCAGATATTGTTTGGAGGGTTTCTTGATTAAGTGATTTGGGGGGGTCTCTTGGTGCATTTCTTTGATTTGTTTTCTTGTGCACTCTTATTTTCATGGATCATTCTAAGGTTCCTTTTCTTACATCATATAATTATTCAACATGGCATCAAAATGCATGGAGCATTCTAATGACTGAAGGTCACTCTCTATATGTTGAAAATAAGGTACCTGAACCTACAGATGCAGATAAAAAGATAAAATGGATGATTGAACATACCAAAGCTCTTGGATGTCTTCGTAGACTAGTTTCTCAAGATTTGTTGTTTCAAATTGAATCATGTCACAATTCTCATGAAGCTTGGGACATATTGAAAAAATTATATGGTACTATAGATGAAGTAAGAGGCTATCAAATTGATAATGAACTGATGAGCCTTGATCCTAAGGACTTTGACAACATCCAATACTACATCACTAAGGTTAATGATCTAAGAGAGAAACGTAAAGCATATGGAATTAATAAGGACATTTAGTTGGTCTATAATATAATGAACAAACTTGGTCCTTGTTATTCTTCTTTTGCTTCTAGCTTTCATACTCATAGATTGACTATGGGGTCTACATATACTACACCTTCATTTACATCATTTTCTAAGATGTTGATACATGAGCAACAAAAGCTTATCTCAATGGGTCTCATCAAGACTTCTAAATCTAAGGAATTGTTGGTTAATCAAGTGAAAGAATCAGAATCAGATAAGAAACAAAAGAAAGCAAAGAATAATCAACATTTAGATCAAACAAAGAAAAAATCCTCTTCTAAAGGAGAATCATTTAAGAGGGAGAGGCATTTTTGTGCATATTGCAAGAAGGATGGACATGAAGAATGCTATTGTTATAAGAAGGATATTAATGAATTGAAAAATATTCTCAAAAAGAATCACATTGATTTGCCTTCTAGAATTTTTGAATCACCTTCTTCTCCCTCTTCTTCAAAACAATCTAAAAAGGATAAAGGTCAAGCTCTTTGTGCTTTTCAAGTCTAGGATTAGGGAGATGGCTTCTAGATTCAAGAGAATCTCATCATATGGCATCTTCATGGTCTATATTCTCTTCATTTCATCCTTGTTCTATGTCTCTTATCTTTATGGGAAACAATACATACATGAGTGTAATTGGGAAGTGATCTATTAGTTTTGGGTACAACACTTTTCAGGATATTTTGTGTGTTCCTCATTTGACGAACAATCTTCTTTCCATATATCAGATTACACATTGTGGAGATGGGAGAACTATGGAGTTCACACCTGATTCAATCATCATTTGAGACTTGGATAGTATAGAGATCATTGCTACTAGGGTGGTTGATCATTCATCTCGGTTGCATACCTTTGCATATTTTGCTTCTGATGGTGACATTGTTCCTTCAAATCTTGATCATATGAACCATGATTCATAGGAGACATTTGGCTTCTTTAACTTGGGAGTTCTCACATCAGATCCATTTCTTGAGTCATGCATTCTATCTCCTCCATCTACTATTGTAGTTGATGATGCTTGTGATTCAGTGCAGCAGGATCTTGATTGTCTTCCAGATATGGCTACTTTGGATGGCTTCTTGATAGGTATTTTAGAATTGTTTGTGGAGTCTCATATTGTAGATTTTTGGGACACCATGGATAGCATTCATCTTCTCTTTGATGAAGATGCTCCTTCTTCAATTGTTGTGAGGGAACACTCTAACTCTCTTGTTCATTCTCTACATGATCATTCTTTGTAGTTTGGTGTGAGTGTGGATAATTTTTTACAGCATTTTGAGGAGGCTTCTTTGTCTTCAGATAGAATATCCTTTTCTTTGGATGATGCTCTACATTCATCTCTACTAGATGTTGGATTGTCTTATGCAACAGTGTGGCCTAGAACGCTTGTTTGGAGTGTGTTAGCTTTCAACATCGACATGGAGACACTTGAGCATGCTTCAGAGACATCATCACATATCATATATATTCCTGACATCCTGCATACATCCATGGTTTTGTTTCTTCCCGAGGGGAGTAATATTGTTCGGCGAGATTGGATCATATTCAACATTCAATGTTGAGCTTCTACCATCATTACAGGAGACTAAACATTGAGGGGGGGTTGCCTTGTCTCTCTTCTACTTCTCTCTTATGGGGGGGTCTTTTTCCTCACATGGGGTTTTGGCCTTCTCATGCATCATTGAGAGAATTTCATTTTTTTTATTTCATCTCTCTTTTGGGGAGGAGTTTTGTCGCACGGGGTTTTCTCTTTTTCTTCGTTTGTGAGAGATTTCTTTGCATTTGTACATGGGTACCTAACATGGCCTAGTTGTCGGGACCCATCTTGCATTGTTTTCTTTTTTGTACATTCTCTTTAAGTTGCACTTAAGGGGGGTGTTGGTGTAATTAAATGTGTTATACCTTTTCCTAGGTCATAATTACACCTTAGTTAAGTTTACTTAGGAACCACATAGGAGGTAGTTGGAGCTTTTCCACCTTTGGTGGACTTATCATGTTATTCACTTCCACCTTTCATGGATATATCATGTGATTACCTCTACACCTTTTGTGGGTGATCCACCATTTGTGGTGAATATCACATTATCACTTTTCCACTTTAGGTGGAGTGATAGCTTTTCATAGTTGTTTCATGTCATAATATTATGACACTTGTCATAATCTTATGTTGTCCTATGTACTCACCTTGGCTATATAACCAAGGGCTCTCTCTCATTTTTACAATCATCTCATATCATTGAATCATATTGATGAGAATAAAATTTATTCTTGTCACATCATATTCTCTCTTCTTGTGATTTTCATTTGGTCTCAAGATATTGGCATCCATAGCCAATTATAATAGATAGAAACAACAAGCTCCTCCCTGATCTTCTACAAGGCAGTGTTCTCCTTAGCTAGAGCCTTTTTCCAGTACTTATGCTCACATGCAAGCCAGTTACATCAATTATGGGCACTAGAATATGCACTCTCTAAATAAATTAGGGGCTCTTCCTCTACCATAGGATCAACCTCCACAACCATCATCGATGGAAGGGTGGACTCTTGAGAAAGAGCAGGAGGAGGAGGCACATATGTAAAGAGAGATAGGTGTTTCAACAATAGGAATCTTTCCTTTCTCTACCTTGGGAGTAGGTGGAGGAATAGGTCGAGTCTATAGAGGTTGATACATAGGAACAACCCCATGGGAATGCTTCCCTTTTCCATAAAGGGTGGGTCAAGGCACCATGGGTAAAATAGGAAGCTGAAAATTTTGAGACTTTGATTTCCATGGTGTGGGAACTTTTCCTTTTCTTATGTCAACCATAGTAAGAGGAGTAGAAGATGCCACTATAGGTTTGGAAGAAGAAGCGGAAGGTGAAAAACAAGAAGAGGGGGAAGGATAAGGCCTTAGGGAAAGAGAAAGCTTGTCCTTCCCCTTTGGAGGGGAAAAAGATGAAGCATTTTTCTATGCACACAAAGAGGCCTTCAAAGAAACAACATGAGGAGATAGAGTAAATTCACCCTTTAGCACTAAGTCCCTAGTCTTGTATATGAAATAAGCTCTATATGAAAGATCCCCCTAGGAGGTAGGGGTCTGATCGAGGTGGGCCAAAAGTGGTCAAGGGAGAAGCCCCCACACGATACCAATGGTTTATATCTGATATCATGGAAAGTATGCACGTTAACCTCATGGGAAACTTTAGACATTTATAGACTACTGAGGCAACTACATTCATGGAGACCAATGATGGAATTCCTAGCCTCACTTTGAAGAAGTCAGACTCAAGAATCACAACAAATGAGACTTCCAAAGCCTTAGGTCCTACTAGGACTAGCAAATAAATTGAACTAATGGGCGCAATAGAAAACCTATTGTGCATGTGAAGGGTAGCCTATCACCCATCATACTTCTCCTTATATAAATTATTTATAAAAAGGGTCTCCTCTGTAATGGCATTCACATGATTCAAAGGATCTATATAGGAGAAAATTTGCACCCCTAATGCAAATTCCCCTTTTACCCTCTCCACTTTAGAAAACCTAAGGTGGAGGCTTAATTCCACATAAGCTCATTGTTTTAATCACACTTGGCACCTATTTTGAGTGTTGGTGGAGGTGTTTCTATTGGGGGCGCACGTGTGGTGCACAAATATTTGTGTGACACGCTTACATCCCTAGCAGATTCATGTGGTTGGAATCTGTAGAGATGTTACCCTTCCTATTGGAAGTTGAAGTGTAATGCCTCCCTTTGGATGGCTGACCTGAATATGTCCATTTTCTTTCCATTTCTTGTTCATATTAACCATTCCTTCATCCATTTTCAAGCTAGTTGATCTATTCACCATTCCATTCACTCATCCACAAGCTTTAAGCATTCACTTCAAGCTTTGCAGCAACATTTCACACTTCATAGAAGCAATATATCACTTCATCACTCTGGTAGAGCAAGCGCAGGAAGAATCCATTGCAACAGAGGCTTGAGTTCCTCTCATCTTTCTCCTCCACTAGCCTTGAGCATGCTGGATGGAGGTGGTAACCTCTTCTCATCTTCTCCATTGTTTGGTTGAATAAGCATGTACTATTCTATAGTGTTTTTGGTGTACTTTGCTTGTATTCCCTCTTTATCACTCTATTTCTATATCATTGCAAACATGGTTGTCTATGGAGGTGGAAACACCAAAATGGGGGTCTAACTGAGGTAGAACCCTAAACAACCCCCCAACATTTTCCCTATTTTTTGTGTGTAGGTGGAGAGATCTTTGAGCAAGTTGGTGAAAAGATTAGTGTGTGAGATCATCTTCGTCACCCTTGCAGTAATATACTTTCTTTGTCACATTTTTCTCTACATTTCATATTTAATAATCTTATTCTACACCTTAGAAACTTGTAACTAGGCTGTTATTTCATCTCTTAGAGATTAGACCTTGTCTCCTTGGTTTTTTGACCATATGAATGCCAGCGCACTTGAAAGATGCCAGCGTGTCATGCTATCATCCTCGAACCACGATTATGTCCTCTGATAGAGTTATCTGAGACACAGAGTCAACCCTAAAAATTGACTCACCTAGTCTCCTTTTAGCATTTAGGTTTGTAGAGTGATCGAAGGACCCCATAGTTCTCATCATTCTCATCCCACATATCCTAACATTCCCTTAAACTAAGGTAAGTTAGGGAATCCATAATTCTCTCAGCCTTTCGTGACTTGGGGCCTTGCAGTGGTTGGCCCCCCTCTCTTATAGGATCAACCATGATGCCTATTACAATGTTATCATTGTAACAAGCGTGAATGTATAACGAGGAGAGTTCCTTGTTTAGAGGTAGATTATGTGAAGAAAATGTAATATTCAAAATAGAATTCATATGGTTTGAAGGAGGAATACGAGTGAATGAGACTACATTCACATACTCGAATGGGGTGAAATCAGAAGATGAAGAAGATGGAGTGACCAAATTAACAGTGTGATAAGAATGGATCTATGTAGATCTGTAACTATCTATTCGACTTCACTATAGATATGTTTGAGTTATGCTTCCTATCATCAAGTTGTATTTTACCCTTATTGATATGGTCTTGAATCACATTATGCAGATGAGCACATCTCTCGGTATTATGTCTAGAAACTCGATGGTACTAAAAAAACTTCTATGTGTTGTACCATTGAGGATATAACTCATATTGGTCTAATCTCTAGAAACGTTATTATTCCATCTTTTAAAAGTTTTTGTAGGATGCTATTATAAGATTCTGATAATTTAGTGAATATTTTGTTTTGTCTTATAGCATTTTTATCTATTAGAACCAAGACCGTGTTTTCTATGGCCTTGTTATTTTTAGACTCACCAGAGACTAACACAATTGAGTAACCATCCTAATGGGAGCATGAGGTTGAATCCCCATACTAAGCGACCATTTTTTGTTACTCAAGCAGAGTGGCACATAGATGTGCAAAAGACAAATACTTCATCAAAATAAATTTATGTTGTAACATTGGCTACAAGTTTCTGATGAGAAATTTTTTTACATCAGAATTATGTAAAGGATATGAAATTTGAGAAAACAAAGCCTGATATCAAGCTATCAAATCAGTTACCTTCTCATGATGCCCCTACTTACATCAGACGAGATCAGTAAATGCGACCTTCGACCCGATGTTGGGCTAGAATTACTGGAGGAACTAGTTTACAAGCTAATTTAAAGAGTAAATACAGTTATCAAGCGAGGATGAGTACCATTCCAAAGTGGAATCCTTAAGAGAATGTGGGAATAATTTTTCCAAGAGTTCATCAAGGTAAAATAAATCTGTACACATGGTGTTAAAGGATAAGACATGAGTCTGTGGATCCCCAAAACCATTGTACTTTTAAAATTTTGAGATCTCCACTCCCTGAGGGATAGGAGTGTTTAGAATAGTGAAAGACAAAGGACTGCAATGACATAAAGGTTAAAACATAGGCTGAGAAGATGAGCTAGCTAGGTTCGCTAGCCGATTCTACATATATCCCATGTTCTATAGGAGAGCATTAAGGATAGGATTATCAAACAAAGTATGAAAAATGGAACCACCAACAAAACCACTAGCAACTACATTGGAAAAGCCACCAGAAAAACCAACAATACCTATGTCGACAAAGCCACCAACACCAAGACTAACTGAACCACCAACACTTGCATCGCAAAGCCACTGACACTAGTACCAATCAAACCACCAACACTATCACCATCAGAACCACTAGCACTAGTACCGATAGGACCACCAATACTAGTACCAATAGAGGCACCAATACCAACACCAAAGGTAGGGACATTCTAACCTCTCAATGCAAAAGTTATAAAGACTAGAGGCACTCAATTTACTATGATCATACAAATCTGCCTAGGCATAGTGGTGGTGTCAATAGAAGCTCACCCATTTCAGCCATGCACATAAACACCTCAAGCATCGAGATATTTAGTTGTTGTCTAGCAACATTCAATATGACATCTTGGGTAGCACCCAAGATAGAGGTGTAGGATGGTACATGAGCCTCTACAATTTTTGATAGGGTATGAAGGATCTCTAAGCCTCTTCAATATTTAACCAATAAATAATTTATATTTTCAACAACAAGAGTTGCTTGGGAAAAAGCTTCATTTTTTACCAAGAACCCCATGAGCTCTTCGAGTCTCAGTTCCAAAGAGTAAATCTACTCTACAGGAACCCTAAGGGAAGCTTCATCTTCCAAGGAAGAGGAAAAGGTCAAGGGTGAGGTAGGAGGGGTAGGAACATGGGTTACAACTTCATTGACAAGAGAGGTGTATCCAATAGAGAGGGAACTCATCGAGAGTCAAACCGGTTAAGGGAGGACTAAACCTTCTAAATACCACATCTATGTCTTGGTAACTCCTTACTACATATCCAAGGGAATATTTTTTTCAAAACAAAGACAAAGAGAAAATGAAGGTTCACATTAGGTTCACTAAAATGTAACAGAGAGGATCCATTACTCCCAAGTCCCTAGGATAGGGAAGAGTCTACATGGAGTGGAAAGATCTAGGCTACCTCAATGATAAAAGCTCAAGTGACAAGGAAGCAAATAATGGAAAGACTAAACTATGTTTTTGGGTTTTTTGGTTATTTTATGGTAGAGGACTTCAAGGGTTAGGTGAACAAACCTTTGAGGTTTCAATAATAGATTAAAAAGCTCTTGGCTAGAGGATGATAGCACAGACCAAGGATGAAAGTGTGATGTGTTGGCATATCTGTGGAGTGTTGATCTCATACAAATAGAAAGCAGAGTCTATGACTAGAAACAATCAAGACCTGCTAATGACCTAAATACTAAAGTTTGATGGTTTTAACATAAATGAAAAAAATGCAAGAAATGTGGAAAATATAAAGTACAACAAGAAGAATACTTGAAGGATAACTAAACTAACTACTAAGCAAAATGACGAGTAGGAGGAAGAGATATTTAACTCATGTTAGCTCTATCCTCCCACAAGATCCTCATGAATAAGATCTGCACACACTGAAATGAGAAAATTTTGGGGTTGCTTTTCGGGGTTTTCCTTAGTTAGACCCCTACTTTGGTGTTTTAACCTCCACAGGTAGCCAAATAAACCACAATTTTAAAATATAGATAAAAGAAAGCAATAAGACAAGATGAGATGTACAATATACAAAGACAACAAGTATGTTAATAGTAATATGATAAAAAAAAAAAGGTTTTTCAAACACCCAAAATACTGAGAGGGGGGGTGAATCAGTATTCTCTTAAACCATTCAAATATTAAACATACAATCACCAAAGAATATTCAATTATAATAAAGAAATAAAGCATGAAACATCAAAAAAACTACATAACACATGAACACCAGGATTTTTACATGGAAAACCCAAAATGGGAAAAGCCATGGTGAGGACTATCTCACAATATATTATAACTAGCTATAGTATATTTATAGAAGAGTTCATTGTAGGTGAACTCAGTGTCCAAGTGGACTCACTACCCATAAAGAAAATATAGAAGAGAGATGGTGACTCACAGCCTATTTTGAATGGTTACAATTGCATCTATCATATGCATGAAATATAGTTCCAATGAAGCTCAATAAACTAACTTTACACACTTCATCTAATCTTGATCTAACACTTTTCTTTCCTCTGCATTTGTATCACTACAATCTTCTACACAATATTCATAACTTAAATTTGCACTGCTTTGATAATATTCACATGTAGGATCTTCACATTACACATACTCATATCCAAAGCACCAAAAATATGTAACATGTATATCCGCTTAAATCATAACATCAATTAGATCGACCTAATTAGATGTAACAATCAAAATATAACTTATCGGCTCCAAAATTTTACACATATCTCGTGCTAAGATGCAAAACTCAAAATAACTCGAAATAGGTCATCATGAGCCTATAATAGATCCATCATAAGACCACAACACTTATTTAACCTTTTAATTCCTTCAAAATTTTTAGGTCAGCATCATAAAGGACCTAATACCTAAATTCTTCAATTGTGTATCCACATTCCGACACATGGATCTCAAAATTCAATACCTACTAGAATTCACATGCTACTGCCATATGCCAATTTATCCTCAAAAGTGCAAAGCCAAAAACTTATCTGCGGAGAAGTGGGGACTCTCCCACACAAATACACTATACAAAAAATTATTGTAAACTACCAAATAAAATTTTTGTTACTCATATCTCTAGATCCAATAGCCAAAACATGAATTGGAATTAGATACAAATAACATGATGAAATTTTTTCTCAACCTTCCAACAATCTCCCCATTTTTCATTGATGGAAACATGCGAAAAATCTCCAAAATATTCTCCAAACTACTCTCCCCCTTTGACATCAAGGGAAAAGGGCACTTGTACAACTTGTTATGACTGTCGCTGGAACTCCCCTTGAGAAATGTAAACATATATACAAATTAAAAAGAATAGTTTGACTCCCCTTGAGTCAGATGTCAGAGAAAAAACCAAAAAAATATACTAGAAAAATTCTCTATATTGTCTGCATATGTATAAATAATCTGAACAAAATTGTTGAAAATACATAAAAGAATAAAAGACAAATAAATCGAAGGTAGTTGATGCCTATAACTTCTTCAAGTGATCTTCCCAGTATTTCCTACCATTGTTCCCATTCTTTCTTATCCTTTGCAAGCAACCTATTTTGCATTTCAAGCTCAAGCAATAATTATTCTCCTTCTTTTGGAATAGCAAGTACCAGATTCATCTTTTTGGCTTTATCTACACTAAGGAGAGATTTTGAAACAAGTAGGAATTTGGGATTGACTAGATCCCTTAACTCTCCAAACTATAGAATATCATGCTCTTTTTGTGCTTTTAGCTGGAAGAACTTCTTGTGCATGTATTCTATTGTGTTCCTCATTTCTCCAGTGAGGTCAATTGTCAGATCATATGCACTTGAGGCAACATCAATTTGAGACTCAATAGAGTCCATCTCATTTCTTATGCTTTGTGCGGATCTAGTCCACTTCATGCCTTATTGATAAATTTTCTTAGCTTCATCAATGCACCCTTCTGCATCCTTCAATAATTTTGAAATATTTTTATGTGGGGTGCATAAACTTTGAATGAATGAATTAACAGTCTTAATTTGTCCATACCGGAGAATGTGGTGTAAAGATTTGATCTGAGTATGGTATCTTGCAATGCCTTAACTACTTCTTCCATAGGTTCTTCACTCTTCTAATGTGTTTCAATTATTTCATTTCTTGTAGATGCATGAAATATGTCTCCTAGTTGTAGCTTGTGGGTGGGAGAGATCTTGTCCAAATCAACATTTCCTTGTTGCATCGACAGTTGTAGCAATTGGGATGGTACAACAAGTTGAAATTTAGGCTACATGTTCAAAATATTCTTCAAGGAATCTTTGTAGGAGCTGAAAGATTCACCAGAAGCCTTAGCAATTTCCATAGCCTTTCCCTTGTCCTTTGCAATATCAGAGTCTTAGTTTTTCTATTTTTGCATCTTCGAATGCATCCTTTTTCTTGTCTTCATTTTCCTCTTCATTCTCTGCATCATCATTATTATCATCAACCTTGTTTGTGTTCTCTTCCTTTGTAATTTTATTAGTGTTTTCTAGAGGAGTAACTTCATCTTTTTATACCAGAGGAGGAGTGGTGGTATTTTCCTTTGCAATACCTTCTCCAATCATTGCCTCCTCATCATTTCCTTTTTTCATTTCCTCTACTTCTAGAGGAGTGTTATCCTATGCAGCTTCCTCATTTGTATCATGCTCATGTTGAGCATCATTTGTCTACACTTCTTCTGATACATTAGGTTATGAAGCAGTGGTATCAAAATTCACTTCTTCTGCAACTACTGGAGTCAATCCTAGCTTTTGTGCAGTCTCCTTTGCTTTATCATTGCTTTCCTTCTAGAATATTTCTAGATCATCTTGATCCTTTCCCACAAGGGTTGTAACCCTCTATTTTGTTCTCAAATCCTTGCTAAATATAGTAGCCAATGTGGCTCTATCATCATCAGATAATGGAACAATCACTCTCTCAAAATCCTCTTACTTAAGCCTTTCATGTTCTTTTATTGCTTCTTGTCTCCTTTCCAACAAAATATTCCATAAATCATTAAGAATATCCTTCTTGATATTCTCCATATAAACTTCCAGTACAACAATATACTTGACTATAGCCTCAATGATGGTGGCCTTTTCCACCTCATCTGCATCTTTGTATAGAGTTGTATTATCTTTCAACATTTCATTTTGTAAGATGCTATTCAAAAATGCCTCCAACTTCATGGTGGAATGAGGCCTTACTGGTTCTCCTTGTTCCTTTTCTTTGATTTTGACTAGAGTCTTATTTTTTGTTGCATTCTTCTTCTTCTCTAGAGAAGCCTTCTTGGATTCCTTCTTCTTTGCCCTTATATGGATCTTGAATGCTTCTTTTTCTTTCTCTATCTCTTCTTCACTCTTGGTTTTAATGATATCAATTCTTCTCATTTTGGTGCTAGCTTCACCTTGTGAAGCATCACTTGTTCTTCTATAGATCAATGGGGGTACATCTTCTTTCAATTCTTCCTCTTCTTCAGTAACATTAATACCTATGTTAGTTTCTCTCATTTCTTTTTGCTTCACTCTTCTCTTGGTTGGGATAGCATGTGGTGCAACAGTGGAAGTCTTATTCTTCTCAGATCTGGTGGAGTGTATAATTGGAGTGAATTTATCCCTTACCAAAGGGCTGATAGTTGTCTTTATTTTCTCTCCAACAAAAGGAAAAGTTGTGGAGGACTTCTAGACAGGAGGAGTGATAGAAATCCTACTAGATCTCTTTGAGCTACCAAACACTTCTGTAACACTTGAATCTTCCTTGGCTCTCTCTCTAGCATATTGCACTCATTCTTTAGAAAGACTAGTTTCCTTAGCACATACATCAACCATATTTTCCAAATTCTTCTTGATCTATAGTTTCCTTTGTTCCATATGAACTTCCATGGAATTTTCCTCATAACCAATAACCCAAACAATTCTTGGTTCCATTGCCTCCATAATGCATTAGTCTATAGATACAAGGAATTTGATATCATTTTTGTATCTCCCAATAATTATCCTTGGAATTCTCTCTCATGCATTCTCTTCTAGAATACTACAAAGAAAGGAGTAAGGGCATCATCTTCTGCTTTTAAATCTCCAAGGTTCCTCATATGAACTATAATTTTATGTGCAACTATACTTCCTCTTATCTAGGTTACATTTACAATAATGGGAAGCTTCTTCAAGAAATAAAGGAGTAAGCACATGACCAAGGTACCATACTTAAATACATATTTATTTTCCTTAGTCTTCTTCAAATTCTCCATTAATTGTTGACTAAGCAAATCACACCAGTCATAATTTACACCATTTTGTACCACCTCATATACCACATTGATTATGGTGGTAGATATAGAATTGTATCTATTTCTATAATAATTTTTGTAACTGATCATCATAGTTGTGTATCTTACAGCTGGATTCTTCATGGGATTTATTGCAAGGGTTATTTTGTCATAAGTTGCACATGTTTTCTCCATAACCACTTCATTTTTAATGAACTTCAAAATAAGGATGGATTCGGTGTAGCATAGACCAGTGACTTCTCTTATTACTTCCTTAATGATCATATTTGGCATATAGTACAGACAAACTGATCATGTATTCAACTCAAAGCCATTATGATCTACTTGATATCATAAAATAAATTAGGGAACCATTAACACACATCCAGTTTCTTCTCAACTAGGATTTTGTATTTTGGATTTAGGGTGAAGTTGTCTCTTGTTAACTCATTTTCTTAGATATCACTTAACTTAGTAGGAGAATGCTCTTCCATTTTTCTATGAATGTATGCCCTAATATCTTCAATTATCAAAACTCCAAATGGAATATGCGAGAATGTACCTAATGGGTCATCATGTATGGATTTCACGGCATAGCTTTTGAATTTTGGTTGGGGTTTCTCAGTAAAGTCTATAACCCTTGGTGTAGCCATTTTAAACTAGATTCAAACTATTTCTAAGAAAAGTTCTTTGAAAATTAGGGTAAACAAATTCATAAAATACATTTTCTACACTTGTCGAATTAGGGTTTTGATGCACTAAAACACAAATCACCTTGACCACTTTGAATACTATCTCCACTGCTCTGATTCTTCTTGAATGCCTTTGTGAAATGAATTTTACTTAGTGAAATCACTTATAAGCTTTCAATGTGACCTAATTATGTATTGACTACTTCAACACATAAATCTCACAACACTTTATCTATATATACAGACAAATTTTGAAGCTCTGCAAACTTCTGCATTGTCATATTTTCTTCTACCATCTTCTTGTTGGGGATACAGAGGGTCTATCATCATAGAACGAACGTCTAAAATAGTAGTGCCTTAGTGATTTTCATTTCTTCAAATCACATCAAAGAAACAAACTATGGCATAAAGCAGAAATAGGCACAGTGGATCCCCCATTGATCTTTCTAAGAAAAGTAAATGCTTAACAAAAATACAGATTCAACACAAGCATAGATTCAAATTGTAGAATCAAACAACCATGAAAGAAAAAAATTTGGACACACAGATATATGTGGGGAAAACCTTTTCAGGTAAAAAACTCCACACTCCAAAAGATAGAGCCATTGTATTATTCAACAACATAAAATAGTTACAATACAATCTCAGGCTCATAGCCTTTACAGGAGTCACATCTTGCTTCATCTGGAGAAAGCAGGCAACAAAAAATATAGAATCTTCACACAGTTACAATGTCTTTAAAGGACATACTATGTAGATTCCCTTCAGCTCCTCAGTTGACTATCTCAGCCAGCCTCGCGGCCAGCCCAGCCTCTAGGCATCTCAAGTTCACATCTTTGTTGATCTGAGATTCTAAGTGTTCACGGTTACAACAATATGAAAACCGCTCAAAAACTCTTAGCCTCTCTATCTTCACTCATCAACCTTGATCTTGCACACGAGATTACTTTATAATCTCTAACTGTGTGCCTACATGTTCTTCCTGTTCAAGCAATCAATAGTCAACAGGATAGTTAATTATCCTACCTACAAGCCTCTATCATTCTCTGATAATGTGCATCATCTTTCTACAAATGCATCAAGCCATGCAACATTAAATCAGTTGTAGATACATGTCCATCAACCTCCATTCAAATAATGCAGCCTATCACAATCAAAAAATAATCTTTCGGCCAACCAGATCTTAAAGATCTTGCCACGTGTCGCCTTCGCATTCGTTAGTCACTTTGACTCTGAGTCAAGCTCGGTCAAGCTTGGTCGACCAAGATTTGAGCTCATACTGGCTTCCCCTGTGCTACCACTCTGGCTCCAAACATTCACCGCGGTATGGCAGTGAGCCCACGTCAACTAGTTCTCTACCTGCAACCGCGCCACCACCGAGCTCTGACATGCTAGTCATGGTAAGGAGGTAACCGCCTGACATCACCGTTGCGGTCAACCATGCTACCACAGAGGCTGCTAGGCCACCCTGCAGCAGGCCAATGACCACCAGGTAGACCGCTAGTGGTCACACCCATGCTACCATGGAGGCCGCCAGGCCACCCGCAATAGGGTGGTGACTACCCTGGTAGACCGCCAACGGTCTTACCATGGCCACTATGGTGAGACTTCTCACCGCCCATGGTAAGGCAATAACTACCAAACTTAACCGCCAGTGACCACTCCCGCATCACTCATCATGCTACCTCCACCGCCAAATAAAGACCCCACGGTAAGGAGGTAAGGCATTGCTCCACCACCGTGTTGTCGTGCCCCCAACGAGCTACCTTTGTGGTGAGGAGGTAATAGCCACACGGACCGTTGAGCCTTCACCACACCACTACCAAGCAGGGAAGAGACCATCGTGGTAAGGTGGTGACACCGCCCAACCGTCGGACCAAGTAGGGTGGCTAATGGTAAATTGATAAACTGCTCAACCACACCACCAAAGTAAGCTTGCAATGGTGCAGCGGTAAAGGATAGAAACATGGAGAAATTTCCCAAGTCCGAAAGGGATCCAAAAATTTGAGGCATAATTTCCCAACAATCTCCCACTTGACAAAGACTTATTGGCTTCCTCAAAAATGCGAACAAGGACCAGCACCATGCTTTCACGCTCCAACCAAGACACTTACAATGACATCCGATAAATGTCCACCATCTCAGGCAACAACTTCAAACACAAAGGAACAAGCCAAGGCGTAAACGCACCAGTCTCCAGAACACAAGCATCAAATCCTTCGGATGGCAAAGGCACCACAACAACAACAACAAAGCACTCAAAATGCAAACACAAGATGAGAAACCATTCTCCAGAACAAGATAAACCATCAGCTATAAAATCAACCACAATACTGACTGCCCTCATCAAATTGACCAAACCCACGCGACTGAAAACCAGCACCCACAACTCATGCAATTTCATCCAATCACCCATACCTCAAAGGTATGCACATTAGTAGACTCATGCCAGCAGCACAACCAACCCATCAACAGTAGAAGATGAGCACCATGTGTCAACCAGTCAACGAAGATAAAGCACATCCAAGAACTCCCACTACATGGGTAATGCCAGATCTGAAAGATTAAAGGCATAACCAGTCTACAATTCTTGCACATAGAAAAATGTAACCATGTAGTTCCAAGGAACATCCACACTGATATGCACAGCTTGCAACCACCTGCTACAAGAAACATTTCTCTCAATAGTCTTCCACATTCTTCCAAGGTTCCATATCTAACTGAAGAAGGAAACACAAAAACCTTCGTGTCATCACCCAAGTGACAACACATAACCACAAACTAGTGACCAACATGGCTCCACATACATCTAAATTCAAATGAACATTCAGGAAGAAAAGACTAGATTTAGAGAGAAAACAACAAATCATAACATGTAGCATCCTCCAACATACACTTCTAAATGCCAGTTGTGTCAAGAGTGATCTTCTTTATATCCAAAAGGAAATTCCATAACAACACCCAAATGTTTCCATGAATGTATGCATCTAAAAGAAGATCAAACTAACCCATATAAACATCTCCTACCAGTTCTTAAAAGCACAAGGAGATACATTATGCTATCGATCTTCCATTATGAATCCTCTAGAATCTTAAAATAGCAACTCAAGATTCATATCTATGAAAGATCAACATATAATACATTTGAAAGATATAATGGGAAAATACCTTTCAAATAAAAAGCACCATCGAACAAACCAAGAGAGAAAACAGAAAAATGCTCCTCCAAGATATACAAGTCATTGTGACTTACCCAAGAGCACTTTCCTTCCTAGTCTTTTTTGAACTCACATTCAACCAAGGTGCAGGCTACTCGGACTTTCAACTATAAAAAACAACATTCTCAAAAGAATTCCAGCCTCACCTTATTCTCCATGCATCCATGAGCACCAACAACCTGTCATCTCATGCTAACTCCAATCTGTATTATTGTACTTAACATGAAGTCCTCAAGCATATGACCAGAGTACTCAAAACATAAAGAAACCCTAGACCACTATCAAAGCTTTAAGTGAACTGAAAATGGTCTCAAGAGCAAAGCAACATGCCAAAACTCTAATGAACATGCAAGAGTACACATGACATCAAGAAAACAAACTCTAAACCAACATCACCTATCAAGCACCACCAATGTCTGAGCCAAAGACTACCAAGGTCCTTCATGGCTCCAAGATGTTGCACATCTTCAAATAGTGACCATGCAGATGCGAAAGAACTCTTTCGCAACACCAAAGAAGATCATTCACCAGCAAGTGATGAATCCACAGTCATTGCTAAAGCTCCCACTAAACCATGATACTGACCTTTCCAAGCATCATGACCAAACATCTGTTGATCCAAAAACCTCCAAGTACAAATGACAACATGTCCATCGGACAACAATGTTGAACAACACCAAGATTACCAGATCACGCATACCACACCATCACTATCAAAATCTTACACAGGCTAGTGTACCAAGCTCTCCATGACATCGTGATTCACATGCTATTGTTCCATAACCAACTATTTAGGTACTCAATTTCCATTCCTCCTCTCATCTCAAAACAACCACGCTAATGCACAAGTGACCACAAACAAGGCTAGCTAATAGATCTGCACCACACTATTACAACCTCATGGATATTGGCAGTCCACTTCTGAGTTGTCTCACAACAAACATGTAGGTAAAGACAGCCCACAACATTGCACAACTCGTGGATGCAACCAATGAAACCTGCAAATCTATCATCGCACTGGAAACTGCAAAACTGCAATCATCAAAGACAACAGCCAAAGCAAGCAAACATGACTCAAACACCAAATGAGCAACATATCAGATTTTCCAATCATGTACACAACTCAAGCACCATAGTCTAGGAAACTAGCAAGCAACACACCACAAGAATGTTGAATGAAAAAACACATACCAACATTCCTATGTAGAGAAGACATCACACCTCCTCAAAACATGTTGAGCTACAACCATCTCATCCAGTCACACCCCAAAAGCCAGGGTCTAGAAAAATAGCTGAACAACAAGTTGACAAACCACAAGTTTTCCTTGACTGTGTAAAATATCCAAAACCACAGTGTTTATAAAACACCCATGCACCTCCATATTGACTGCTCATCTAGATGACTTAGGAGTCTACACACAACCATCACGGTTAACCAGAACAATGAAAAAACATGAATATGCATCATAGACTTCTTAGGAAAATCTACAAAAATCTTCAAAGCCAAAGACATGAAACTGAAACATGCTAGTGCAAGATACAGGTAAGCAAGAACAACAGGTCCATTTTAGACCTGTTCCAAAACCACAACCATGCACAAGTATATGAGAGAGCCAAGCTATACAGAAGTTACAAACCACCCAGATCAACTTCATAGCCTTCATGCAATCATTACAATAGGGAAACCGCCTTCAATGCTAAGTCGGAACACCCAACACAAGCACAATACTCCATGGCTAAACAAACACACAAGCAACTCCATACCACTAGGGAGCCTCTCACACAGACACCCAGTGTGAGCCACACTTTTTTGCAACACAACAATAAGTATACCTCATGCCCCTTGAATCAGGATCATTTGTTGCCAAACAAGAGCCTCATACCACATCACCACAATATGATCAACTCCAGTATCTCCAACATCTTTCAAGTTGCATGTTGAATCAAAGAAGAAGGAACTTCCACTCATCGAAAGATCAAGCAACAACAAATTCCTCCAGATTTCCTCAAGCTTGCTAGGATAATAAATCTTCACAGGAGAAATACCCATAACTTCAATAACCAAGACAAGGCTCTGATACCACTTTTTGGTATCATGAACAAGCCTTGACCTCCCTTAACCAGCTTTGATACCACTTGTTGGGTATACAGAGGGTCTGTCATCATAGAATGGACGTCTAAAACAACAATGCCTTAGTGATTTTCATTTCTTCAAATCACATCAAAGACACAAACTATGCCATAAAGTAGAAACAGGCATAGTGGATCCCCCATTGATCTTTATGAGAAAAGTAAATGCTTAACAAAAATACAGATTCAACGCAAGCACATATTCAGATTGTAGAATCAAAAAACCATGAAAGACAAACATGTGGACACACAAATATACGTGGGGAAAACCTTTTCAGGTAAAAAAACCCCACACTCCAAAAGATAGAGCCATTGTATTATTCAACAACATAAAATAGTTACAATACAATCTCAGGCTCATAGCCTTTATAGGAGTCACATCTTGCTTCATCTTCACACAAAATACACAAAATAAGGCAACACAAAATACAAAATCTTCACACAGTTACAATGTCTTCAAATGACATACTATGTAGATTCCCCTAGTTCCTCACTTGACTGTCTCAGCCAGCCTCAAGGCCAGCCCAACCTCTAGGCATCTCAGGTTCACATCTTTGTTGATCTGAGAGTCTAAGTGTTCATGGTTACATCAATATGCAAAACCGCTCGAACACTCTCAGCCTCTCTATCTTCACTCATAAACCTTGATCTTGCACACAAGATTACTTTATAATCTATAACCGTGTGCCTACCTGTTTTGCCCATTCAAGCAATCAACAGTCAACAGGATAATTAATTATCCTACCTGCAAGCTTCCATCATTCTCTGATAACGTGCACCGTCTTTCTACAAATGCATCAAGTTTCGCAACATTAAATTGGTTGCAGATACATGTTCATGAACCTCCATTCTTATAATGCAGCCTATCGCAATCAGAAAACAATCTTTCGGCCAACCAGATCTTAAAGATCTTGCCATGTGTCGCCTTTGCATTCGTTCACCGCTTTGACTCTGAGTCAAGCTCGGTTGACCGAGCTTCGAACTCATACTGGCTTCCCCTGCACTACTACTCTGAGTCGAAACATTCACTGTGGTATGGCGGTGAGCCCACATTGACCCGTTCTCTACCTACAACCACACCACTGTCTAGCTCTGACATGCCAGTCGCGGTAAGGAGGTAACTGCCTGACATCACCGTTGCAGTCAACCATGCTACTGCAGAGGCTGCCTGGCCACCCCGCGGTAGGGCGGTGACCTCCAAGAAAACTGCCAATGGTCACACCCATGCTACCATGGAGGCCGCTAGACCACCCCGCGATAGGGCGGTGATCACCCTAGTAGACCACCAACAGTCTTACCGTGGTCACCGCGGTGAGACTTCTCACTACCCACAGTAAGGTGGTAACCACCAAACTTAACCGCCACCCTTCAATCGCCAGCGACCAGTCCTGCGTCACTCACCGCACTACCTCCATTGCCAGATAGAGACCCTGTGGTAAGGAGGTAAGGTATTGCTTTTCCACCGCGTCGCCACGCCCTCGACGAGCAACCTCTGCGATGAGGAGGTAACAGCCATGCAGACCACCAAGCCTTCATCGTGCCACCACCAAGCAGGGAAGAGACCTCCGTGGTAAGGCGGTGACACTACCCAATCACTAGACCAAGTAGAGTGGCCCACGGTAAAGTGATAAACCACTCAACTGCACCACCAAAGTAAGCTTGCAACAGTAAAGGCCAGAAATATGGAGAAATCGACCAAGTCCAAAAGGGATCTAGAAAGTTGAGGCATAATTTCCCAACAATCTTCACCGATATATCGATCATGTAGATCTATATCACATATCTTCATGCTCAACCCTCAAACCTCTTTTCTAGCAGGGGACAAAAGATATCCATTAAATATCCCCCTAAGCCATAGCTCTTGGCTTAGTTTTTGGAGAAAACATCTGCATCGGAGGATGGTACAGATTCTCCCCTATCTTTTTTCTCTTCCTTCTTTCTCCCAATATTTTCCATTTCCTTCTTTACTTCAACCCGATCAACCTTTTTAATTGGTTCATTCCTTTTACTAGATTATCCTTGTATTTTTCCTTCTGCAAAACTTGGAAATGTATCCAGGTCTACTGCAATTGCGGCATATGATATTCTTCTAAACAATATTCCTTCCATTCACCTTAGATTTTCATTGATTAGCCTTATGTCCAAATCCATAACATGTATAAGAGTAACCATTGAAAAATTGAATCATTCTACCATTGTTATAGCCATTCATTATTTGACTTTTGCATTTAATTCCTCTATGACCAAATATTTTGCATGTAAAACATTGACCAGAAAAGGATGGAAAATTCTAATTCATTTTTTTTTATGTCCAAATTTATTGCAAGAATAGAAAAAACCATTGAATCTTATAGCATTTGGTTATCTAATTGGTGGTCTTATAGCTTCATTTTGGATCTTACCATTGTTCTTCTTGTCTTCAATATTCTTTGGTTCATTGATCTTATCTTCTACATTAGGTGTTTGGTTTTCTTTTGATCTTTCATCTTTTTCAAATCCTAAGCCACCTTTGTTTTTGGATGATTTCTAACCTACAATCATCTCATCAAGCATTGTAGAACTCATCTTGAATTTTTCTTCATGACTTCCTACTTTTTTTAGATCAAATCTTAGGTTGACCACTTCTTGTTCAAGTCTTATGCATTCATTAGATTTTCTTTTCACCATTGCATTCAGATATTCCTCAACTCTTTTCTTTTCTTCAACTTACATTTTCAGTCTGGTGATGTTTTCATTTGCTTGTTTCAATTGTTCAATGACTTCCTTATGCCTTTCTCTAAACTTCTTGATTTTCTCTCTCAATTTTTTGATACACTCATTTGCTTCTTTGACATTTTTCTTCAAATCTCTATTTTCACCTTCAATTTTTTCTAGATCTTCAAGAGAAACTTTGAGTTCTCCATATTTGTCAAGCATGCAACCTTCTTCTATAAAATCAACAGCAGGAATCTCTTCTAAAGGAATAAGGAATTTTCTATCGGTCATATGTTCAATCTAAAAGACCTTCCCAAAGTGGTTAAGCTCCTTCTAAGGAACCAAGCTTTGATACCAAATATTGAACACCTAGAATACTGAGAGGGGGTTGAATCAATATTCTCTTAAACCATTCAAACATTAAACATCCAATTACCAAAGAATATTCAACTATAATAAGGAAAGAAAGCATGAAATATTCACAACATCACATAACACATGAACACTCAAAATTTTTATATGGAAATCCCAAAATGGGAAAAAACATGGTGAGGGTTAGCTCACAATATATTATAACCAATTAGTATATTTATAGAAATTCTCACTGCAGGTGCACTCACTATCCACAAAGAAAAGATAGAAGAGAGATGGTGGCTCACAACCTATTTTTGAACTGTTACAAATGCATCTAATATATGCATGAATACAATCCCATTGAAGCTCAATAGCAATCTTTATCTGATTTTGATTCAACACTCTGCCTCGCTCTTCATTCACACAATTCTGATCTCTAGCTTAACATTCACAACTTAACTTCACACTGCTCTGCTCAAATCTGCATCATACTCATCACATATTTCTTGCATTCCCTCAAGACACCGAAAACAATCCAACTTATATATCCACATCAAGTATAAAATAAATTACGTCGACCTAATTAGATGTAACACCCAAAATATAACTTGTCAGCTCAAAACATTTCATCCACACAACACACCATAATTAAAAACTTTAAAAATATTAAGATAGGTCCGCATGGACCTATAATTGATCCCATATAAGATAGCAATGCATATTTAACCTTCACATAACATCAAGCATATTAGGTCGGCTCCATATAAGACCTAAAAGAAAAAGCCTTCAACTATGTATCTATATCTTGACACGTGCACCTCAAAATTTGATTCCAATTGGAATCCATGCTCTACTGATATCTAGCAACTTATCTTCAACACCATAAGGCCAAACACTCATCCACATAGAAGTATAGATTCTCCCACACAAACACATTGTACAAAGAATAAGTGTAATATTCCAGGTCAAACTTTGTTACTCATATCTCTTAATCCACTTGACCAAACATGATGAAATATTGGAATTAGTTACATCTAACATCCAACTAAATGATGTTAGAAGCATAGAGTGAGTCTTTCATTTGTGGAGTGGTGCAGACCCAAAAATTGATGCATTGTTACACTGAACTGGGAGATTTGACACTTGGTCAAATTCCCACACAACATATATTTTTGAACCAAATCATTATGCAAAAATGTCTTCCTTGTTAACTCAAAAACCTAGTAGAACTAATCAAAATGATCCGCAATAATGTTGGCATCAATGACAACACTGTATTATGTCACTATGTACCTTCCATGCTCATGTTGCCAAACAAAATCATCAATGACAAACTTCCTCAACCTTCCAACAGAGGGTTCTAATATATTTTATCAATCTAGCCTAAAAAGAAATAAATTATTAATATAATTAATATTGTAGACAAAAGAAGGTGTCCATGTAGTGTGAAATTATTAGGGGTGACAATTTATGATGCTACACTATCAAATGCATCAATCTGTAGATTAGATGTGCCACTATGCATATCAACTATAGTTAAGTACACTCAAATGCATCAAAGGATAGTTAGATGCACTAAACAATAATTAGATACAAAACTTGTAACAACATATGTATCACATTAATAATCAAGTGCATAATTATATGATTATAACTAAAATTTTGTAAAGGTTTGATTGATTTTGACAAGTTGTAAGATTTATTTTGACTTGTTTTGATTGGAAATACATAAAAAACAATAGATAATTGCAGTAAACTAAATCCAAGGTATGGTATGATTTCTATTCATGGGTCTTCACAATAAAAACATGCTAAGAAGTAAATCCTAGATAGTATTAAAGGTGTATCACACTAGTGTGGACCCAAGCAATAAAATACCATAGGATTGTGCATGCATGCTCCACTCTCAAGAGGGAATAGATAGGCCTCCAATGGCACAAGGGCTCACCTTCCTCCTTCCCTTGTAGTTTTGTACATCTCCAAATAAATTATATCTCTCCTCAAGATAGTACATGTTGAATAACTTCAGGCTACTATCCCTTACACCACACTATATTAATGGTCATTATTATTAGGTCTCTAATGAAAAGGTTCATAGTGGTTCCAAGAATAGTGAGCCCATATAAAAGTACTCAAGACGAGGGGGTGTCCCCTCTTCTCCTCACTAAACAAGTCTCAATGGATTGAGGGTCTTGTGACTTGTCTTGAACAACATTGGTCAAATGTAGAGGTACAACTTTCATTCTCTCCCCTTTATATACCCCATTGATAAATATGGTTGATTAAATCCACAAGGAGGACTCTTATTGTAAAATAAAAATAATATGCTTGTGTTTTTTATTCTTAGGCTCACACAAAATGCAAGAGAAGAGCATACTTTGCTTGTACTCCTTGGGTGTACTTGACATGTGTAAACTAATTTAGTGCTTTTGATCTTGAGGCTCAAAAAAAGAACTTAAGAAGAGAGCTCATGCACACTATAATATCACCAAAAATGGCATATAATTCATTAATTATCCCAAACAAAGTATCAACTATGCTAGAAATAAAAGCAATTGAATTTTTTTTTGTCTTGCATCAAATACATTAGTAGTATGTTTTTAACAATCTTCTCCTAGTGTTTTTCAAACTACAAATATAGGTTAGTTCAAAAAAAATGAGCAAACATCAGGGTTAGAAAAAATAAATTAACTATACCAAAGGTGTTAATTTACCTTTAGATATGTCAATTTACCTATCGGACATGTCACTGTGGGTTTCAAATGCATCAATGTATATATCAAATGCATTGATCCAATATCAATTGTGTTGATGTAACTTCAAATTTTTTGTTATAACTTTAAATGCATCATTATATGAAAACTTAAACTTGTAAATAGTAAAAATAGAGAATCAAATGTGTCGGTGTAACCTCAATTGTGATTTTATGTGTATCAAATAATTTAATATGGGTTCAATTGTGTCTTTGTAACTTGTAACTTGAAAACTTCAAGAAACTCAATTGAAATGTTAAATTAGGGATGTGGGTCCCACTGGGTGTGCTAGAATATGAATAGGGAACTTAGGATCAGTGATCAAATGAACTCAACATAATAAAAAATCAATCAAATCCAATTCAAATGATCAACAAGTCCTAATATTAATGAAGTGTGTGCACATCAAAATGAAAGCAATTATAACGTAAATCAAATCAATCTAATCTACTTTACCTCCACTAAAAGTGCCTATTATTACTCCATTATAAAGTGTAAGATTATGATATTATGATGATATGTGGATTACTCATAAAACCTTAGCATAAACTTCTTAAGAACAAGCGAGATAAAAATGAGTATAGTTTGGTTTATGATTCGAGGAGAGATTGGATGATCAAAGGATGGATGATTTTTATGTTCTAGGGATATGTGAATAATGGTGTGAGATGTGAAATGAGATCAATGGACGATTATTGATGAGAGTTCAAAAGGAACATGCATGAGGTTGAATGGAGAGATGAAGTGGAGTGAAGTTTAGTTCACTCACTAGTTTTAGCCATGATCACTAAATTTAGCTTTGTTCTCTAAATTTAGTAGAAGAATAAAGATGGAAAATGATATAATTAACAAATAAATAAAATAATAATTCTACTTATTTATAGAGGAATGTGCAAATTAAATAAATTTAATAATTTATTAAATTTTAAAGGAATAATTAGCTTATATTTAATTATGGGAGATGAAAGGAATGCATGATTTAATTCAATAATTAAAAACTATTTAATTATGTGGATAAGAAGATAATGCAAGATTTAATTAAATAATAAAAAATTATTTAATCAAAGTTGATGGATGAAAATGATGAAATAATTAAAT